>JARHVA010003378.1:1362500-1930000 GCA_037957365.1 Torreya grandis | reverse complement strand
TGTTTCTCAATATGATGATTTTGGAATGTGATTATATCCCAAAAAAATTTAATGGTTAACTTATATAACATAATGTGTTTTTTAATATAGAAGATAAGATTTTCAATTTTATATATATATATATATATATATATATTCTAATCATATTTTTATAAACCTTACAACCTTTAAAAAAAATATAATTAAATCAACATATATAAGTTTTTTTTTAATATAAAAAATAAAATTTATATATTTTTATAATATTTAATATAATATTTTTTAGTTTATTATATAAAATATATTATATATATTAATATATTATATATTATAAATGTAACATGTTATAGAAGTTTGTGTGTATTTGTTTGGGCTTTTTTGAGTTTATTACTTGAAATACCCTGTCATTTTTTTACTATCAATACCTAAAGTATTTTGAATGTTTTGTATGGCCTTGTCCTTATATAATAATTCGTTATTACTCATTTTCATTGTGAAATAGAATATCTCTTCACATAACAACTCTTTACTGTATGCAAGAACACAACCTCATTTTCTACCATCACCTCCCCCAAAAATCTCATATTATTATTACTTGAAACTTCATTCATAAAAGATAATATGGTGTAAGTGTCAATGGGTTTCAAGTAATGTGCGACTATCGATTTACATTCTTTCACTTTACCAAACCATATTTTATTAAAAATAAAAATTATATCATCCCTTTCGACGTAACTTGCATCTTTGAGGCAACTACTAATAATATTTTTTTTCTTTATTTTTGAACTTCAAATACGTTATGAGGATCTTTCCGCTCTTGTCAAGTAGTGTTTAAATGAGCCTAATAGTGAAGACAACCATAATCTATAGTGGAGTTAAGATGTTTTAACTGAGGACAAAATATTTATTTTTAATGTAAATAATTTATAAGGTGCATAGAAAAATAGTTTATTTGTAAACTTTTACATAGAATAATAAAAAGGAGCCCGTTTAAGTGAAGGGGTGTGTATAACTATGTAAAAGTCACATGATTATTCTAAAAATACCTTTTAATAGATTATGATCTCTTCATGTTATTATTTTTATTTTGAACATTTAAATTATGTGAAAGATATTTTTTATGTAATTTAAATTAAGGAGTTTTAAATACAAAAGAGAGTTAAATATCATTACTTGAGGATTAAGTCAATATTTAAGTGATTAGTGGTTTGATTTGGCTACTTGTGATGCATATTTTTTATTCAATTTTTTTTTTTTTGGAAGTGACATCCATTTGCTTCTATTTAAATAAGTAACAATGCTTTACTTCACACATACCTCCCTAATGATTAGTCCATTCATTGTGATTAACTTATCTCCCTCAAAGATAAATATAAAAACAATTTCAATAAGGTATACACCAAATTACTATTGCTTAACAATAACATGGAAAGTGTGTTTTAACATCTCATTTTGAATGCAATCTTTTATTTTCATATATACATAATATACAATTCAAAGATGAAAATAAAAGCTTACATTCAAAATGAAATGTTAAAACACACTTATATATATATATATATATATATATATATATATATATATATATATATATATAGAGAGAGAGAGAGAGAGAGAGATAAAAAAATACTTTTGATCAAAGTTATGAACTAGTTTTGGGACACAAACAGGGGCCCAATCCCTGAAAATAATGGAAAGGAGCAGCTCAAAATAATAAAGAACAAAAATTGACAGTAACACCACAAATTGAGAAAACAAACCAAACAATTTAGTACTTACATCAAAACTCCAAACATCTACCCAACAGGAGGATGCACCCTTATGCAGAATTTATGCTAGCCTGTAGAAGAAGACCAAAATAAAAGAAAAACAAAAGTTGAACGTCACAATGGGCAAGTCACCTGAGAAAGATGCCACCATCAACCACTAACAAAGGCCTATCTTATCACTCGTTTAGAAGGAGGTCCTTCAATGAACATTGGGAATTGTCTTTCACCATTTCCTTTGCCTCCATTCTCAACCTTTTTGCCTCAAAATGTAAACCTACCTTTCTTCTTTGCAGTTGAGCCAACATAAACTTTTATTTTTCCTACTATTTTGGAAGGGGAGACAAGATTCTTAGCATCAAAGGCGATGGGGAGTTGGCAAAAGGTTAGAAACAAACTTGGAAGGGAAGGCCTTCGAAGAAGGAGAAAACAAATAACTCAGGCAGGGGAAACAAAGGGGAAGAACTAGAACCCTAAAAAATGCCTCGTGATTGTGTTGCCTGAATTCCTAGCAAGGATAACCCTCCTTCCTCCAAACCAACTAACGGGAGGAGTAGGGAGATGATCAGGGCCAAACCGAGCATGTTGTCACCTTATGACCTAAAAGCTTGCACCAAAAACAATGAAAAAGAAGTCCCTCGTAGTTGAGGAATAGGATCCACTTACCATGATATGAGGATACAATCACCGAACGGAAAAGGGGTTTGGAAATGTTGATGAAGGCGCAAACTCTCACAAATCTTTTGGGTAAAGAACTCTCATTGATTCTCATAAAAGAAAGTAAATTATTTACCAGTTTCTTGATATGATCCTCCCTTCTCAAAACAAGCGAAAAATGATACAATCAAATCCAAAGGGAAGTAAAAGACATCTTCATCTTTGTTGGGTCGAAGATGGAAGACCAAGGGCACAAAAAGAGGCCAAAACTTTATGAAAAACCAAGGCCATAAGGACTAAACAAATTCTTTATCCAAAAAAACTTTTTAAAAAAATGTGAAAGAATCCATAACTAAATTTAATAACATATATAATATATTTTTAATGTTATTTGTTAGATGAATTAAATTTTAAAAAAAACATAATATTATCATTTTTAAACGATTATAATCTTATATTATATATTGTCAAATTTAATAAACATAATTAAAATCCTTTCATAAATATTTTTTATTTCAAAATTGATCTTTAAATTTGTTATATCATTTAAGATTTTTAAGATTTAGGGATGACTCAAACTTTTACCTGTTAATAAAATGTTAAGAAGTGTTGGAAAAATGTTGATTGAAACATCATGTTAATGTTTTTGATTAATTAAGGTTGTAAACCAGGGGCCAAACCCTATACAGTCAAAAAAGACAGGAAGGCTGGCAAACAAAAGATGCCAGCACCGAACCAACGACACAGCTGAGAAACAAAGTCAGAAGCAAAACAAAACACTGGAAAGACTAGAGTCAGAAAGGATGAAACTACATAACTATAGAATTAACAAGATCCTTAAGATTCTCATTGTCCACATTGTCAGCATTCCCTAGATTACCCACCGCTTCCAACATAGTCATATTCAACAGAATGTTATTTCGAAGGCCTTTGGCGAAGACCTTTTCCAGCTTTTGAATGCAGACCTTCAAGGCCCCAATATCTGTTTTCCAATCATTCTCATTCTCTGAACCCTCACCAGCTTCTTCTACATGCATCTTCTCCTTACTATCAGTAGTTCCCCTAGAATCAGCACCCTGCTCTTCAATGACCTCAAAAACTCGAGAAGCCTTTCCCACCAGTGTCCTCCAAAATTTATTATATTTTTGGCTCTTCATACCTTGATTACCGCCTTGAGCTTCGAACAAGTAACAAGCCCTCAATTTCGTTTGCACTGAATGCAGATGTTAAGGCTCATTTTACAAAATGGCCCACCACGGTGACGTCTACGTTCATGCTTGAAAATAATTCCCCCTTGGTTTTCATGATGCGACTCTCGCACCTCCACCTCATGATACAAGGAATTAATCATGACAATCAAGGAAGTACTAAGGTTATCATTTTCCATGATCTGTAATGGCCTTCTCCACGTGCACCGCCTTCAAAAGCTATCTTCGTCATCAATGTGCATCATTCATGCTCCGTCATCTCCTTCTGAATGATGTCTCTAATGTTTGGGGGTATATGAGCCCCTTTTTGCCATTCCCTCCATCTTGAGAATTGTTGACCAAGGTTGGCACAAGCGTCAGCGACCTATTACCTTCTTTGTAGGTGTGGGTAATCTCAACTTCAGAAAACTTTTGTAAAAGAAACTGGATGTCCGTAATGATGTCTTTTAAATGGATACCAACGTTAGATGCTTTATTAACGACATCTGTGACCAACATAGAATCTCCCTGAATATTCAAATTTATAATTCCTAGGGATATAGCTAACTTTAATCCCCAAAGTAAGGCCATAACTTCAACATAGTTATTGCTCTGGCAACCCATGCCACCAGCATAGACAGCAAACATCCCTCCTTTTTCATTTCTTATTATTCCTCCTCCACTTGCTTTACCACTCAACTTGGATGCCCCATAAAAATTGAGTTTCATCCAATTAGGTTTACGTGGTATCCATTTAGTATGAAGTCTCTGAAGAATTTTGGAATTATCATGCCCAGGGATAAGGTTTAAAACCTTCCATTTGGCAACAATTTGACTTTCAAATTCAGATAGGGGTTTCTCCACAACACTAATATGAGCTGTTGTAACACTTTCCAAGATGGTCCTAGCAAAGGAGTTAAACACCTGAGCAGCATTTCTAGCAGTGTCCCTGAAAATTTTGTGATTCCGCTCTTTCCATAAAGTCTAGCTCAAGCATGGCAGAGCTTGCTTCCATAATTCTTTGATCCAGGGATGTGTGAAGGTTGAGTTCCAGCTGAGAATTACTTCTTTAAGGTTAGAATTGCAAATCCATTCAATGCCAAAGTTGTTAAGTATTGTGCCCCATAAATCTTGAGTGAACTCATAGTGTATGAATAGGTGTGAAACTGATTCCTCTCTAGAACCACACATAAAACATCTATTGACCAAAGTAAACCGCCTCTTTTGAAGGTTTTCCTGAGTAAGGATTTTGTTATGGGCAACATCCCACCAAAACAAGTTAATCTTTGGAATGAGATTATGATTCCAAACCTTTTTCCATACCTCTTTATTCTGAGCTTCAGGTGTAAGCAGATGATAGGCAGATTTGACAAAGAACGATCCATTCTTATCTGGCCACCAATATTGTTCATCCTCTCGAGGGAAGAGCGGGATTCTGATCTCCTGAACACATTGTTGGATCTCTCAAATTCTTGGGATAAGCTCAGGCTTGTGCACACAGCAATCCAAAAGGTTTTTCCAGCTCCTTATCCCATTGTTATTTTCCATATAATCACTAACCCTATCACCAAAGAACTGAGTAGTCAAGTCTATAATTTCTCCATAGTTTCCTTGGGAGATGAGAGGCTTATCCCTTAACCAATTATCCTCCCAGAATTTAATCTGCCAGCCATTTCCAAGCTTCCACCTAATTCCCTGTTTGAGAAGACTTCTACTTTTTAGCATTTTATTCCATATCACAGACCCCTGGGGTAATCCCGCCTGTTGAAGAAAGTTGGAATCATCAATGTTATGCATGTATTTGGCATACATTATTTCCCCCCACTCACTGTTCTTGTGAATCAGATGCCAGCTAACTTTTGAGAGGAGGGCTTTATTCATTTTCCTGATGGATCTTATATTAAGTCCACCATGAGATTTTGGGAGACACACTTTTTCCCATCTGACTAAAGACATTCTCTATTTATCTTCCACTCCAGTCCATAAAAATTTCCTTTGGATCTATTCCAATTTTTCAGCAAAATACGTAGGAATCTTAAAAAGAGACATGAAGTAAGTAGGAATACCTTGCAAGGATGCCCGAAGAAGTTGCATCTTACCTGCACTACTGAGTAGTTTCCCCTTCCACCCAAGAAGTTTCCTCTATGTACGTTCCACAATACCATTCCAAAAATTTGAATATACCTCTTTGAATGAGAGTGGGAGACCTAGGTAGGTAGCTAGTAGGCCAGCCTCATCACAATCTAAGATATCAATGATTATATGTCTAAGTTCATTGGGAGTGTTGAAGAAGTACACATTGCTTTTCTGGAAATTTATTCTTTGTCCTGAGTCTCTGGCATAATCATTCAGTATATTCTTCCATCTTCTAGCTTCGATCACCGATGAGATGCCAAATAAGATGGTATCATCCACAAACTGTTGTATAACCATAGGATGAAGGGAAGAGGCAGGTTTGATGCCTACTAGCTTTTTTGAACTATATCAGCTTGTATGTATCTTCCCAGTGCCTCAGCCATAATGATGAATAGGTACGGGGAGAGAGGGTCTCCCTGACGAATTCATCTCAAGAAGGAGAAAAATCCTCTAGGAACACCATTAACCAGCACTAAGAATTTAGCAGAAGAGACCGCATTCCATAATAAGCAAGACAATTTATCATTAAACCCAAATTTTCTAATCACTTGGAATAGAAAAGTCCATGAGACTCTATCATAAGCTTTGGATATATCAAGCTTGAGGGCCATCCCAGGGATTCTGCTCTTATCCATGGAGTGGATAGTCTCATGTGTGGTGATCACAACATCAAGAATCTGTCTGCCCGGGATGAAACCTTTTTGAGTAGGAGAAAAAATTTTGTCAAGCAAGGGTTGAATTCTCAAAACCAGTAGTTTAGTACATATCTTATACACAGTGTTGCATAAGCTAATAGGTTTGAAATCAACAAGGTGTAAAGGTTGAGATTTTTTAAGAACAAGTACAATGAAGGTATTATTGACTTGTTTCAAAAGTTTTCCAGATCTAAAAAAATCATGAACTGTAGCCGTGAGGTCCACTCCAACAATCTCCTAATATTCCTGAAAGAATATAGGAGGAAAGCCATCAGGACCTGGGGCTTTGAAAGCACCCATGGAGAATAAAACAACATGTACTTCTTCATCAGATACAGGCTTTAACATTTCTAGATTGTCTTCTTTTGTTATCAAACAAGGGATTTTATCAATGAATTGACTCATAGATCTATCAATTCTATCATTATTGTTTTCTTTCATAAGCAGATTCTGAAAGAACACCCTGGCTTGCTCCCCTATTTCGTTATTCTCAGTAATAATGTCTCCATTATCCAAGACAAGCTTAGTTATTGAGTTGGCTTTTCTATGTTTCATAGATGAGAGATGAAAAAAAGCAGTGTTCTTATCACCCTCTTTAAGCCATTGAACACGGGATTTTTGTTTCCAGAAAACCTCTTCCCTTTCCATCAGATTCTTCCATTCTAAAGACAAACTATTCTCTTCTTCTAAGGTGCTCTCAGAGTCATCCCCTTGATCAATCAGTTGCTGAATAGCCTTGAGTTTTCCCATTATATTTTTATTTTGCTGGAAAACCTGCCCAAAACTGTATCTATTCCAACGATAAACTTCTTGTTTAATGTGTTGGAGTTTCTTGACTATTCTAAACATGGGAGTACCTTGAATGGGAATATTCCACCATTGAGCCACCATTTGTCTAAAACCTTTGTGTTTAATCCACATAGCTTCAAAATGGAATGGAGGAGGTCCATGATGTCCCTGATATCTCCAATTGAGGATAATCAGGCAGTGGTCGGACATGGTTCTAGGTAGAGCCTATGCCTACATATTCTGATAATCATTCCAGTTGCTTGATATCAGAAATCTATCTAATTTAACCTGAATCATTTGATCTCCTCTTCTTCTATTGGTCCATGTAAAATTTTGGTTCTGTAGCTCTATGTCTAATAATCCCCAATCATTGATGAATTCAACAAAGTCGAACATGTTGTTCGAGTAATCAATAATTCCACCCTATTTTTTAGAAGGGTATAAAGGTGTGTTAAAATCTTTGGCTAACATCCATTTAGAATTCTGAGGATTATTCCTGTAGCTACTCAAATCTATCCATAATTTATGTCTCAAAGCTCTATTATTCGGTGCATAAACATTTACCAACGTCCAATTCAAGGAATTCATGCAAAAAATGGTAATCAAAAAGTGCTTATTATGGGCCATAAGAGATCCTTGGATTTTAGCACTATTCCACATAGTGACAATCCCTCCTGAAGCCCCTTCAATAGGACTAATACAAAAAGCTGCCTTAGGCCATATATAGTAAGCAATTTTTGCAAAATTCTCCTCTTTCATCTTGACTTCTTGGAGTAATAAAATATCTAGGTTATTATCTAAAATGCAATTTTTAACCTCAAACTACTTTGAGGGACTGTTAAAGCCCCTCAAATTCCATGATAATATTCTCATTTAGAAAGTTTTGAGGGTTGGGACTCCAGTGTTTTCTATTTTCCACTGGCAATCTCCCTAGCAATCTCTCTTTGTCTTGTTTCCCTTAGGGTTGGCCTCCCTTGTTTGGGCTCAGTACCAACATCTACATATTTTTACCATTTGAAATCTTTTTCTTTGGGGTAATCCATTCTTCCTTTTCATTGCTACCATCTTGTCTTACTACCCCTGTTGCCAAGTAGTTTCCTACCTGGCCTCCATCTTCCAGATCACAGAAAAAGTCTGTATTTGACTGTGGATCTGGCACTCGTTGAGTGTGACTTTTAGGTGTTACTTCTTCCTGTCCAATCCTTGAAACTGTGTCATCTTCATTGACTTCATTTAGCAAAAGGTCCCCTCCTGCCCCTTCCTTAAACATATTATTCTATTTTTGTAAAGTGTAGACTGTGTTAAATGTGGCCTTGTGACTGTCATCAGATACTATATTCTCCTTTGGGACCTCTTTTCCCTCACTACTGATGATATCCTCCTTTCTCTTCTCCTCCTCTCCTTCTTCTATAGCCTTCTGACTATCATCTAATCCTATATTTTCCTTTGAGACAACTTCACCTTCACTGCTAGGGGTAGCCTCCTTTCCCTTCCCCTCCTCTACTTTTCCTGTATTGTCAGGAATTTCCACATTATTCTCTATTTCCTGCTTGTTGTTTGCTTGTTCCTCCTCTACATTCTGGGAATCCTCTTTCATCCCCCTTTGCTTCACTTTGCATTGTGTCATTAGATGTCCCTTCCTCTTACATATTTGATAGAAAGTGGTAGTATTCTCATAAGTAATTGGCTGAGTCCAAGTTCCATATTTAGAGTTTAGCTCAATGGACGTAGGGAGAGTCTTATTTATTTCAACATTAACACAGAGTCTAGCATACACACATCTGGACTTAGTTCTGGTTATATGATCTGAGGTGACATATTGACCAATAGAATTGCCAATGGCTGTGAAGATTTTTCATCCCTGAATTTCAAAGGGAATTCTAGTAATCTTACCCAAGCAAGTGTTGTCTTATTGAGGTCTGAGTTAGGATCAAATCTTGGTTTCCATGAGCATAAGACTAGAGAATGTGGTCTAAATAGCTAGGGACCTCCAGCAAGGGTAGCGATCATGTCCTCCCTATTCGAAAATCTAAAAAGGAATAGACCTCTAGCCATGGATGTGATTGAAACACTACCTTTGACTTTCCACCTAGACATAATCCATCTTCTAAGCATTTCGGTATTACGATGGAAAGAAAAAAACTTACTAACCAGCGTAAGGTCCATGGATGCCACTATTTCCTCCACCAGATCGTCTGGGATACTCAATGCCTTGCCCTCCAAGAGAATACGGAGGCTCGACATGCCTTTCGATGGACACGTCTTTTCACCTATTAGTGCCTTCTTCCATCCATTAGATGGACTATCCCCTAATAGATTCTTGGACAGATCCCCAGAGGTACTGCTACCCACAGTGACCTCCATTGGATCCGTGGTCCCGCCTATCGCACTCAAGGGGCCCATCTAGGCGGCAAAAAACCCAGTTTCAAATATTGTCCACATGCTTCGCTAATATATATAACATCATGTTAATGTTAAAAAGTGTTAGGATAATTATTTTATAGAATCTAATTTTATATGATAGACCTAAATATTTTAGATGTTTGTAGTATGATTAAAAAATTATAAAAAATAAATATAAAAATAGGTTCAGTGAATGTTTTATATTATTTGAAAGGGGAATGATGTTGAAATAGGAGTGGTACGAATAATGTTAAATTATATAACATAAATATGAAAGTATGTTAATTAATGTTTTATATATTTTTCTCTTTTAGTTTTTAAAGAAGAAAAAAGTCGATGGTGGCGTCTCAGTTAAATATAGAGGACGTAAATTTGATGTTGAGATGTTGAGATTGGATGTGGAACATATGATTAGAAATGAATTTCTAAGATCTATCGAGGAAATCCTTACTAAGGGAAAGATGATTCTATCCTATGAATGATTCATCCCCTTTTTGGAGCTCAATTTATAGCATTCGCTGAGCGGGATTGACGGTTTCTTCCTTCAAGGGTTTTTCATATCGAATAACGTTATTATTATCTTTTAGTAGATTGTTTATGTTTTGGTTTTTGATTTTACACAATGTTTTTGATATCCATTTTCTTATTTCTCTATTCTCGTTTAGTGTTCTCCTCTCCTTCCCCTTTCGGTTGTGTGTGTGTGTTTTTTTAAGGTTTAGTACTATTGATTTTAGTTCGTAGTTGTTGGGGGATTTAGACCTCCCAATTGTGCCGTAAACTAGTTCCTCAAACTTGGGCCTCTCAATTATGCCCCAAACTAGTTCCTCAACCCCAATCAAAAACTTGCATACATCTAATTCATATCTCTAGCCTTTATAAAAGTGATTATTGTGATTAAAAAATAGAAAACAAAAAGTGTTTCTTAGTTGATTAGGGATGAATATATTTATTTGTTTGATTTTTCCTCCTTTTCTTTAACGTAAAAATCTAAAAATAAATTGTCAAAAGTTCATTAGTTTATTGGTGAAGTTGATTGGTTCACAAAGAGTCCACTACGTATTAATTTTTACTAAATGCAAAGTTCTAACATCATAAAAGATGACATCGAATTCGATTCCTAAATAAATTTGACATAATAAATACCTCTCAATCTATTGTTAAATTGAAAACTTAATCATGAAAAAAAGAACTTTAAATTAATAAAATAATAAAAGGTAGTATAAGAGGCCAATAATGGAAAAGCATGTGTGAGGTTGGTTGCTTTGAGACCACAAAGAGGTGGCTCAATGGCATTTTAAATATTGAAATAATACCAACCCAATAATTTTAAATAGGTGTTCCCAATGTGCACCTGAGTTGGCCTAATGGTGAAGAACATGTGCTCTTGGAAGGGAGGTCAAAGGTTCAAATCCTATAGGTGGTAAAGATTACACGCCTCGTATTTTAGTACAGTAAGGTGCCTCCCCACAATGGGAGTACGAGGTGGTCCCATATGTTGTAAGTTTCCTTGCAGACCATAACCAAGGCACTACTTGGCATCATGAACCTTATTATTATTATTATTATTATTATTGTTATTATTATTATTATTATTATTATTATTATTAACCTGAGGTACTCAACCACATCTTTACCAACCACATAATCAAATCAAAAAATTAATAAATTTGTATGGATTTGTTGTCGATTTCACGAAACGAAAAAATAAATTAAAAGTTCATGTGGTAGCGTAAAATAGATTTGAATTCTTCATTTGTGCGAATAATTCCATGAAGCTCATTCAATTCTTAGATTGGTGTGATGGTAGGATTAATGGAATTTCTTCTTTCTTTTAATTAAAAAATTGTTCCCTATAATTTATAATTTAAATGATAAAATAATGTCATATTTAGTATCTTTGTATGTGGATTTAAAATATGTATAAGTTGTGTTATATAATTTCGGTATTTTATTATGTAGTTTTGACTTAAATTTATATTTTATGAGTAGTAGTTTATAAGAACGCATCTTTCATGAATATAAATAATTCGTTGAGTGTTCATATTTTGAATCAAACTATATTGACTCATTGTATCTAGGTGATGTTTAGAGGGACAATCTCTTATGAATGTGACAAGTCCACTAAACATTCATTGTATCGAGTGAAGTAATAAGACTCCCTAAAAGATCATCCATTCCAATACTTCTCAACCTTTAATGCACTTAATCAAAAAAATTCCACACAATCAAATTATTCACTAGACTATGATTTTTTTTATTGAAAAGCACTTTCTATTAATTTAAAAGAAAAATTAATAGTATAATGCTAGTCATACAAAAAAAGGGGTAGAAATATCACACCCCAAATACCAACTCGAGCTAAACAAAGCCTTAGAAGAAACTAAAATCCAAAATAACTGGCCACATGTGGCCAATAACCACTGTTAAATTAACTCAAGTGCATCTCAATCAAAAAAAGATAATATAATAGTACAAACATCATGGAACAAACTAAGCAGCATTTGTAAACATGGTGGTTGGAGGACAAGGTGGAGGCAGATGGTCCTGAGGCTTCCCTCACAAGCCATCCTGAGCCAGGGGATCTTCATTCATAAGGAGGGGGGCCCAACCATCAGCTTGCTTGTTAGTGTTAGCATCATTTTGCATAAATAAATCTTGATAGGAGGGAGAGATAGGTAGCTCCAAAAGTGGGAACTTGTACTGTAGAAGGGGTCTTCACCTCCCACCACCACTATTTATGTCATTGTCAGATCGTATTAAGGGAGATGGCCAACAAGAGCAAGGAGAGGAAATCCTCTAACTTTGAGACTTTTGGTTGTAAGAGCGATGGCACCTCAACCCATACGCATGACCCTTAAGAGGAGAGTGGCAAGGTGGGGGATTAGGTGGCTCATGACTGACTGCATAAAGAGCATTCCCCTAGTGGTCTAGGAGAACTTGCAGATGATGAAGCTTGAGTCAAACCTTATTTGTTTGACTCTGAATTTGGAGGGTAACATTAGCAATCATATCAACTGTGTTAGTTACAATTTTTTTTCCATAATGTCATTATTAAAACATGCTTTATTTCTATATTTCCATATCTAAAATAAAATATTAGTACAAAAAATCTACCATAATTTTTTGTATCTTGCAGGTAAAAGGGTAGAGTCCCTCAAGAGAGCCATTTTCCAAGTGAGCATCTCAGCCCTGAAGGGTTTGAAAAGGGTGTGAATCCATTTCCAAGTTGACTGAGTATGTAGGCAAAACCAAAAGAGGTGTTTGATGGTTTTTGGGTGCTGACAGGGCATGTAAGTGAGATTGATAACTCCCATGTGCTTGAGTCGATTTCCTATGGGT
Organism: Torreya grandis; assembly: GCA_037957365.1. Taxonomy (NCBI): domain Eukaryota; kingdom Viridiplantae; phylum Streptophyta; class Pinopsida; order Cupressales; family Taxaceae; genus Torreya; species Torreya grandis. The sequence goes on along the minus strand of JARHVA010003378.1, from coordinate 1,917,049 downwards.
AAACCCTAGTAAATAATACACCAAAAGAAGTGAGACTTTTTGGGTTCAATAGAAATCACCCAAATGTTATCAAATCTCTTGGCCAAAACCCGATGAAGGGATTAGAAAGACCATCGGTTATTAAGAGCCTATGTATCAATATGCTGAGAGGATAACAAGTTATATCCCAGTCGAGGAGAGTAATGATGGAATCGCGTGGTCATAGGCCAAGACCAGTCCTTCCACCATGGCATGAGAGAGGAAATTCTAATCTTGTGTAAGTACTCATCATGTACAAAACTTTGTAATTATGTAATGGATTCTACATCTTCCTTGTTAAGCTATAACTTGGCCTTTAGCATAGTCCAAGGAATCCAGTCCCTAGAGACCTTACAGAACAGATCACCAATCATGAGAATACCCTTCTTAAATAACCTTAAGCTTTTGATCTAGGGGGCACGACAAAAGGGACATTGTGTAAGGTCAGCTGAGGAGACCACCATAATGATTGGGATTTTAGAGAAAGACCACTTCTACACCCCTTTCCCACCTAAATAAGGTGAGGTTTGAGCTTTTTTTGGGCCTTCCAAATACTCTACATGATAAATGTGCCCCTTACTTTGATAAACACTGATGATATAAGCATGCTATTAAATCCTATGCCTTGTTGGGCTTTTTTGCCGAGAGGGCATCCTTAAGAAATGAAGTGTCGCAGTAAAATTTTCCACGCTTCTTCACCTTCCAGGATTTGGATGATCCATTTAGGATTGATGCAATTTCTTCATTCTTTTCACTTAAAAATTGTCAATTTATATTTTAAATGATAAAATAAAGTCATATTTAGCATGTCTATCATATGGATTTGAAATATGTATAAATTATGTTATATGATTCAGTATTTTATTATGTAGTTTTAACTTAAATTTATATTTTATGAATAGTAATTTACAAGAAAGTATCTTTCATGAATATAAATGATTCACTCAGTGTTTGTATTTTGAATCAAACTAAATTGACTCATTGTATCTAGGCGATGTTTAGAGGGGTAATATCTTATGAATATGACTAGTTCACTCAATACTCATTGTACTGAGTGAATTAATAATACTCCCTAAGAGGACACCTATTTCACTACTTCTCCAACTCAAATGCACTTAATCAAAGAGTTTCCTCACAATCAAATTGTTCACTCGACTCTAATTTAAATATTAATAATTAATATTTTTTAATAATATTTTTTTAAATTAAAATGCTAATAGTTATAATAACACCTTGAGTTGCAAAAATTTAAAACTCATAATAACGACAAGAAAAACATTCCAATTACAATTTCAAATTTGTAAAAAAAAACACTTAATTATCTTTGAATTTTTTAATTTGCTTGTGAATCTTCACCATTTACTTATTTTGTATACTATTTTTATTCTTATATTTTTTAAAATTTAAAAGATAAATAATATAGTAAAGGCTTAAATTATTTATATTAAGCACACTTTTTCAATGAGTGGTCACTGAAGTGATACAGATCATATGGGTTCTTTTTGTATTTATCTAAGTTTAAATTTTAATAAGTAATATATGTAATGTAGGGAGCTAAAGTGATAAAAACCAGTGGAATTTTTTTGCATTTATCTTAGTAATTATATGACATATTGGTAATCTAGTAATATTTATGCATTTAAATTTTGATAAGTTATATTTAATGTCGATAATGTATCAATATTTATGATCGTTTATAGTTGATTTGTACAATTATTATAGGAAGGTCATCCCAAGAGATTTATATAAAAATATGTGAACTAAAGATTAAGTTATATGTAGGGAGGTCATTTAAGTGTGTCTCTCATTTTGTCTGGACTTTATCAAGAAAAATGAGAGTTGTAGTGACTATTAACTGAAATCAAAACTTTAATTGTTATAAAAGCTTGTGGAATGGAGCATGAAGGTAATATTTATCAAATTTGGACACCTGGCCTTAATAAAGATAATGAAAAATTGTAACTAATTTCCCTATATTCAATAGAGAGAGACAGAGAGATTTAATCCACTCATTAATGTCATCTCTTCTTATTATACTTAGTGGTTCTAAGCTTTTGTGAATTAATACATGTATCTTGAAAATATTTGAAAAATATAGTGAGATGTCAATTTTAAGGCATCTATATTAGATTTATCACATACGCTTGTGATTAAACTATATTATATTTTTTTATAAATTCTCGTTAATTGATGATAAATTACCTCAATCTAGCTATACTATTGCATTGGGATTAAAAAACTATTTCCTAAAAAAGGGGGCTCCAAACTCCCCCATATGTCCAAGATATCAAAAAAATGTAATCACCTTCTCTAGATAAGAATAAAAGATTTCGTATGATTGTTAAATTGATGTCAAATTAAAGGTTGAGACTACCTTCTGATAGTCAAATAGACATCAAGTTTAAGGTTGAGCATTTTATTAAAATCTTACACTTACACTCCACCACCACCCCTTGGTGCACAAATATCAATGCAATTATATGTTAAAAATTAGTATGTGTATGTGTGCACGCGTATGTGTGCATGTATGTATGTATGTATGTATGTAATACAAATGATAAGAGATGTCAATTTTAAGCTACATAGCTTGGATTTATTACACACCACAATGATTAATGACTTCATTACCTTCTTCACAAATTTGTTATTAATAGGTGATAAATAGCCTCGATTAAGATGCACCAATGACCAATTCTAAAATATCTTTTTAATAAAAAAAGGGTCTCCAAACTCCACTGTAGGCTTAAGATATAATTATTTTCCAATCACCTTCTCCAAACAAGAAGAAAAACTTCTTTATTATAGTCAAATGGACATCAAATTTAAGGTCAAATATTTTATTACCATCTCATACTATTACATGATCACCATCCTTGATTATCATTATGGGTTACGTTTATCAGCGTAAAAATATACCATCTTTCTCTATCAGGTATAAATATCTTAAGTATATTTATCTAAAAAATACCAAGAGATATCAAATTTGAGGCGCCTATCTTGGATTTGTCACATATTACATTGATAAATGACTCCATTGCCTTATCTGCAAATTTCTTGTAAACTATTGACATATGACTCAATTTAGTTCCACCCCTGATTACACACACACACATGAAAAATGTTGATATATATCAATATCAAGTTGCATATATCATACTTATCACACATTGCAATAATTAACAACTTCATTAGGTCTTCTTCATAAATTTATTTTTGACTGGTGATAAATAACCTCAATCTAGATGCACCATTGCATCAAGTTAAAAAATATCTTTACGATAAAAAGTAGTCTGCAAACTCCACAATATGCCTAAGATATCAAGATTTTTTTAACACCTTCTCTAAACAAGAATAAAAATTTCTTTATTACGGTCAAACAGACATCAAATTTAAGGTCAAACATTTTATTGACATCTCACACTATTAAACCACCACCCTTGGTTGTCATTACAGGGTACACCTATAAACATAAAATTATACCATATTTCTTTATCTAGTACATATATCTTCAATATATTTATCTAAAAAACATCAAAAGATATCAATTTTGAGGTACTTATCATGGATTTGTCACATACTACATTGATAAACAACTCTATTGCCTTGTCCGTAAATTTCTTGTAAACTGTTAACAAATGGCTTAATTTAGTTGCACCATTGCATTGAGCTCAAAAAATCTTTTTGGTATAAAAAAATGAACCTTATCTTCCATTGTATGCCCAAGGTATCATAATTTTTCAATCACCTTCTCAAAGCAAGAAGACAAACTCTTGTATGACCATCAAATAGACATCAAATTTAAGGTTGAAACTACCACATGACAATCAAATAGACATCAAATTTAAGGTAAGCTATTTTTATTGTCCTTTCAATTTATCATACTCCACCACCACCCTCAATTGCCATTATAATGAGTTAAATTTATAAGTTTAAAGTCAATTATATATACCTTAGTTATACACAATATCATTTTAAAAAAATGCTAGAGAGTTTTACAAGATCGTCCTATGCATGATCTTTCTTATATTTTATAATGAGTACAAATATATTAAATATATTTAAAGTATTTTTTTTTTGATCAATATCAATTTTAAGGGATCTATTTTGGATTTGTCCCATACCACACCAATTAATGAATCTATTGCCTTCTCCAAAAAAAATAATTATCTTATGATATATGGCCTTACTCTAACTACACCATTGTGTTGGCTTAAAAAAAAAACTTTATAGAAAACACAAACTAGCTCCTAACTTAACACTAAGTCCAAGATATCATTATTTTTTTATTGCCTTCTCCAAGCAAGAAGAAAAACTCCCATATCACAATCAAATGGACACCAAATTTAAGGTTAAAACTTTCCCAGATGATCAAATGGGCATCAAATTTAAAGTTAAAACATCCCAAAGATAATCAAAAAGACATCAAATTTAAGTTTACTTATTTTTATTGACATCTCACACTATTACACTCTACCATCACCCCAATTGCAATTGAATAGAAATATATTCAATCCAAACTTTATTGAAAACAATTTTTTATTTTTTTATTTAATCGTCTCTCAAAAATTCTAAAAATATATCCCCAGACATCACTAATTTAGAACACATTTCAAAGTATACATGTGGATGGGATGGGCTTAGGGTTATAATGTCTAGAAGTGTATTCCACGTGGTTATCCTACATCCAGGTGTCCATAACTACTTTTTTCAAGTATCTAAAAATACCTGAGAAATTGAAACTGGAATCAATGATGTGAAATTCCTTATTTACTACCACTAATTCGAATCTTATTGGATTGTTCTTCATTATATTTTATTATTTAAATATTATAATAGTTTTAAAAGTCCATAAATAATTACGTTGGAGGCATTTTATTGAGACAAACTCACCATAGATTCATCTTATAAAAGGGAATATTTTTCAGATGTGCCCTATAATGTTAAAGTTTAATCCTCTATTCAGGGGTTGTAACGTGTATAGATACACTGTGTAAGGCAGAAAGAAGGTGGCCAGCTAGTGCAATTTAATGAAGTGATGGGAAGGAGACCCCATGCTTGAGCACTGGTAATAATGAAAATATTTGTCTTCAACCCACTAGAAGCAAAATATAGAAGCAAGAGTAGGACACCCAAAAAGTCTTCAATCCTCTCAATGTAGGGACCAATCTTATCCTAGATCCTAAAATAAAGAATTTTTTTTGTAATTAATGTTTGTCTGTGAATATAACTCAGGTATACCTTATTGTATCAAATATCCTTTGCCAACTGGGTAAGCATCTAACCATATGGGTTAGGCATCTAATATCCTTTTCCAAACTGGAAAACATCTAACCATACAAGTTAGGCATCTACATATGAGTAGGTTATGCTTTGGCCAGAGACTTGACTCATCAGGATCAACTAGAATTAAGAGTTTATTGAACTTGAATTTAAATAAATCATTTACACGTTTGAAAGGAGGGTTCTAAAATTTGAGTGTTCAACCCTAGAATGAAGGATGCTTATTTTCATACTAATCTTAATCATAATCAAATTCATCATCAAAGTTCAACAACAATCAAAGCAAGGGTCCGCTCAGAATATTTTTTAATGATAACTTAGATTGCTTTATGGTAATTTCAAGTATCTAAATCAATATTCTCCCAATCTAGATTTACGCATGTAACTTTACAAACTAAATCAAATGTATTTCATAGATTTATAACTAAGTATATAGAAAACAAAACTCATTTATTTAATGCTATGTTCTACTCTTTTTTTTCACCGAACCGAGTATAACGATCATGTTTATGTTATATGTTATATGTCTCTTGAATATCTGATTACTTATTACATTATTGTTTGCTACAAAAATCATTTACTTTCCCTAACAAATGGCTATATCATTTTGTTTCTAGTAATACTAAAATCATTCTATTTTAGTCTTTTAAAAATAATTATTTTATATTTTCCGTACGATTTAAGTAGAATATTATATTCATCTTACAATTTAAATAATATAAATTATTTACCTTCTGATTTAAATAAAATATATTATTTATTTTATAATTTAAATAAAATTATAATTATATATATATATATATATATATATATATATATCTTACCATTTAAATAAAATAAATTATTTACTTCCAATTTAAATAAAATAAAATATTTATTTTACAATTCAAATAAAACAAAATTTTGCTCCTTTTTTTACTTCTGCGTCGATCTCCTCTTTACACACTTTTTTTTCATGCAAATTCTTCCTTAGTTAATAGTTTTAATTATCTCTTAAGTGGCAGTCGATCCCTCCGTTTGCATGGCCAAATTGGGAGTTAAGTTAGGCAGTAGGAGTATTAGATATTATGCCTTAATTGTAGGCATATGTGGTGGGTTCGGTAGAATGTGGGCTTAGGTTAGAAAAGTCTTATTTTAATATTGTAGTATATGGGTTTAGGTATAAAATAAATATAATTAATTAATAATCTAAAATTTATTTATGAAAAATATACTTCTATTTGAAAATTTTAAAATTAACAATAAAAGAAAAATTCTATTAATAAAACAATTTTTGGTGATTTTTAAAATATTAAATTCATTTATTATAAATGTGAGTATTTAAGATAAGATTAAATATTTATTCCATTAATTACAAATGTTAACTTTAAAAAAATCAACTCATTTCGACAATAAAATATTAAAAGAGGACTAAATCAACTTAGAGTATGAGCATGAGTCCACAGTGCAGGAAGAGAGGTTGTGACATCCTCCCCACCTTAAATTGTGAATTGTCCCAATGCACTACAAAAATTTGATTAAGTTCATAAATTTAAAATAAAAATGGAAATATGTTTTTCATTTCTTCAGTGTCCTCTCAAGTTGCACTTCCTTCGCCATATTGATCCCATTGTACCTTGCACTGATCAACCTCTCTATTGTGCAATTGGTACTGGCACCTTTCCAGCATTCTATATGGCTCTATTGTTATTCTCTCAAGCTCTTTGACCTGAAAGACATTCCAGTTTAAAATGTGTTTATTATCAGGCACATATTATGTGAAACTCGTTATTTACTACCACTATTCCCAATCTTATTGTATTGTTCTTCATTACATTTTATTATTTAAATATTATAATAGTTTTTAAAGTCCATAAAAAATTACATTGGAGGCATTTTATTGAGACAAACTCACCATAGACTCATCTTACAAAAGAGAATATTCTTCAGATGTGCCCTATAATGTTAAAGTTTTTTCCTCCATTTAGGTGTTGTCATGTGTACAGATACATTATGTAAGGCAGAAAGAAGGTCACCAGCTAGTGCAATTTAATGAAGTGATGGGAAGGAGACCCCATGCTTGAGCACTTGTAACAATGAAAATATGTGTCTTCAACACACTAGAAGCAAGAGTAGGACACCCAAAAAGTCTTCAATCTTCTCAATCTACATGCCTATGAAAGGGTCCTATTTAGGAATTGTTAATCCAAAGACAAAATCTCTTAAAGTCGAGTGAATACCAATTCTATCTATTATAGACCCAGATGTCAGGACCCCTGTAAGTGTTATGCCAATGAATAACATGCTTACCAGCTCATTATTGGGTTAGAGGTGATCCATATATGCCATCATAGGTTTCACAACAAACCTCATAAAAACCACAAATAAAACACCATAAATTAAAACATAAAGTGTTATGACCGGGCTCTTCCCTGACCTTGAATCAATTACAAAATGAATAGAAGAATCCAAGCAACCACATCATTGACAACCATTACAGACATGTCCATTTGACCCACATCTCTTGTAAGAATCTTGATCTTGTCAAGTATCCTAGTAAGCTCAGCGAAGGAAGTGATAGACAATGTGACACCCATAAAGACAAGAAAGGTGCCATGGTCAACACCCTTTGACAAATGGGTTGAGAATAATTTGACCCTGGTAAAAAAAAAATTATCATAACAAAGAATGTTAAAGCTAATGGCCATAAGTGCCATTTTTAAATTTCCCATCCAAAGACCAAATAAAGTCTTCTTTGAATCACAAACACCATTATAGACAAAAGAAAGCCCTAAAATCCATGTACAGGCCTAAAGATGGGGACAAGAATGATAAGTAGCTTAAAATCATATCTAATTAGACATATTTATAATAAAATGATGAAGAGAGAGAGAGTCAATTTCATAATCATGTACAAAAATACACATCATATTAAGATACTACAATTATGCCCACGAAAAACTTGCATACATTTACAACAAAAATATGCATGCCATGACAGATTTTTCAACAAAGCCTAAGCTTCTTGTGGCCGATAGCAAACATCTTCAAGATCAGCCTTTGTTGAGCCAAACATATTTTTGCCATCCAACCCTACGCATTAGACACTTAGCATTCGCATAGAACATGTGTCCCCAATCATAAAACCTGCTAATACCATGCATTATAATATATATTATTATTATTAAATTATCATTATTCTAATTTATAAAAATGTTAAAATATATTATATAATATTTATATAATAACTAACATTTGATATATAAAAATATTATACTATTATGTATATTTACACTTCATACACCAAAGGTGAAATAGGGTCAACGGTCATGGGTTTTGAGTAAGGTACAACTATCAATTTACACTCACTCACTTTACAAAAACCCTCTTATCAAAATATAAACTTACATCCATTTCAATGTAACTTATGTTCTTCAATATGATAGTTGCAGCCTCCACTGATGAAACTATAACAATCAAGGTGGTGCCTAATTCAAGATACATCAAACCACCAAAGTACTTGTAGAGTGTATGCAGATACTGGTGTGGATTCAAACCTAGGTCCAAAAGTATACTTGAAATTGAAATCACTAGTGGTTTCATGGAAGAAGCCTTTTCCATTTTTCATCTATTTGGTTTTAGAGTCATGTAATTAGCTTTTAAATAGTTTGAGCAATCAGAGTCTTTATCCAATAGTTTTAAACTCTTCTAAATTAACACGTGGTGAATTCTCTATGTTTTTAGAGGAGTCGTTGGATATTCAACCCCTATTTTCATTTAGGTGACACATGTATCAAGCATTTATTGGGTAATTAAAATAGTTTGGTAGAAGCTTCAAATTACATTGACAAAATTGTCATGTCACTAAACTTTGCACTTGTATCTTCTAGAATATGCAAATAGTGAAACATTTCAAGATGAGATGAACAACGATGGTGAGAGGTAGTGACAAGGTATTTCTAATGATATCATACACCAAGGGGCCCATATCAAACCCCAGACCCAGATTCAGGGCAACTTTTGGATTTACATGACCATCACCCATTGTAAACATATATGTAGCTTGCAACATGGTAGAATATTTGAATGACCATTTTTACTATCAAGGTTGGGAAAATTTCAAGTGGAGTTACATGATGATGGTGAGGGAAAATGGTATCCTACACCAGACCTAGATTTAGGGCAGATGTTGGATTTACATGACTTGCATCCATTATAAAAGGGTGTGTACCTTGTAGGTTGGTGGGATCTTTCATTGGACGTTTTCTATTGTCAAAAGTGGATAATGACATCATGACATTGATTTAATTATGATAGGGCTACATGCCTAATATGTGACTCAAACTAATCTTGCAATGACGTTGATGTGGGAACAAGACACTAAGGTTCTAAAGGCTATCTTGGAGATTTTGTTTGTCCATGTTGACAATATATTAACACTTAGAGAAATTACATTACGGTTAAGAACATACATAAACACCATACTCATACCCATGGAATAAAGGGCAAGGCCATACAACACATGCAAATGGTGAAATATTTTAAAGTGTATTGGGCAATGATGATGAGGGGCAATGATAGGGTATTTTAGGGGACATCGTAAACCAAAGGGCCTATATCATACACATGACTTGGTTTCAGGGCAATTATTAGATTTAAACGATTTACGCCCATTACAAAGGGATTTTTAGCTTGCAGGGTGGTGGCATCTTTTATTGACTATTTTCTATTGTCAAGGATGGACAAGGACGTCATGGGAGCTGATTTGATTATAAAAGGGTTCCATGTCTAATGTGTGGATTGATTCAACAATGTAATGACATTGATGTGAGGGAAGTACATTGAGGTTCTAGAGTCTATTTTATTGCTTATGTTCTTTAAGAACACATGGAAACACCATACTCAGACCCTTGGAAGAAAAGACAACTACAGTTAGAGCCCATCTTTGTAAGTATAAAAAAAATTCTAAGGCAACATTGATTAGGAAAAATATGTTTTGGAAGGATTATTAAAATGAATATAAAATAATTAACATTGCTTTACTTCACAAATACCTCCCCAACAATTGGTCCATTCATAGTGATTAATTTATCTCTCTCAACTTATTTCCCTCAACCTATCTCCCTCATAAATAAATAGAAAAACTATTTGTTTATGATATACACCAAATTACCCTTGCTTAACAATAACTTACAAAATTGTGTTTTAACATTTTTAAAAATATTTATTTTAAATGTGAACTTTTATTTTCATATTTAAATTGTATATTTTTAAAAGAATTTAACGTTATTTATTAAATAAATTGAAGAACAACCTGAAAACTCAATTTACACATCTTGTATACCATTAAATCTAGTGAACATAATTAAAATCATTTAATAAATATTTGGATTTAAAAAAATCTACGAAGATTTTAAAGATTTGGGGTGACTCATAGCCCTTACCTTTATTACCAAAATTTGCTTTCCGGATAATATGTGAGGCGATGGGCACTAATGGATTGCAATTTTATATGACAGATCGAAATATGTTAGATGTTTATAGTATGATTTAAAAAATTGTATAAAATAAATATAAAAATATGTTCAGTTAATGCTTTATATTATTTGAAATGGAAATGATGTTAAAATAGAAGTTTTTTTATTATTGCTAAATATTTTTATAGAATTCGGAATTATGAATTGGGAAAACTAATTTTAGTTAGAGTTATAAATTAAAATGGAAGAAACTTTCATAAAATTCAAAGTTCTAAATTGAAATTGGGATGCAACCAAGGTCTCGGTCTCCAAGAAACAAATTGACAATATAATAACACAAAGACAATCAAAACATTGAAAACTAAATGAGAAAAGTCAACATAGAGAAATCAGGTTACTAAATCACTATAGACAATATAACACCAAAGATACATGGACCAAACAACAACATAGAAGATAATGGAGCAATCCTCCAAAGAACTAAAAGAGAAATCAAACCCAAATAAAACCTAGAAACTTAACAACCAAGGATCATCTACAAGCAGTAAGGCTTATCCTCCAAGGGAAATCATCCAACGTCTTCTAACATCCGTCCTGAATTAGTTATTATACTTTTAGTTTCAATCTTTCCACCTCCGATCTGCCTCCTCTACATCCACTGACACTCTTAAATCTATGTTTCGATTCCCACCATTAGAACGAAGAGAACTATATACCCTTAGAGAAAGATCCTCTGAACGAGTCTCCACCAACTTCCCATCTAAATGATTTAGAATAGAAGGAATAGAAAGCAACCCCTTTTCAATTGAAGGTCTCTCCTCTACCACCACCTTCTCAAATGATAAAGTCGTAATACCCTGAAAGAGAGAGAGTAAAGATTGCATCTGTTGAACGTAAAACACATCATAATTATGCCAATTAAAATAAAAGTTGGTTGATTAGAGATGAATATACTTATTTATTTGACTTTTCCTTTTTTATAATTTAAATTAATAAAAAAATAAATGGTACCACACTAATATAAAGTATCACAAGAAGCCAATAAAAAATTAAAAAAATAGTCCGTTTGGCGGCTTAAAAATAGATTTGAATTCTTCATAGCCCCATGTCATTTGTGTGAAGAATTCCATGAATCTCATTCAAACCTTGGATTGGTGTGATGGTTAGGATTGATGGATTTTCTTTCTTTCTTTTCATTAAAAAATTGGCCTTTATAATTTATAATTTACATACTAATAAAAAGTATCACAAAAAGCCAATAAAAAATTTAAAAAAACAATCCGTGTGGCGGCGTAAAAATAGATTTGAATTTTTCATAGCCCCATGTCCTTTGTGTGAAAAATTCCATGAATCTCATTCAAATCTTGGATTGGTGTGATGTTTAGAATTGATGGATTTTTTTTCTTTCTTTTCATAAAAAAAATGTCCTTTATAATTTATAATTTACATACTAATAAAAAGTATCACAAGAAGACAATACTAAATAAAAATTAAAAAAAACAATCTGTGTGGCGACGTAAAAATAGATTTGAATTATTCATAGCCCCATGTCATTTGTGTGAAAAATTCTATGAATCTCATTCAAACCTTGGATTGGTGTGATGGTTAGGATTGATGGATTTTTTTGTTCTTTCTTTTCATTAAAAAAGTGTCCTTTATAATTTAGAATTTACATATTTTGTGGATTTAAAATATGTATAAGTTGTATTATATGATTTCGGTATTTTGTTATATAGTTTTCAATTAAATTTATATTTATTTATATTTTATGAGTAATGGTTTATAAGAACACATCTCTCATGAGTATAAATGATTTATTGAATGTTTATATTTCAAATCAAACTGTATTGACCCATTGTGTCTACATGATGTTTAGAAGGACGATTTCTTATAAATATGAATGGTCTACTTAACACTCATTGTATCAAATGAAATATTCAGAGTAATTGAGAAGTCACCAATCCCAATACTTCTCCTACTCAAATGCACTTAATCAAAAAAATTCCTTAGAATCAAATTGTTCACTTTAATATGATTTAAATATCAATGATTAATATTTTTTGAAATACTATTTTTTTTAATTGAAAATGTAAGGAATTATAATAACAACCTAAATTACGAAAACTCAAAAATTAGAGTAACAAGAAGAAAAATCTTACAATTACAATTTCAAATTTGTAAAATATTTTAATAAATTATCTTCAAAAAAAATTAATTTACTTATCAGTCTTTGCCATTTGCTAAATTTAATTATTGTTTTTATTCTTATATTCTTTTAAAATTTAAAAGATATATAATATAGTAACTAGGGCGGCGAAGGCATAATGTTCGTACTAGTTTTCCCTGACCATTCTTTCATAAATGATTAAACATTAACACTACATATATCATGTCAAATAATTAAATAAAGACTAAAATCATTTATATTAACAATATTAAGCAAAGTTTTTCGATGGTTTAAGTCATACAAATCGATGGGTTCTTTTAGTATTTATCTAAGTTAAAATTTTAACAAGTAATATTGATGGCTTAATTGATAAAAATCAATGGATTCTTTTTTTATTTATGTAAGTAATTATATGATATCTTGATAATCTATTAAATTTTTTATGCATTCAAATTTTGATAAGTTATATATAATATTGATAATATATTAAATTTTACGAAGTTTTATTATTGATTTGATTATTGTAGGGAGATTGTCGTAATAGATTTCTAAAATTAATTATTTAAAAAAATATGTAGACTAAAGATTAAGTTATATGTAGGGAGGTTATTTGAGGGTCTCTCATTTTAGGTGGACTTTATTGAGAAAAATAGAAGTTATAGTGACTATTAACTGGGATCAAAATTTTAATTACAACAGTTTGTGAAATGGAGCATGAAGGTAATACTTTTTATTTGATAGGTTAAAACGCTTTTGATCAAAGCTATGAACCAGTGCTAGGACACAACAAGGGGACCAATCCCCACAACATGAAAAAGTACCAATGAGACAAAGAGAACGAACAAAGACCAAGACAAAATAAGACACCTCACTAAAGGAAGCACACCTCCACATAGATAGACAAAACAAATAATTAAAAGCCATCATTTAGTTAAAAACAATAACAATGCCTAAAACAAATTTGAATCGCAAGTCTTCAGCCAATCCTCAATAGAAAATACAAACCTGGGTAAGGAGGCACAAACAGGGTCTCATCCGCAGGGGAGGGCTTGTCTTCTCTCATGCCAAATAAGAATATCTTTCATCGTCTGCTGACTGCCATTATGCACCAAATCCTCTGCCTCCAGCCGCAGTCTTTCCATCTTAGATCTTTTGCCTTTCTTTTTAACAATAGTACCCACATCAGATTTGAGTTTGTCAGGGCATAGAGGGGGGAACACAATACAAAATCAAAGAAAGGAGGGCATGAAGATAATACTTATCAAAGTAGGACCCCTAGTCCATTAATTGAGATAATGAAAGATTGCAACTAATTTCTTTATATTCTAAAAAAAAAAGAGAATAATATCTAATCCACTCTTGGGGTCATCTCTTCAAAGCAAATACTTTATAATATTTAGTGGTTCTAAGTTTTTGTAACTCAGTATGAATATCTTAAATATAATTGAAAACTATTGCGAGATATTAATTTTGAGGCATCTATATTAGATTTGTCACCTACTACAGTGATTAAACTTCATTACTTTTTTTATAAATTTTTGTTCATTGAGGAAAACAACCTTAATCTAGCTGCACCATTGTGTTGGACTCGAAAAAATATTTTTAGGAAAAAAAAGGGCTCCAAACTCCCCCACATGTCCAAGATATCATGATCTTTTTATCACCTTCTATAGACAACAAGAAAAAATCTCGTATTATAGTTAAATTGATGTCAAATTGAATGTTGAAACTACCTTATGATTGTCAAATTTAAGGTTGATAATTTTATTAACATCTCTCTCTTACACTCCACCACCACGTCATGGTGCACAAATATAAATGCAATTATTTGAAAAACATACTACACACAAAAAAAAATCAAGAAATATCAATTTTGAACTACATATCTTGGATTTATCACATACCATAATGATTAGCAACTTTGTTACCTTTTTTGCAAATTTCTTGTTGATTGGTGATAAATAACCTCAATCTAGATACACCATTGTGTCGGTTTGAAAAAAATATTTCCATTAAAAAAAAGCCTCCAAACTCCACCACATGCCTAAAATATTAAGAATTTTTTAGCACCTTCTTCAAACAAGAAGAAAAACTTCCTCGTGATGCTCAAATGGACGTCAAATTTAAGGTCAAATATTTTAGTGGCATCTCACACTATTACACCACCACCCTCGGTTACCATTGTAGAGTATGTCTATTAACATAAAAATACATTTTCTTTCTCTAACTAGTACATATATTTTAAATATATTTATCTAAAAAATATCGAGAGATATCAAATTTGAGGTGCTTATCTTAAATATGTCACATTCTACACTAATAAACAACTACATTACCTTCTACGCAAATTTCATGTACACTGGGGATAGATGGCCTCAAGTTAGTCGCACCCTTGCTTTGGGCTCAAAAAAATATTTCTGGTATAAAAAACAAACTTTAAACTCTATCGTATGCCCAAGATATCTTGAATTTTCAATCACCTTCTCAAAGTAAGAAGAAAAAGTCTTATATAAAAATCAAATGAACATTAAATTATAGGTCAAAACTATCATATCACAATCAAATGGACGTCAAATTTAATGTCCTCCATTTTATAGATATTTCACACTATCATAACCCTTGCTCCACTCCCATCTCTCCCCACCCGATTGTCATTATAATAAATAAAATTTATAAATTTAAACTCAATTGTATATACCTTAATTATACACAATATCATGTATAAATATAATGATAAAGAATCTTGCAACATAATTTTATTTAATTTTTTTTTAAAGATATATCAATTTAGAAATATTATTTTAAATTTGTCATATATCATATCAATTCACGAAGCTATTACTTTCTTTAAATTTTTTTGGAGAAATATCAATTTTATTGAATTGTTGTTCATTACATTTCATTATTTAAATATTATAATAATTTTGAAACTCCATAAATAATATATACACAAACCTCAATCAGGTACCTAAATTTCCAAATTTAGCCGCGCTATATTTCTTCAAGACAATTCTTTTTTTGGGCGAATATTCTTTTATGTGACGATTGTATCCTATTTATTTGAGCTCTCAATGGGATACACTGTAATCACACTTTAGTGCCTCCATTAAATTTAATTCAAGCTTAAATTTAATTTTTTGGAGCTCAATTTACAACTTTTGTTGAGTAGGGTTGTCTGTTTCTTCTCTTTTTTTTTTTTAAGGAGTTTTTCATGTTGAATAGTATGGTTGTTATCTTTTATGTAGTATTTTTTATATTTGTTTTCTTATTTCTTTCATTTCGTTTAGTGTTCTTCTCTCTTTTTATTTTTGGTTGTGTCTTTTTTTTTTGAGATTTATTGCTGTTGGTTTTGGTTGTTTGTGGTTGTTGGGAGATTTAGGCTCCCCGATTGTGTCTCAAACTAGTTTTTTAACTGTAGTTAAAAGCTTACACGCTTCTAATTCATAGTTTCGGCTTCTGTAAAAGTGATTACTCTTATTTAAAAAAAAGAGTTGTTCTTCTATTAATATAATTGTTACTTATTTAGGGATAAATATATTTATTTATTTGATTTTTATTCATTTTTTTCAATTTAAAAATCTAAAAAGAAAACGTTGAAAGCTCGTTAGTTTTATTAGTGAAGTTGTTTAGCTTACAATGAGCCCACTACATATTAACTTTTACAAAATGCCAAACCTTAACATTATAAGAGATGATGCCGAATTTGATTCCCAAATAAATTTGACATCATAAATATCTCTTTATCTATTGTTAAACCAAAAAACTTAGTCAACAAAAAAATAAAATAATAAAAAGTACTATAGGTAACCAATAATTGAAAAATATGTGTGAAGGCATATATATTTATAATAATTAATTAAAATATTTCAATTTAAGAAATTAAAATTATACTTCTATGTTGGGTGTATAGCAGCTGAGGAATGATATCGACTCATCCTAATCTCATCCACGTACACGGTCATATAATTAGTGGACTTGGTATCAAAAGTCAATATTTCTACAAACTGTACAGATATAAGCCCAAATCCAAAAGTCTAATTTGAATCTTGGTGTGATTTTTTTCGGGGGTATGCTTTTATATCATTAGTATTTTTGAGGGAACATGTATCTATGTTCTTTAGTTTTAAAAATATATTTGCATGCTTCAATTTAAAAATGGCATTTGTATATTTATAGAATTATATGGTGGAGTTCTTTTATCATTTCACCTTTGAATTGGGTCTCGCTAAAGGTAACTAGTCTAGGTTGTTATTGTTTAAGCTTTAAGGTTTTAATCTATGTTGCAAGAAACAAGAAAAAGTGATCGCAACGATAATGCGACAAGAAACGAGATTAGTAGAGATTTGTGTGTATTTTAAAATCAAATATGTAAACTATATAATATTTCACCTCTTCCACCATTATTTCTTATTGTTGTAATGCTTAGTATTTTCCCCTGATCTATTACTATTTTATATGGCTCTAGATACTGTTTCTTCATTTTTTACTATTTCTTTATTTTTTTTGTTTGAAAAAATTATTATCTATTATGCTAACTTGTTAATGTTTCTCGACCTTGCAAATATGATTATTTTCGAATGTGATTATATCCATTCATTTTTTAAGCATTAGCTTATATAACATAATATGTTTTTAATATATAGGATAAGATTTTCAATCATAGATATATATAGCGTAATCATACTTTCATAAACCTTACAACCCTTTACAAAATTGATAATTAAATCAACATGCATAATTTTTTTAAAAATAAAAATTATAATTTATATTTCTTTATTACATATTTTTTACATTATTTAATATAATATCTTTTAGTTTATTATATAAAATGTTAATATTTTATAAATATGACATATTATAGAAGTTTTTATGTATATGGTTGGGTTTTTTTAGTCCGACGGGCTAGCTCATTTGGTTGGGAGAACTGTGTGCTACAAGTGGGAGGTCTCAGGGTCGATCCCTCGGGCTGGCCACTTCGATATCCGTATATATGTCTCCATCAATGATGTCCCCATCCAGTCAGGCAAACCAAAACTAGTTGTCAAAGGTTTGTGGTAACAAAAATGTGTAAATCCCATCCTTGGAATATATTCCTCGGAGTAATGCCCTAAAAGCATAAACCCTTTTAAAAAAATGTTTGGGCTTCTTTGAGTCAATCACTTGAAATACCTTGTCATTCCTTCGCTATCACCACCTAATGTACCTTGAATATTTTGTCTGGCCTTGTCCTCACCTAACAATTCTTCATTGCTCATTCTCATTGTGAAATAGAACATCTCCTCACAAGATAACTCTTTACCGTATGAAAGAAGACAACCTCATTTTCTAGCATCACCTCCCTCAAAAATCTCATATTATTGTTACTTGAAACTTCCTTCACAAAAGATTATAT
Source organism: Torreya grandis (assembly GCA_037957365.1). NCBI lineage: Eukaryota > Viridiplantae > Streptophyta > Pinopsida > Cupressales > Taxaceae > Torreya > Torreya grandis. Next base: position 1,898,736 of record JARHVA010003378.1, on the reverse strand, counting down.
GGTGTAAGTGTCAAAGGGTTTCAAGTAAGGTACGACTACCGATTTACACTCTTTCACTTCACAAAACCCTACTTTACTAAAAATGAAAAGTATCTCATCCCTTTCAACATAATTTGCATCTTTAGAACAACTACTAGTAATATTCTTTTTCTTTATTTTCAAACTTTAAATATGTTATGAGGATCTTTACTCCCATGTCGAGTATTGTTTGGATAAACCTAATAGGGAAGACAACCATACTCTATAGTGGAGTTAAAGATGTTTTAACTAAGCAAGGCAAAATATTTATTTTTAATATACATAATTTATAAGGTGCATAGAAAAATAGTTATTTATAAACTTTTGCATAGAATAATAAAAAGGATCCCATCTAAGTGAAGGGTTGTTTATAGCCACGTAAAAGTCACATAATTAGTTTTAAAATACCTTTTAATGGACTATGATCTCTCCATGTTACTAATTTTGTTTAGGACATTTAAATTACGTGAAAGATATTTTTTAAGTTATTTAAATTAGGGAGTTTGAAATACAAAAGAGAGTTAAGGTATACCATTGCTTGAAGATTAAGTCGTTATTTAAGTGATTAGTGGCTTGATTTGACTGCTTGTGGTGCATATTTTTTATTCAATTTTATTTTTTTTGAAAGTGACATCTATTCGCTTATATTTAAATAATTAATAGTGTTTTACTCCGTACATACCTCCCCAATGATTAGTCCATTCATAGTGATTAACTTATCTCCCTCATAGATAAATAGAAAAATAATTTCAGTATGGTATATACAAATTTATTATTGCTTTACAATAAGGTCTAGAAAGTGTGTCTTAACATTTCATTTTGAATGTAAGCTTTTATTTTCATCTTTGAATTCTATATATACAAAATTATTATTGCTTTACAATAAGGTCTAGAAAGTGTGTCTTAACATTTCATTTTGAATGTAAGCTTTTATTTTCATCTTTGAATTCTATATATATATATATATATACTTTTGATCGTAGTTATGAACCGGTTCTGGGACACAAATAGGGGTCTAGTCCCTGAAAAAAGTGGAAAGGAAGAGCTAAAAAGAAAGAATGAATATTGGCAATAACACCACATATTAAGGAAACAAACCAAAATAATTTAGTACTTACATAAAAACTTCAATCGTCTACTCAACAGGAGGCTAAACCTTTCCACAGAATCTCTACTAGCCTATAGAAGAAGACCAAAATAAAAGCAAAACAAAAGTTGAAGATCATAGTGGGCAAGTCACATGAGAAAGACACCACCATCAACCATTGACAGAGGCATGTCTTCTCACTCCTTTAGAAAGGAGGTCCTTCAATGACCATTGGGAACCGTCTTTCACCATTTTCTCCACCTCAATTCTCAACCTTTCCACCTTAGAACATATGCCTTTCTTCTTTGCAGTTAAGCCAACATCAGTTTTTATTTTCCATGTTATCTTGGAAGGGGAGACAAGATTCTCAACATGCAGAGGTGAGGGGGAGTTGGCAGAAGGTCAGTGGCAGATTTGGAAGGGAAGGCCTTCCAAGAAGGAGAAACAAACAACTTAGGTAGGGGAGGAAAAGGGGAAGACACAGAAGCCTTAAAGAATACCTCATGATTACACCACCTGAATTCTTGACTAGGGGAACCTTCCTTCTTCCTCCAAACCAATTGAGGGGAGGAGTAGGAAGACGAGTGGGTCCAAATCGAGCACGTTGCCGCCCTGTGACCTAAAAGGTTGCACCAAAAGCAACAAAAAAGAAGTCCCTCAAAGTTGTGGAATTGGGTCCACTTATCACGAGAAGAGGACACAATCACCGAATGGAAAAGGGGTTTCAAAATGTCGATGAATGCGTAAACTCTAACAAATCTTTCAACTAAAGAACTCTCATTAATTCTCACAAAAGAATGTAATTTGTTTACCAACTTCTTGATATGATCCTCCCTTCTCAAAAAATGGGCAAGCGATACAATCGAATTCAGAGGGAGGTAGAGGAGATCTTTGTCTTTGCTAGATCGAAAAAGGGAGAACAAGGGCACAAAAAGAAGCCAAAGTTATGAAAAAACCAAGGCCCTGAAGACCAAATAAAATCTTTATCCCAAACACTGTGAAAGAACTCATAACCGAATTTAATAACATATATAATATATTTTTAATATTATTTGTTAAATGAATTAAATATGAAAAAAAAAACTTTGAAATCAAAAAGAAACTCATAATAATATCATCTTTAAATAATTATAATCTTATATTAAATATCATTAAATTTAATAGACATAATTACAATCATTTCATAAATATTTTTTTAATATTTTTTGATTTCAAAATTGACCTTTAAATTTATTTATATCTTTTAAAATTTTAAAGATTTAAGGATGACTCATAGCCCTTAGCTTTAGTACCTTGCATTTTTATTAAAAAATTTGCTTATCAAGTTATGAAAACATGCTGATTGAAACATCATGTTAAAAAGACTTGGGATAAGTATAGCCATAATATAATGTAATTTTATATGGTAAAAGGGGGTGGTGCTTATAACGTCATTTTAGTTGTTATATGTGAGGAGATGGGCCATAATATAATGTAATTTTAATGATAAATCTTTCTTTTTTTTTTTTTTTTAAAAGATGTTTATAGTATGATTAAAAATTTATACCAAATAAATATAAAAATGTGTTCGGTTGATTTTGATATTATTTGAAATGGGAATGATATTAAAATAGAAGTGGTTCGATTAATGTTAAATTTTATTATTATATATGTGTGTGTTTTTAATTAATATTTTAGATTTTTTTTCTCTTTTTAATTTTAAAGGAAGAAAATAGTTGATGTCAGTGTTTCAGTTAAATATAGAGGACATAGATTTGAAGTTGAGAAGTTGAGATTAGATGTGGAATATATGATTAGAGATGACTCTCTAAGATTGATCGAAAAGATCCTTGTTAGGAGAATGATGATTCCATTATATGGACGACTCGTCTTTTTTTTGGAACTCAATGTCCATCCTTCGTTGAGCAGGGTTGTTTGTTTCTTCTTTCATGATTTTTTTCATGTTGAATAGTATTGTTGTTGTTTTTTAGCAGACCGTTTATGTCTTGGTTGTTGATTTTATGCAAAAATATATATATCTATTTTCTTATTTCATTGATCTCGTTTAGTGTTCTCCTCTCTTTCCTCTTTTGGTTGTGTGCCTTTTTTTGGAGGTTTAGTGTTTTTGGTTTTAGTTGTTCATAGATAATTTGGAGATCTGCGCCTCCCAATTATACCCCAAACTAGTTCTTCAACTCTAATAAAAAAAACTTGCATGCTTCCAATTTATAGTTCTGTTATCTGTAAAAATGATTACTCTTATTTAGAAGAGAAAAAAGAGAAGGTTCTCTTATTAATATAATTGTTAGTTGATTAAAGATGATTATATTTATTTGTTTGAATTTTCCTCTTTTTCTCTAACTTAAAAATCTATAAACAAAATGTCGAAAAATCATTAATTTATTGATGAAGTTGATCAGCTGACAAAAATCCATCACATATTAATTTTTATAAAATACCAAACCTTAATATTATAAAAGATGACATTAAATTTAATTCCCAAATAAATTTGGCATAATAAATACCTTTCAATCTATCCTTAAATAGAAAAATTAGTCAACCTAAGAAGAAAAGTTATCAAATTTTCTTTGAAACCTTAACTTCGGTAGAACCCTTGGAAATGAAACCATGAGGTTAAAGGTTGTAGCTCGACATTCACAAAGTAGCCATGAGAAGGAAGAGAGCCCAGAACAAAGTCTTGATGAGGATCAAACAGAAAATGGTGGGGATGAATGCAATAAAAATGGGGTTTTGTCTGCAAACAACAATAAAGGAGAGAATGCAGACCAAATGGAAGACTCAAGTGGCAAAAATACAGGTAAAATTTTAGAATTTATGCTTCCTGATGATGTTATGGATTGCATTGTTGAATGTCAACACAGAGCTATCATTTTGTTTTTTTTTTTAAAGGAGTTCCATCTGAATCCGAATTTTATAAATGGACATAATTAAATTGAGAAAATCGTGGCTAGGAGATTGAAGCATTAAGGGGATTAGGAAAGGGATATACGTCATGTAAATTTAAGAATGTTGAACATGCTCAGGCAATGTTGCAATATGGAACATGGGTGATTTGTGGACAAATTTGTTATTTACAAGCATGGACTTTGGACTTTCACCCAAAAGGGCCTTCTAGATCTCGTTATCCAATGTGGGTAGAATTTCCTTTTTTAAATCTTGCCTTCAGACCCTTTCAGTGGGATATAGTGGCTCAGTTGGCCAGAGTCATTTGGTGTAAAAATAATGCTAATAAATTTTCTAGCCTAAGGGTTCATCCTAGGGCTTATGTGTAAATGGACTTAAATAACCAGTTACCTGAAAATATCAAGCTCATTGGACCCCAATTTGAGTTCTCTTAGCATTTAGTTTACTTAAATAAACCTATTACTTGTTTTTATTGTCGCCAAGAAGGTCATTTAATAAGGCATTGTCCAGTCAAAAGGAATAGAATGTTGAAACCACAAGCTCTATCTCAGTCCAGACAACGACTTGTTGAGAATCAACCCTTAGTATCCACTATGTCTAAAGACTCATCTCATGTCCAAAACCAAGCTAATCCCCCTATAAATACATGAAACAATGATGATATTATTCACCACACCTCTTCCTTTAAATATGTTGTGATGGAGGATGGTTGGAGAGTAGTCTGGAAAAGGAAAGAACCATCCAGTTCAGTCGTTAGGGAGAGTGGTGTAATGAGCCAGCAAAGTTTTCAGCATCCTTCCTCACAACCTAACATCAAATATGTGGCTCATTCTTCTCCTTCTCCTCCCCCTTATACAAGACAAAGGTCTAGGTCTCCTATTGCCCCTAAGATAGAGTTGGATACTGGTAATCAAACTTCATCTACTAGACAAAGATTAAGGTCACCATTACCTAATATTTCTATTTCAGACACTCTTGAGCACTCTATCGTCATTGCTAACCATTTTGATGCTTTGCCACAAGAGGAAGTCCCACCCCTCTCCTCTTCATCATGAATTATAACATTATGTCTTAGAATGTAAGAGGGATTTCTCTCCCTCACCGTAAATATGGAGTAAAAGATGTGATTGCTAAGTGGAAAACTGATATTGTGTTTCTTCAAGAAGTTAAGCTTGTTGATGCCTGCATTGATTGTTCTCTATCCAATGTATGGAAAAATGCTCATTTTTTCTAAATGTCGCATAAAGAAGGTAGGGGAAGTAATTATTGGTTTAGATTCTTGGATGCATAAGTTTGTCATTGATAAAGGGGAGGACCCATCACATAGTTGTATTTGGGTCCTCGCTTTTATCAATGGCCAACCAATTGGGTTTTGCTCAGTTTATGCCCCTGATTTAGCAAAAGATAGAAGTGAGTTATGGGATTGGATGGCCACTAACCTTCCTAATGCCGATTGGATTGTAGAGGGGGATTTTAATATGGTTGAATTCCATAATGATAAAAGTTGGAAAAGTAATATCAAGTTAGGCAATGAAGACTTTGATAAATGGCTATCTTGTTGCAATTATGTGGGGATGATTGACCTAGTCCACACTAATAGTGTCAATCATAGCTCCAATTGGTACACTTGGTCTAATTGTAGATTTGGGGATGATAGAAAGCTGAGTAGACTTGACAAATTTTATATTTCTCCTAATCTTCATGTCATCCTTGATTCTTCCGGATGTAGTGGAAGAGTGGATTATTCTACTACCCTCTATAATCACTTTCCTATCTTTTGCTCAATTTCCAAAATTGATAATAGCAACATGGAGATAAACCTTCCATATAAACTAAATAGTTCTCATCTCAAAAATCCATCTTGTGTGGCTACTTTGGTTGGCATTTAGAACTCTATACCTAAACCAATCGAAGGGGAGTCCTATAGGGATTGGTGGTATTTGGCCATTTCTAAATGCACAAATTTTCTTTGAGATTTTGTAAGAGGCAAGGCTGACAACGTAAATGTAAGGAGAAATATTTACAAGGGAAACTTGAACATCATAGGAAATTACTCAATGTTAATCCTAACAGTATTGCTTTACAATCTACTGTAGCCTCTCTAGAAACACATCTTTGAAAAATTGATTCGTATAGGGGACAAAGAGCCAAAATAAGAGCAAGACGTCATTGGACTAAGGAGGGTAACAAAGGCTCTAAATACTTTTTCAAATTTATAAACTATAAACATAAGAAGGAATATATTGGAGCCATTCAAGATGAGTTTGGTAATGTGCATACCAATCCTAAAGAGGTCAAGGGTTTATTTCAGAACTTTTATGAGAAGCTTTTTAAGGAAGACTCTCATTGGCAAGACACTCAATCAGTTCTGGAAGACATTATCAAAGACATCATCCCCAAAAAGGTGGATACTGAGTATAGTCAGTATATGGATCGATAACTTTCTATAGAAGATTTAGAACATGCTATTTTTTCAATGTCTCCACACAAAAGCCAAGGAATTGATGGGCTCCCAGTGGAATTTTATCAAACTATGTGGTAGTATATTAAAGAAGATTTCTATCTATTTTACCTAGAGGATTTTACACATGGATCCTTGGGCTCTAATATCAATAGGGATCTTATTAAACTTTTTCCTAAAAGGAAGAATGAAGAATCTATTTCTAGTTGGCGTCCTATCACCTTGCTTAACACATCCTACAAAATTATTGCCAAAGCTATTGCTACTAGAATTAAACTAGTGGTAAAGGATATTGTTAGGCCAGAACAAACTGGGTTTCTTGGAGGGAGATTTATCCTTGATAATTTGATCCTTGCATGGGAAACTATGGAATGGGCTCAACAATCAGGACAAAATGCCTTATTGGTGAAGCTTGATTTTGATAAGGCCTATGATAGAATGCGATGGAGCTTTATTCTAAAAATGCTTCAATGGTTGGGATTTGGTTCTAAGATTTGCAAACATGTACAAATGCTTTTCAATGATGCTACTGCTCAGCTGATGGTAAACAAAGAGTTATCTAGTATCTTTCCCTTGCAATGCTCAATTAGACAGGGTTGCCCATTATCTCCATTCCTTTATGTGCTTGTTCTCTTGGATATTTGTTACAAAAGCATAATCAAATGAACTTAATAAGGTGTGTTTCTTTACCCAATGATGCAATGGTTATTAACTCTCATTTTGATGATGATAGCATGCTCTTTCTTCAAAATTCTGAAGAGGAGATTCTGAACATAATGGGAGCACTTGAACTTTGTTGTGTTGTTTTCGGTTCTAAATTAGCTCATCATAAAACTAATTTCTCATGGTGAATTCTGATCATGTTTCTGATTGGATACCAAAGGAATGGAAGTAGATTAAACATGGACAAATTGCTCGCTACTTGGCCATTCCCTTTGGGCTAGGTGTTCTCTTTCTAATATGTGGAAGTGATTTCTTAGCAAGCTAAAAAATAATCTTTGTTCACGGGGGAATAAATTTTTGTCCTTAGCTATAAAAATTCAAGTTGTGAATCGTATTTTCTTGGCTTCCCATGTGTATTACTCATCTTGTTGGATGCCTTCACAAAAAAGCTATGAAGATTTAATCAAAATCATTAGACATTTGTTGTGGTCTAATTGGAACAGTGATGCGGGTTTCAAATCAACTTCCTGGATGCAATGTATCCAACCTAAATCTAAAGGTGGGTTGGGCCTATTAGACCCCAGAACTCAAGGAGTGTGTTTAGCTATTAAGTGGATTGTTATAGTGGTTTTTGGTGATGAACCATGGAAGATTTTGGTTTGTTAATGTATTATATAGGTCTCTATTAAAAAGAAATGATAGGGAGTTCGATGGTTTGATAAAATTTTGCTTGCTCCATTTTTTTAGCTCAAAGCTTCATTTCCTTTGCAGTCTATATGGAAAGCTTGGCAATAAGTTTGTGCATGTTTAAATTGGAAAAGTGCATCCCTGCAACATGGGTTCAGTTTTGGTGCATCATCTATTTGGTGGAGTATATTGGTTCGATACCAAGGACAACCCCTTGCTATTGCCTTTCCTAGACATGGTCATCACCTTTTTCATAAAGGGATTCATCAATTTGGAGATTTATGGGATTTCAATGCTTTTGACTAGGCTACTTGGCATACCATTCAGAATAAATTGGTTTAAACAATAAGTTTCAAGGTTTCATTGCTTTTGTTAAACCCTTGCTTCCCATGGATCTTATTATAAAGTTGTGTACTCCCTTGCCATGCAACTTTCTTAAAGATTGGCGGTGGCTATCCAAAGTCCTGTTTGGTTCGTTTCCCTTTAAAAAGGTCTATCTCAGTGTTCTTCCTTTTATTCCCTTAAATCGAAGGCTTAATAAAAAATGGAATTGTATTTTGAAAGAAAAGACTTGTCAACGATTGAGTGCCCAAATTTGGAGGTCAAAAGCTGAGGCTAATGCTCAAATATTGGCTTGGAAAGTTTAACATTTCAAGTTACCGGTTGGTGACAGGGTGAAATGTATATTGGTTCAGGTTGTTAAATGTCCTTTCTGTCAACATAATGAAGCTCTGAAACACATTTTTTGAGACTGTGCATGGGCTAAAAAGAAATGGGATGTTATTACTAAATTCTTCCCTGCGATTTTCGAACATAGATTAAGTTGGAAAATAGCATTATTGGGTCTTGGCATTCAAAATAATATTATAGCAGATTTTATGAGATATACAACTTTACTAAATATCTGGAAGAGTAGATGTTTGTCAATCTTTGCTAAACATAATGTTCATCAGGATGCTGAAATGTTAAAGTTTTACTCTGATATCATTTTCCAAATTGTTGTTTTATGTTCTCAATTGCAGGGGGTGCCCGAAGAAAAAGTGAAGATCAACAATCATCTTGATAAGATTAAGTATCAAATGCTACAGTTACATGAAAAAGACACATTATGTTCCAAATAGTTACAAAGGATGTTGAAATTTAGAGTGTAATGTTGTTGTTTTGTATTGTTCTAGTTTTATAAGAGGCTATTGTCCTCACAGTAACTCTGAGTTGTTTTGTACTGCTATAGCTTTATGATTGTCTATTATTTTGCAACTTTTTGGTTGCCTTTTATTTGTAATTTTTTTTGCTTTATTTCAAACCAAAAAACCCAAAAAAAAATTTAATCAATAAAATAATAAAGGTACCATATAAAACCAATAATTGAAAAGCACGTGTGAGGTCGGTTGCTTTGAGACCACATAGAAGTGGGGAGGAAAGAAATGTTTCCAATGCGAATAAAAAAATGAAAATACTGTTTCCTTAGCCATAAAGAAATCAAAAAAATAATAAGATATTTGAATAAATCCTAACCTAGGGGTGCTCAGATCCAAAATTAATAAATGTTGGGATTGGTGTGATGGTTAGGATTGATGGAATTCTTCTTCTTTTTATTAAAAATTTGTTGTCTATATTTTAAATGATAAAATAAAGTTATATTTAGTATGTTTATCATGTGGATTTGAAATATGTGATTCGGTATTTTATTATGTAGTTTTGAATTAAATTTATAATTATTTATATTTTATCAGTAGTGGTTTATAAAAACGTATGTTTTATGAGTATAAATGATTCATTTTGTATTTGTATTTTGAATCAAATTATATTGACTCATTATATTTAAGTGATGTTTAGAGGGACAATTTCTTATGAATATGAATCGTTCACTCAACATTTACTGTATCAAGTGAAGTAATAAGACTCCCTAAGAAGTCACCCATTCCAATACTTCGCCAACATTTACTGTATCAAAATGTTTCCTCACAATTAAATTGTTCACTCAACTCTGATTTAAATATCAATAATTAATATTTTTTTAATACTATTTTTTAAAATTGAAACTACTAATAGTTATAATAACACCTTGAGTTGCGAAAATTTAGAACTCATAATAAGAAAAACCTTCCAATTACAATTTCAAATTTGTAAAAAGGTCAATTATCTTTGAAAATTTTAATTCATTTATCGATCTTCACCATTTACATATTTTAAAAACTATTTTATTTTTTATATTTTTAAAAATTTAAAAGATATATAATATAATATTTAGGACGATGAAAGCATAGTGTTCGAACTAGTTTCACCTAATCATACTTTCGTAAATGATAAAACATTAGCACTAGATATATCATACAGATAAATCATGTCAAATAATTAAATAAAGGCTTAAATTATTTATATTAATAATATTAAACACATGGTCGTTGAAGTGATACAAATGGGTGGGTTCTTTTTGTTAAATTTTAATAAGTAATATATGTAATGTTGGCAACTAAAGTGATAAAAATTGATAGATTCTTGTATTTATCTTAGTAATTATATGACTTATTAGAAATCTATTAAATTTTATGCATTCAAATTTTGATAAGTTATATTTAATGTTGATAATGTATTAATCTTTATGATGGTTTATAGTTGATTTGTACCAACCCTTCAACCCTCTCAATTATTGTACGGAGGTCATCCTAGTAGATTTATAAAATTTACTAGAGAAAATATGTTAATTAAATATTAAGCTATATGTAGGAAGGTCATATGAGGTTCTCCCTCATTTCAATTGGACTTTATCAAGAAAAATGAGAGTTGTAGTGACTATTAACTGAAATCAAAACTTTAATTGTTACAAAGTTTGCAGAACAAAACATGAAGGTAATATTTATCAAAGTTGGACACCTGACTTTAATAAAGATAATGAAAATTTGTAACAAATTTCCCTATATTCAAAAAAAATAGAGAGAGAGATTAATATCTAATCCACTTGTGAGCATCATCTCTTCAAAGCATATACTTTATTATACTTAGTGGTTCTAAGTTTTTTTAAATTAGTACATGTATCTTAAATATTTTTGAAAAACATTATAAGATATCAATTTTGAGGCATTTATATTACATTTGTCACATATCATTGTGATTAAATTGTATTACCTTTTCTTTAAATTCTTTTTAATTGATGATAAATTACCTCAATCTAGCTATATTATTGTATCGAGCTTAAAAAATATTTCCTAAAAAAGGGGGGCTTCAAACTCCGCTATATATCTAAGATATCACAATTTTTTAATCACCTTCTCTAGACAAGAATAAAAAATTTCATATGACACTTGAATTGATGTCAAATTGAAGGTTGAGACTACCTTATGACAGTCAAATAGACATCAAATTTAAGTTTAACCATTTTATTAAAATCTTACACTTACACTCCACTACCACCCCTTGGTGCATAAATATCAATGCAATTATATGTTAAAAACTTGTGTGTGTGTGTGTGTGTGTGTGTGTGTGTGTGTGTGTGTGTGTGTGTGTGTGTGTGTGTGTGTGTGTGTGTGTGTGTGTGTGTGTGTGTGTGTGTGTGTGTGTGTGTGTGTGTGTGTGTGTGTGTGTGTGCGTGCGTGCGTGCGTGTGTGCACATGTGCGCGTGCGCGCGCATGCACACACACACACACACGAAATAAAAATAGTGAGAGATATCAATTTCAAGCTGCATATCTTAGATTTATTGCACACCATAATTATTAACAACTTCATTACCTTTTTGCAAATTTCTTATTAACAGGTGACATATAGCCTCAATCTAGATGCACCAACATTCAGTTCAAAAATATTTTTTCAATAAAAATGAGGCTCCAAACTCCACCGTAGGCCTAAAATATAATGATTTGTCAATCACCTTATCCAAACAAGAAGAAAAACTTCTTTGTTATAGTCAAATAGATGTCAAATTTAAGGTCAAAATTTTTAATGGCATCTCACACTATTACACCATCACCACCCATGGTTATCATTGTAGGTTACACTTATCAATGTAAAAATATATCATCTTTCTCTATCTGGTATAAATATCTTAAGTGTGCTTATCTAAAAAACACCAAGAGATATCCATCTTGAGGTGCTTGTCTTGGATTTGTCACATATTACATTCATAGATGACTCCATTGCCTTATCCATAAATTTCTTGCAAACTATTGACATATGAGTCAATTTAATTGCACCCCTGGTTCACACACACATGAAAAATTTCAAGAGATATCAATTTCAAGTTGCATATCTTGGATTTATCACACACTGCAATGATTAACAACTTCATGATGTCTTCTTCATAAATTTATTTTTGACTGGTGATAAATAACATCAATCTAGATGCATCACTGCATTGAGTTAAAAAATATCTTTCTGATAAAAACAGGATCCAAACTCCACCATATGCCTCATATATTGATTTAACTTTCTAGGGTTATGGAGTTTAAGCCCTAAGTTGTTAAAGGGTTCGACTATAGTAAATTATGGTAAAAATATGCAATAAATATAACCACTGATTTGAAACAAAATTAACCTAGTTTGACGTTTCTAAAAATAGTAATAAATAATGTATACAAGTAGTTAACTAAAAATTGAGTGAGACAATAGATTTGGATGCTACAAATTAGGACAAACATTGAACTGAGTGTCACAGACAAGATTCAAGTGTCAAAACCCTTCTTAGATAGTAGTGCCCTAATTGGATAGTAGCACCAATGGTGTTAGTGTCCTTATTTTGGTGTTAATTTCCTTTGTGTAAAACTATTATCAGCTTTTAGGTGCACCTATGCCTGAGTCTGCCAAGCCTGTTCCTATGCCCATGAGTTCTAATTCCCTATAAGTAACCTATTTTAACTAATTTTATATGTAAACCCTAAACCTTCATGTTGTGAGGGCATCCAATTGGCACAAGTATAAAAGTGTGATGTTAGTGGGGTAGGCTAGACATCTTCAACACCCTATTGTGATGAGAGTTGCCTACATACCAATACTTTGAGGAGGGATCAAACCCGATATAGTTCTCCCCACCTAAGTGTTGGTGCAAGTGCAAGTGAAGATACTATAAATGTCAGCTTGAGTGCTTTAAGTGTGTTTGAGACTAGAAATTTGAGTAATATGAGCTTATGAATGTTGTAGATGGCTATATGAAGAAGTAGGGTGGAATAGGGATTTATAACCTTGATTGTGCACAACATGTTTCGAGTTTGTTTGTGTAATTTATATTTGATTTTCCATCTAGTGGATAGAGGGCTAAAAGTCATGTATGTATATTGTTCTATTGCTTGTGTGGGTCTTAAAATGTATGTAGGTTGACTCTAGGTGGTTTCCCATTTGAAAATATATCCATTGGAGATAAAAGGTGGGAAAATAAGAGTAGCACCCAAACTAGGACACCAGCGCCATTGGCGCTACTATCCAGATTATGGTGCTAGTGTCCAGGTGGCCAAAATGTTGAAATAAAGGTCAAGGACTACTTTAAGGATGTTTAGGGATGTGTGTGGTTTGCACGAAGGTTGGATAAGTGTCTAAATGGGCTCTAAGATAGGTCTAGGGATAAGTTATGGATGGGTGGTCTCAAGTAACACTCTTAACACCCAAGTGTCATTTTTAGATGATTATAGATATAAAGCTTTTTTTATCACCTTATCTAAACAAAAATATAAAATTATTTATTACAGTCAAATGGATGTCAAATATTTTATTTTCATCTCACACTATTATACCACCACCCAACTAGTTATCATTGCAGGTTACACCTATCAACATAAAAATATACCATATTTATCTATCTAGTACATATATATTAATCTAAAAAACATCGAGGGATATCAATTTTGAGGCACTTATCATAGATTTATCACGTACTACATTAACAAACAACTCCATTACCTTCTCCATAAATTTCTTATAAAATGTTGACAAATGGCTTAATCTAGTTGCACCCTTGCATTAAGCTCAAAAAATATTTTCGGTATAAAATATTGAGCCTTAAACTCTATTGTATGCCCAAGATATCATAATTTTTTGATCACCTTCTTAAATCAATAAGAAAAACTCATTTATGACGGTCAAATTGACATCAAATTTAAGGTTGAAACTACCATATGACAGTCAAATAGATGTCAAATTTAAGGTAAGCCATTTTTATTGTCATTTCACTTGATCATACTCCACCACCACCCTTAATTGCCATTATAACAAGTTAAATTTATAAGTTTAAACTCAATTGTATATACCTTGATTATACATAATGTGTTAGGTACCCCTAGAACAACAAACGTGCTCTGATACCAACTTGTCAGGATCTTGCTCCTCAATTAGAGCACATATGATTACTTCTTGTATTAGCAACTAAACATGGAATTATACCAGAATCAATAAGTAACTAGAAATATGAAACAACACAGGATTTGAGAAACAATACACAATTGTATTAAATACATAGAAAAACAAAAAAGAAGATGCCACTTCTTCTTCCACCTCAAAGGTTAGCCACGCCTCAAGACCTTCTTCCCTCTCTCTCTCTCGGCCCCAACAATCAACTAAAATATAGAATTGATGTTCACCTCTCCAACCAGTCAGTAACACGCTGCCAGTACACCAAGTACACAACCGTACTCCAAGTAGATCTCCTGCTCTTTGCAGCTACCTGCAAATCACTAGACCTTACTCACCAATGTAGATATCTCTACATCCCTGAAGAACCCTTGTCCTTGCCTCACCAAGTCCTTATGATTCTTCAACCAGTACCCCGATGGATCAGCTCTTAGACCTTGCAGACCCTGCAACTCTCCCTGATCATACACTCTCAGCACCCCTGTGGAACTAGGAGGAGCTAATCTAGCTCTCTCTAAAAGCTCTATGGCTTTCTAGCACACTTTTACAATACAGCCCATGAGTCCATATATAGATCTCATGCTTACAATAATTAGACTATCATAATTACAATAATTAGACACGTAACTCAAGACTAAGACTAGCCTTTGACATGCAAACAAATAGTCCAAAAATAGACTCTCCGAGATCAACATGCAAACTGCCTGTTCTCGCACAGGCTGCCGACGTCGGCTCCTCCATGACCGATGTCGACCGACTGGTAACCAACACTGGTTGGTTCCTTGCTGCTATCTGACTGACGTCGGTTGATCAGACCGACGCCGGTTTCCCTGCAACTGACTCTGCAACTCTGCATCCTTCGTAATTTCTCCTGTTTGCATCCTGGTGAAGCTTTTAGCTCCACAACCTAACAATCTCCCACTTGGAGATAAACAGATGCACTTGTACCTATACCTGTACCTGTACCTATACACCGTCTAAATTATTCCCTGGCTTGTATCCCTCTTCAAGATCAATCCTGAAGACCAACCACCACACAACCTGTGATGCTATACCTGTCATTCAAGTAACCTGCCACATCCGAACTTACAAATCCATGTAGTGAAGACCTTGACCCTGCATAACATGTTAACCTGCTGCTGATCCCTCTCAAGTACCTGAGAATCTACCTTCCCTGAATTGGCTCCAAACTCTCTGACAACTCCCACTGATTGGGAAAACTCGGGTCTACACTAGACCTCATGTGATTTCGAACCCTGTTTCAAGCTAAGCTTGAACTGTCCAGCCCTTGGTGTGCTTTCTGATTCTGCATATTGCGTAATGAACCTCACCAACACCGTCTTCACATCAGCTCCCACTGGAGATAAAATCTCCATGTCTCTTATGCCTAAGAATTTCGCTGCTCCAAATTCTTCATGACACACCTCTGAACTAACCTTACCTTTAGCTCAGCAAAACCCTGTATCTCTAAACCTGTAACTAGTATACCATTCACATACAGTAACAGAATAATGTTGCAATCATTATCCACCTGGTAAGATAAACACAATAGTTACACTGACATTGACTGAAGCAATGCTTAGTCATCTACTTGTCAAACCTGTACCACTGTCCTGCAGCTTCCTCAAGACCATATACCTTGGCCTTCTGTCTCACGTATCCATCCACTCTCTTCTTTAACTTGGGAATCCATTCTGTCTCTCAGTGCTTTCTTCCAGCTGACAACTCTACCAACAAATACTTGTTTGGTTCTTCTCCAAGGACTCACACTCCTCATCCATGCCAAGCTCCCACTGTATCTGGATTCTACCTGCATTGCCTCTTCGCATCTTCCTGGTTCTTGACCATCAATAAGCAATATAAAGAAGGTGAATAATTAATATGAGGTTCATTTACCCTTTCTGACCTCGACATGAGCGTTTGAGACTTGTTGACAGCTTGTTGTCCGCCCAATATCTATTCTAGTGACCGATCTCGGCCATCTCCCAGTCTGCTCCCGACCGATGTCGGTTCTCTGCGACTGACCCTGTCTACCGACGTCGGTCCCATTATCGACACTGGTATACCTATTGCCAACATTGGTCACTGTATGACCGACGTCGGTTCCTGCTTCCTGACACCACCGACTCTGTTGATTTGCACATAACCGACGTCGGTTCCTGTCTGTTTGACGTCAATTCCTGATGATCGACACTGGTATTTGTGTTCGCCTATGAGTGATAACTTTTTACCCGCGAGCTCTCCATGGATCAAAATCCTGTTCAAATTAGCACAGCCCTGCTCAAAATAATTCAGTCCACTCTGCTGATCTCTGTTCGTCATCTCCTCCATGAACACCAAGGCTTTCCAGTTCTTTAGCTTGTCAAAGACATCTGACTTTCGCTTCAAAACCTGCATTCTCCTTCTACATATGTGACTAAGCCTATGAAGCCACATCTCTGCAACAGAAGGTGAATCAACAATATAAGTAGATAGATAAAGGATACCTATTTTCTTACCACCATCTAATTCAAGTGTATCCGCTGTGAGAGTTACAGTGCATCTCTCATCACCCAAATTTCTTGAAGAAATTAGACTCATCTCCAAGACTGGTACCTGCATGACTTCCTTCAACCACTGTGTGTTGTCCGTCTGCAATTTCAGCTTCACTTCCCCTTCGTCAATAATCTGACAAGGCTCTCCAACCCATAAATAAATCTCTCCAAAGTCTCCAAAGACATACCCATGAAAAGATGCTCTATTTCGGGCTGCATGAAAAGAGGCAAAAGAATCTGTAAACCAAGATTCCACTTTATCCAGAACAGCATATGCAACATCCCCTGCAACATCTGCTCCTCCCTGCTGATCTGCTACCAACCAACAATCTTTATTTCCCTGCTCTTTCTTTTCATCAATCGGACCATTCGTGCTATTCAGTTTCTCCATTCGTAGCTTACTTTCTTCTACCATTGCTATACTCCCACTCAATCTGAAACCCCTGTGAGTGACCTGTAATCAACAAACACTACCAGATCTGAAACCACCTGTTAGTAACCCAACCAAAAGCTCTGATACCAACTGTCAGGTACCCCTAGAACAACAAACGTGCTCTGATACCAACTTGTCAGGATCTTGCTCCTCAATTAGAGCACATATGATTACTTCTTGTATTAGCAACTAAACACGAAATTATACCAGAATCAATAAGTAACTAGAAATATGAAACAACACAGGATTTGAGAGACAATACACAATTGTATTAAATACATAGAGTAAAATACAATAAAGAAGATGCCACTTCTTCTTCCACCTCAAAGGTTCACCACGCCTCAAGACCTTCTTCCCTCTCTCTCTCTCAGTCCCAACAATCAACTCAAATATAGAATTGATGTTCACCTCTCCAACCAGTCAGTAACACCCTGCCAGTACACCAAGTACACAACCGTACTCCAAGTAGATCTCCTGCTCTCTGCTGCTACCTGCAAATCACTAGACCTTACTCACCAATGTAGATATCTCTACATCCCTGAAGAACCCTTGTCCTTGCCTCACCAAGTCCTTATGATTCTTCAACTAGTACCCCGGTGGATCAGCTCCTAGACCTTGCAGACCCTGCAACTCTCCCTGATCATACACTCTCAGCACCCCTATGGAACTAGGAGGAGCTAATCTAGCTCTCTCTAAAAGCTCTATGGCTTTCTAGCACACTTTTACAATACAGCCCATGAGTCCATATATATATCTCATGCTTACAATAATTAGACTATCATAATTACAATAATTAGACACGCAACTCAAGACTAAGACTAGCCTTTGACATAAAAACAAACAGTCCAAAAATAGACTCTCTGGGATCAACATGCAAACTGCCTGTTCTCGCACAGGTTGCCGATGTCGGCCGACTGGTAACCGACGCCGGTTGGTTCCTCACTGCTATCTGACCGACGTTGGTTGATCAGACCGACGCCGGTTTCCCTGCAACTGACTCTGCAACTCTGCATCCTCCGTAACTTCTCCTGTTTGCATCCTGGTGAAGCTTTTAGCTCCACAACCTAACATAATGTCAGTCAAAAATTAACTCTAGAGAGTTTTACAAGATTGTCCTATGCATGAATGCATGATGTTTCTTATATTTTATAACCAATACAAATATATTAAATATATTTATTAGATTTTTTTTAGATATATCAATTTTAAGGCCTCTATTTTGGATTTGTCCCATACCACAACAATTAATGGCTCTATTACCTTCTATATAAAATTAATTGCCTTATGATATATGGCCTTACTCTAGCTACACCATTGCATTGGCTTCAAAAAAATATTTCTAAAATAAACAAACTAGCTCCCAACTTCACAGTATTCCCAAGATATCATGATTTTTTTATTATCTTCTCCAAGCAAGAAGAAAAACTCCCGAATCACAGTCAAATGGACACCAAATTTAAGGTTAGAACTTTTCCATGATGATCAAATGGGCATCAAATTTAATGTTAAAACATACAAATGCTAATCAAATAGACATCAAATTTAAGGTTACATATTTGTATTTACATCTCACACTATTACACTCCACCATCACCCCAATTACGATTGGTTAGAAATTTACTTAAGACAAACTTTATTAAAAACATTTTTAAAAAAATTTATTTGATGGGCTCTCCCAAAAATTCTAAAAATATTTCCCCAGACATCACCAATTTAGAACACATTTCAAAGTATACATGTGGATGGAATGGCATTAGGTTCATAATGTCTAGAAGTGTATTTCAAGTTGTTATCGTACATCTAGGTGCCCATAACTACTTTTTTGAAGTATCTAAAAAAACCTTAAAAATTGAAATTGGAATCAATGATGTGAAACTCCTTATTGACTACCACTAATCCCAACCTTATTGGATTGTTCTTCATTACATTTCATTATTTAAATATTCTAATAATTTTAAAACTCCATAAATAATTATGTCGAAGGCATTTTATTAAGACATACTCACCATAGGTTCATCTCACAAAAGGGAGTATTCCTCATATGTGCCCTATAATGTTAATTTTTTTTCCTCCATTCAGGTGTTATTACATGTAGAGATACACCGTGTAAGGTAGAAGGAAGGTGGTCTTCTAGTGCAATTTAATAAAGTTGTGGGAATAAGACCCCATGCTTGAGCACTGCTAACAATGGAAATATTTGTCTTCAACCCACTATAAGCAAAATATAGAGGCAAGAGTAAGACACCCACAAAGTCTTCAATCTTCTCAATCAACATGCCTGTGAAGGGGCCCTATTTGGGAATTATTAATCCAAAGATAAAATCTCCAAAATTTGAGTGAATACCAATTGCATCTATTACAAACCCAGATGTTAGGACCCCTACAAGTGTTTTGTAAATGAACAACATACTTACTAGCTCATTATTAGGTTAGAGGCAGCCCATACAGGTCATCATATGTTTCACAACAAACATCATGGAAACCACAAATGCAACACCATAAATTAAAACATAAAGTGTTATGACCGGGCTCTTAACTAACCTTGACTCAGCTACAATAATGGCTAGGAGAATCCAAGAAACCACATCATTGACAGCCACTACAGACATGCCATCTAACCCACATCTCTTGTAAGAATCTTGATCTCTACAAGTATCCCAACAAGCTTAGGGAAGGCAGTGATAGACAATTTGACACCCATAAGGACAAAGAAGGTGCCATAATCACCACCCTTTGATAGATAGGTTGAGAATAATTCTACCCTAATAAAAACAAAATTATCATAACAAAGAATATAATAAAATATAATACAAAGTGCTATCTGATTAAATATTAAACCTAATGGCCATAAATGCCATTTTTAAACTTCCCATCCAAAGACCAAATAAAATCTTCTTTGAATATCAAACACCATTACGAACAAAATAAAGCCCCTAATCCATGTACATGCCTAAAGATGACGATAATGATAAGTAACTTAAAATCATATCTAATTAGAAATGTTATATAATAAAATGATGAAGAGAGAGTCTATTTCATAACTATATAAATAAATACACATCATATTAAGATATTACAATTGTGCCCATGAAAAACTTCCACACAATGCAATTACAATAGAAATATGCATACCTCGACATATTTTTTCAATAGAGACTAAGCTTCTTGTGGCTGATAGCAAACATATTTGAGATCGCCCTTTGTTGTGCCAGACATCTTTTTGCCATCCAACCCTATGCATTAGACACTTAGCATTTGCATAGAAAAGGTGTCCCCAATCATACAACATGTTAACGCCATGTATTATAATATATATTATTATTATTATTAATTTGTAACTATTCTAATACATAAGACTTTTATAATATATTATATAATATTTATATAATAACTAATATTTAATATATAGAAATATTATACTATTTTATATATTTACACTTCATGCACCAAATGTGAGATAGGGTTAGCAGTTATGGGTTTTGAGTAAGGTACAATGTCGATTTACACTCATTTGCTTTACAAAACCCCTCTTATCAAAATAGAAACTCACATCCCTTTCAATGTAACTTATGTTTTTCAGTATGACAGTTGTAGCCTCCATAGACGAACCTATAACAATTAGGGTGGTGCCTAATTCAAGATATATCGGACCACCAAAGCACTTGTAGAGTGTATGCAAATAATGGTGTGGATTCAGACCTAAGTCAAGCAGACTACTTGAAGTTGGTAGCACTAGTGGTTGCATTGAAGGAGCCTTTTACATTTTTCATCTAATTGGTTTTAGAGTTGTCTAATTAGCTTTTAAATAGTTTTTGTAGTTAGATTTTTTATCCAATAGTTTTAAAGTTGTATAAATTGACACGTGGTGCATTCTCTATTTTTTTAGAGGAGTCATTAGTTATTCAACCCCTATTTTAATTTAGGTGACACATGTTTCAAGCATTTATTGGGGAATTAAAATAGTTCAGTAGAAGCTCCAAATTGCATTGATAGACTTAACATGTCACTAAACTTTGCACATGTATCTTTTAGAAAATGAAAATAATGAAATATTTCAAGATGAGATGAACAACAATGATGAGAAGCAATGACAAGGTATTTCTAATGATATCATACACCAAGGGGCTCATATCAAATACTAGACCTAGATTTAGGGCAAATTTTGGATTTACATGACCATTATCCATTGTAAACATATATGTAGCTTACAACATGATAACATATTTGAATGACCATTTTTATTGTCAAGGGTGGAAAGATTTCAAGTGGAGTCACATGATGATGGTGAGGGAAAATGATATCCTACACCAGACTTAAATTTAGGGCACATGTTGGATTTACATGACTTGCACCCATTGCAAAAGGGTGTGTAGCTTGTAGGGTGGCAAGATCTTTGATTGGATGTTTTCTATTGTCAAGAGTGGATAACGACATCATGGCATTGATTTAATTGTTATAGGGCTCCACGCCTAATGTACGACTGAAACTAATATTACAATGACGTTGATGTGGGGACAAGACATTGAGGTTCCAAAGTCTATCTTGTAGATTTTGTTTATCTATGTTGATAATATATTGACACCTACAAAAATTACATCAAGGTTAAGAACATACATAAACACCATACTCATACGCATAGAAGAAAGGGCAAGGTTGTACAAAACATGCAAATGGTGAAAGATTTCAAAGTGCATTGGGCAATGATGATGAGAGGCAATGACAAGGTATTTCAGGGGATATCATACACCAAAAGGCCTATATCGTACAAACGACTTAGTTTTAGGATAATTATTGGATTTAAATGATTTGCACCCATTACAAAGCGGCTTTTAGCTTGCAGGGTGGTGGCATCTTTTATTGACAATTTTCTATTGTCAAGGATGGACGAGGATGTCATAGAAGCTAATTTGATTATTGAAGGGCTCCATGTCCCATATGTGGATCGAATCAACAATATAATGACATTGATGTGAGGGAAGTACATTGAGGTTCTAGAGTCTATTTTGTTGCTTTCATTCTTTAAGAACACATGGAAACACCATACTCAGACCCTTGGAATAAAAGACAACTATAATTGGAGCCTATCTTTATAAGCAAAAAAAAATTCTACGGGAGTATTGATTAGGGAAAATATGTTTTGGAAGGATTATTAAAATGAATATGAGAATATTATTACTTAACACTTCGTGTACAAAAGATGATATAGGGTTTATTACAAAAATATAACATTTATTATTTGAAAATTAAGTTATCATTTGTTTGACTAGTTGTTTGATTTAACTTCTTGCAATCCTACTTTTTATTTAAATAATTAGCAGTGCTTTACTTCACAAATACCTCCCCAACAATTGATCCATCCATAATGATTAACTTATCACCCTCATAAACAAATAGAAAAACTCTCTCTTTATGGTATATATCAAATTACCTTTACTTATCAATAACCTAAAAATTGTGTTTTAACTTTTCAAAAAATATTCATTTCAAATGCGACTTTTTATTTTCGTCTTCAAATTATATATTTTAAAAAAAAATTAACGTTATTTATTAACCTAAAAAATCGATTCAGGACATTATCATCTTTAAACAATTATGATCTTTTGATTTAAAAAAATCTACGAAGATTGACCTTTGATATATTTTAAGACTTTAAAGATTTGGGGATGACTTATAGCCCTTACCTTTATTACTTTGTATCTTATCAAAATTTTCTTTCCGGAAATGGGAAAACTATGATTGAAACATGAGAGGGAAAAAGTGTTGGGATAAGATTGTAAAAGGAGGGGATTGCAATTTTATATTATTTGACTTTTCTTTTTTTATGCATTCAAATTTTGATAAGTTATATATAATATTAGTAATATATTATTTTTTTAATGAAGTTTTGTAGTTGATTTGATTATTATAAAGATGTAGTCTCAATAGATATCTAAAATTACTTATTAAAAAAAATATGTAAATTAGAGCTCAAGTTATATGTAGGGAGGTCATTTGAAGATCTTTCATTCTAGATGGATTTTATTGAGAAAAACAGATGTTATAGTGACTCTTAACTGGGATCAAAATTTTACATTACAAAAGTTTGTGAAATGAAGTATGAAGGTAATGTTATCAAAGTAGGACTCTTAATTTTGATAATGAAAGATTGTAACCGATTTCCTTATATTCTAAAAAAAAAGAGATAGAATAAGATCTAATTTACTCATGGTGTCATCTTTTCAAAGCAAATACTTGATAATACTTAGTGGTTCTAAGTTTTTATAACTCAGTACGTGTATCTTTAATATATTTGAAAAATAATGTGAGATATCAATTTCGAGGCATCTATATTAGATTTGTCACATACCACAGTGATTAAACTTTATTACCTTTTCTATAAATTCTCGTTGATTGATGAAAATAGCCTCAATCTAACTACACCATTGTGTTGGACTCAAAAAACATTATCCTCACCTTTGTTTAGCGCTTAACTTTTACCAACCTTTATACTATTCATTCACCTTTTTTATCCCACGTAGAAATTTGCATGTTTACTTTTTTACCATATCACACCATTCTTGGTATTGATCATTTAATTTGGTATGATGTGGATTTTTGAATTTAAGACGCCAATAAAAAATAGCCTATTTTAATGGGACGTCAATTATGTATATGATTCGGTATTTTATTACGTAATTTTGAGTTAAATTTATATTTATTTATATTTTATGAGTAGTGATCTATAAGCATGCATTTTTCATGAATATGAATGATTCATTCATTGTTTATATTTCGAATCAAACTGTATTAACTCATTGTATCTAGGTGATATTTAGAGGGACACTATCTTATGAATATGAATAGTCCACTCAATACTCGTATCAAGTGAAGTAATAAGACTCCCTAAAATTTCACCCATTCTAATACTTCTCCAACTCCAATACACTTAATCAAATAGTTTCCTCACAATCAAATTATTCACTCGACTGTGATTTAAATATCAACAATTAATTTTTTTTTTAATATATATTTTTTTAAATTGAAAATGTTAATAGTTATATTAACACCTTAAACTGCAAAAATTTAGAATTCATAATAATAAGAAGAAAAACTTTTCAATTGCAATTTCAAACTTGTAAAAAAAATCACTTAATTATCTTTGAAAATTTTAATTTGCTTATCAATCTTCACAATTTACTTATTATATATACTATTTTATTTCTTATATTTTTAAAATTTAAAAGATATATAATATAATAGCCAAGGTGGCAAATACATAGTGTTTGAACTAGTTTCACTAACCATACTTTCGTAAATGATAAAACATTAACACTAGATATATCATATAGATAAATCATGTCAAATAGTTAAATGAGAGTTGTAGTGACTATTAACTGAAATCAAAACTTTAATTATTACAAAAGTTTGCGGAATGGAACATGAAGGTAATATTCATCAAAGTTGGACACTCGACCTTTGTAAAGATAATGAAAAATTATAACCAATTTCTCTATATTCAAAAAGAGAGAGATTAATATATAAACCACTCATGAGTGTCATCTCTTCAAAGCATATGCTTTATTATACTTAGTGGTTCAAAGTTTTTGTAAAATAGTATATGTATCTTATATATCTTTGAAAAATATTGTGAGATATCAATTTTAAGGCATCCATATTAGATTTGTAACATACCATTGTGAGTAAATTATATTAACTTTTCTATAAATTCTCATTGATTGATGATAAATTACCTCAATCTAGTTATGCTATTGTGTTGGGGTTAAAAAAAATTCTTAAAAATAAGGGCCTCCAAACTCTCACATATGTCCAAGATATCACAATTTCTTAATCACCTTCTCTATATAAGAATAAAATCTTTCGTATGATGGTTAAATTGATGTTGAATTCATGGTTGAGATAGACTTATGACAGTCAAATAAACATCCAATTTAAGGTCAACCATTTTATTAAAATCCTACACTTACACTTCACCACCACCCCTTGGTACACAAATGTCAATGCAAGTATATGTTAAAAACTAGTATGTGTGTATGTGTGTGTGTGTGTGTATGTGCATGTGTGTGTGTGTATGCGCACATGCACGCACACACACGCATACACACATACATGAAATAAAAATGCCTACCCAAGAGATATCAATTTCAAGCTACATATCTTGGATTTATTGTACACCACAATGATTAATGACTTCATTACCTTATTTACAAATTTATTGTTGATAAGTGATAAATAGCCTCGAGCTAGATGTACTGACATCCAATTCAAAAATATATTTCTAATAATAAAAGGGCTCCAAACTTCACTGTAGGCCTAAGATATAATGATTTGTCAATCACCTTCTCAAAATAAGAAGAAAAACTTATTTATTATAGTCAAATGGATGCCAATTTTAAGGTCAAATATTTTATTGGCATCTCATAATATTACACCATCACCACCCCTGGTTACCATTATAAGTTACGCTTATCAAGATATAAATATACCATCTTTCTCTATCTAGTATAAATATTTTAAGTATATTTCTCTAAAAAATACCAAGAGATATCGATTTTGAGGCGCTTATCTTGGATTTATCACATATTACATTAATAAATGACTCCATTGCCTTATCCATAAATTTCTTACAAACTATTTACATATGACTCAATTTAGTTGCACCCTTGGTTACACACTGCAATGATTAACAAATTCAATAGGTATTCTACATAAATGTCTTTTTAACCAGTGACAAATAACTTCAATCTAGATGCGCCATTGTGTTAAGTTAAAAAATATCTTTTGGATAAGATGCAAGCTCCAAAGTCCGACATATGCCTAAGATATCAAGCTTTTTTGATCACCTTATCTAAACAAGAATAAAAACCTATTTATAATGATCAAATGGACATCAAATTTAATGTCAAACATTTTATTGGCATTTCACACTATTACACCACCCCCCCCACCAATTATCATTGCAGGTTACACCTATCAACGTAAAACATGAAAATAACTTAGAAGTTTGTGTGGCGGCGTAAAATAGATTTGAATTGGTGGGAAAATTTTCACCAATCTCATTTAAAAAAAAATTGTCATCTATATTTTAAATGATAAAATAAAGTCATATTTAATATGTCTGTCTTGCGGATTTGAAATATGTATATGTTATGTTATATGATTTGGTATTTTATTATGTAAAATTGAATTGGATTTATATTTTATGAGTAGTAATTTATAAGAATGTATCTTTCATGAATATAAATAATTCACTGAGTGTTCATATTTTGAATCAAACTATTTTGACTTACTGTATTTAGGTGATGTTTTGAGGGACAATCTCTTATGAATATGACTAGTCTACTCAACACTCATTGTATCAAGTGAAGTAATAAGACTCTTTAAGAGGTCATCCATTCCAATACTTCTCCAACTCTAAGCACTTAATCAAAAAGTTTCCTCGGAATCAAATTGTTCACTGGACTGTGATTTTTTTAATTGAAAAGCACTTTCTATTAATTTAAAATAAAAATTAATAGTACAACATTAGTCATATAAAAAATAGGTGGAAAAATCACACCCCAAATACCAAATCAAGCTAAAAGAAGCCTTGCAAGAAACCAAAGTCCAAAATAACTAGCCACATGCAGTCGATAACTATAGTTAAATTAAATCAAGTGCATCTCAATAAAAAAAGATAATATAATAACACAATCATCAAAGAACAAACTAAATAACAACTATAAACATGGAGGTCAAAGGAGGAGGTGGAGACAAAAGGTCCTGAGGCTTCCCTCCCTAGTCATCCTAATTCAGGGGATCTTCATTCACAAGGAGGGGGTCCCAACCATAAGCTTGCTTTTTAGTGTTAGCATCATTTTGCATCTATAAATCTTGGTAGGAGGGAGAGATGGCTAGCACCAGACATGGGAAGATGTCCTGCAGAGGGGGTCTCCACCCTCTACCATCACTATATTTGCCTCTATCAGATCCTCTTAGGGGAGATGGCTAATGAGAGCAAGGAGAGGAGCTCCTCCAACTTCGAGACCTTCAATTTCAAGAGTGGTGGCACCTATCCACGTACCTACAACCCCTAGGAGGAGAGTGGTAATGTGGGGGATCATGTAGTTTATGGCTAACTGCACACAGAGCATTCCCTTAGTAGTCCATGAGAACCTGCAAATAATTAAGCTCAAGTCAGACCTTATCTTTTTGACTCTAAATCTAGAGGGTAACATTAGCAATCATAATAATTTTGGTAGTTATAAAAAAAACTTTTTTACATAATCTCATTACTAAAACATGTTTGATTTCTAGATTTCTAAATATGAAATACAATATCAATACAAAAATCTCCCAAAATATGTTGTATCTTGCAAGTAAAAGGGCAGAGTCCCCCAAGAGAGCCATTTTCCAAGGGAGCATCTCAGGCCTGGTATGAATCCATCTCCAAGTTGACTGAGCATGTGGGTAAAACAAAGAGAGGTGTTTGATGGTTTTTGAGTGTTGACAGGTTGTGCAAGTGGAATTAAAAACTCCCATGTGCTTGAGTTGATTTTCCATAGGCAAACCCTATTAAATAATACACCAAATAAGGTGAGCATTTTTGGGTTCAATAGAAGCTGCCCAAATGTTGTCAAATCTCTCGACCCAAACTTGATAAAGGGATTGAAGAGACCATTAGTGATTAAGATCCTTTGTGTCAATATGTTGAGGGTCTAAATAATTATATCCCAATCAAAGAGAGAAATGATATAATGGAGTGGCCATAGGCCAAGACAAGTCCTTCCACCACGTCGTGAGAGAGGAAACTCCAGTATTGTGTAAGTACTCATCAGGTGTAGAACTTTGTAATTTAGTAATGGATTCTACATATTCCTTTTAATGAGTGGTCGCTGAAGTGATAGAAATAGATGGGTTCTTTTTGTATTTATCTTAGTAATTATATGACATATTGGTAATATAGTAATTTTTATGCATTCAAATTTTGATAAGTTATATTTAATGTCGATAATGTATTAGTTTTTATGATCTTTTATAGAACTAATTTATACCAACCCTTCAACCCTCTCGATTATTACAGGGAGGTCATCCCAATAGATTTATAAAATTAATTTATTTAAAAATATGTGAACTAAAGATTAAGTTATATGTAGGGAGGTCATCTGAGGGTCTCTCTCATTCCGATTGGACTTTATCAAGAAAAATGAGAGTTGTAATGACTATTAACTGAAATCAAAACTTTAATTATTACAAAAGCTTGTGGAATGGAACATGAAGGTAATATTTATCAAAGTTGGACACTTGACCTTAATAAAGATAATGAAAAATTATAACCAAACCATACCATACCGATTGACGACTATATTACCTTCATAAAAAAAAATTAATTGTCTTATGATATGTGGCCTTACTCTAACTACACCATTGCATTGGCTTCAAAAAATCTTTCAAAAAAAATCAAACTAGTTTCCAACTTAATAGTATGCCCAATATATCATGATTTTTTTATTGCCTTCTCCAAGCAAGAAGAAAAACTCTTGATCACAATCAAATCGATACCAGATTTAAGGTTGAAACTTTCCCATGATGATCAAATGGGAATCAAAATTAAAGTTAAAACATCCTAGAGATAATCAAATAGACATGAAATTTAAGGTTACATATTTTTATTGACATCTCACACTATTATACACTCTACCATCACCCCAATTGCGAATGATTAGAAATTTGCTTAAGCCAATCTTTATTGAAAATAGTTTTGTAATTTTTTATTTGATCATCTCTCTCAAAAATTCTAAAAATATTTCCCCCAGACATCACTACTTTAGAACACATTTCAAAGTATATATGTGGATAGGATGGGCTGAGGGCTATAATGTCTAGAAGTGTATTCCATGCAGTTATCCGACATCCGAGAGTCCATAACTACTTTTTTGAAGTGTCTAAAAAAACCTGAGAAATTGAAATTGGAATCAATGATGTGAAACTCCTTATTTACTACCACTAATCCCAATCTTATTGGATTGTTCTTCATTACATTTTGTTATTTAAATATAATAATAATTTTAAAAGTCTATAAATAATTAGGCTGGAGGCATTTTATTGTGACAGACTCACCATAGATCCATCTTACAAAGGAGAATATTATTCAAATGTGCCCTATAATGTTATAGTTTGTTCCTCCATTCAGGTGTTGTCACCTATACAGATACACCATGTAAGGTAGAAGGAAGGTTTTATAAGAGGCCAGTAATAAAATAAAATAATGAATGGTACCATAGAAATAAAAGGTATTATAAGAGGCTAGTAATTGAAGAGCATGTGTGAGGTCGGTTACTTTGAGAACATATAAAGGTGGCTCAATGACATTTTAAAAATTAAAATATTGTTCCCTTAACCATAAAGAAATGAATAAAATTAATAAAATATTTGAATAAATCCTTTGGCAACTATTAATGAATTTATTAATTAATCAAATAAAAAAATTAATAAATCAACGTAAGAAGAATGGTCTAGAAGTTTAGCCCTTTCCAAGCTTGCCTCGTAAGAGGGACCCCTGAGTAATACAGTGCTTGACAAGGATTTTTTAGGCCTCATTTCCCTCCAAAAAATGAATAAACCACTTGGTAGTGAGAACAAACCCTTTAAGCCTTACATCAATGAGACCAAGGCCCCCAACGTCTCAAGATCTGTAACACAAATCCCATGCCACCTGATGAGAGCCATTCTTTACATCAACATTGGCCCACAAGAAGTCCTAAACAAGCTTCTCCAATCTACCATAAGCTACTTTAGACAAATCCCAACACATAAAATAGTAAACATGGTTGGCTGTCGGGACCTTTGAACAGATTTGAAACTTGCCTGCCATGGATAATGGCTTAGTAACCCAATAGGCAATCTTCTTTTCCACCCTTTGAATGACATAAGTCCAAAGCTCAGTTGAGGAAACTAAAAGGCAAAGGGAATGCCTAAAAAATTGAATTGCTCACCATGGGTAATCCAACTCCAATGGTAATTGGCAAGCCAACTCGGTCTAGGAGATATCAATTGTTTGTAGCACCTGGTTTTCCTCCATTGAATGGAAGAACCCTAGGCTATATAGAAGGTGTCCAGGCAAAGCAAAGCATTCTACACTGAGGTCTCTTCCTCAAAAAGCATAAAAAAGGAATCATCCATGAAATGCCCATTGACCAACTGCTATGAGATATTAGGCAAGTTGATCCCTTTCATTAAATGCCTAGAGGTAAAGTCTGATAAAAGATAGTTGAATCCTTCTGTTGTACTAACATAAAGAGCTAGAGCAAATGGGCATCCCTGTCTGATGGAGCGTTGAAGCCCAAACCATTGAGAGTGAGTCCCATTAATGGTCAGGCAAGCCCTGACATCTTTGAATATTATTCGAATAGACCGAACAAAGTGGGGGCCGAAGCCATAGAATGGAGCATAACAAGAATAAAAGGCCATTCAATTTTGTCATAGGCTTTCCCAAAATCAATATTGATGAAAAAAGCTTTTTGGTTGGAGGCCTGGGCCCAATCCATGCCTTCCCAAACTACAATAATGTTATCCAAGATGAAGTGGTTCTTGAGAAAACCTATCAGCTCACTTCTAATGATCAAAGGAAGAAGATGTCTCATCTTGAGAGTAAACACCTTAGCAATGATATTTTAGGAGACATTCAACTGAATGATTGGCCTCCAGCTGGTTATAAGCTCAAGATCTCCTTCTTTGGGGATAAATTTAATATTTCCTTTGTTGATAGTGGGTTTAAGCAATCCCCTCTTCATGGTTTCAAAATAAACTTTATGTATATCTGGACCAATAATATCCCAAAAGGTCTAGTATAATTCACAAGAAAGTCTTAATTGCATATGGAATAATAACCCAATTAAGGCCTTGTGGATGCAAAATAATACATGCACGTAACGTGTGCTACCAAATTAGAAGAATGCAGTGTTCCAAAGCGTCATTTTGGATGGTCGCAATTTGAATCTAAGTGATTTTAAAAAATATAATAATCACATAAAATTCATTACCACATTTAGGGATACATTGGCCTAAATCGACACTTGTGCATGACAAGTTTGAATGATTTAGTGTGTTTTCATATTTTTGGCCTAGATTATGCATTGTCATATAATATTGCTTAAATTGACAATTGAAGCACAATAGTGATAGGAGTTGCATGTCTAAAATATCAGATAGATAAATCATGTCAAATAATTAAATAATTTATTTTAACAATCTTAAGCACAATTTTTCAATAAGTGGTCAATGAAGTAATACAAATTAGTGGGTTCCTTTTGTATTTATCTAAGTTTAAATTTTAATAAGTAGTATATGTAATGTTGACATCAAAAGTGATAAAAATCGATGGATTATTTTTGTATTTATATTAGTAATCATTATGACATATTTGTAATCTAGTAAATTTTATCCATTCAAATTTTGATAAGTTATATTTAATGTCTATAATGTATTAATCTTTATGATGGTTTACAGTTGATTCATACCAACACTTTGACCCTCTCGATTATTGTAGGGAGGTCATCCCAATAGATTTATAAAATTAATTATTGGAAAAAATATATGAACTAAAGATTAAGTTATATGTAGGGAGGTCCTCTGAGGGTCTCTCTCATTTTGATTGGTATTTATCAAGAAAAATGAGAGTTGTAGTGACTATTAACTGAAATCAAAACTTTAATTGTTACAAAAGTTTTTGAAATAGAAAATGAAGGTAATATTTATAAAATTTGGATACCTAACCTTAATAAACACAATCAAGTTACATCTATTAGATTTATTGCACACCAAAATGATTAATGACTTCATTACCTTCATCACAAATTTCTTGTTGACAGGTGCTAAATCACCTCGATCTAGATGCACCAGCATCGACTTCAAAAATATCTTTCTAATAAAAAGGGGGCTCCAAGCTCCACTGTCGGCCTAAGATATAATGATTTGTCAATCACCTTCTCAAAACAAGAAGATTTTTTTTTATTATGGTCAAATAGACATCAAATTTAAGGTCAAACATTTTATTGGCATCTCACACTATTACACCATAACCACCCTTGGTTACCATTGTAGGTTATGCTTATCAACATAAAAATATACTATCTTTCTCTATCTGGTATAAATATCTTAAGTATATTTATCTGAAAAATATCAAGAGATATCAATTTTGAGGCGCTTATCTTGGATTTGTCACATATTACAGTAATAAATGAGTCCATTGTCGTATCCACAAATTTATTACAAACTTTTGGCATATGAGTTAATTTAGTTACACATACACACATGAAAAATGTCGAGAGATATCGATTTCAAGTTGCATATATTGGATTTATCACACACTACAATTACTAGCAACTTCATTAGGTCTTCTTCATAAATTTATTTGTGATTGGTGACAAATAACCTCAATCTAGATGTATCATTACATTGAGTTAGAAATGTCTTTCTGATAACATGTGGGCTCCAAACTCTACCATATGCCTAAGATATAAAAAAAAATCGATCACCTTCTCTAAACAAGAATAAAAACTTATTTATTACAGTCAAATTTAAGGTCAAACATTTTATTAGCATCTCACACTAGTACACACCACCACCCCTAGTTATCATTACAGGTTACACCCTATCAATGTAAAAATATACCATCTTTCTCTATCTAGTATATATATATATATTAACTATATTTATCTGAAAAACATCAAGGGATATCAATTTTGAGGCACTTATCATGGATTTGTCACACACTACATTGATAAACAAATTCATTACCTTCTCCATAAATTTCTTGTAAATTATTGACAAATGGCTTAATCTAGTTGCCCCCTTGCATCGAGCTCAAAAAAACTTTGTGGTATTAAAAACTGAGCCTTAAACTCCATTGTATGCCCAAGATGTCATAATTTTTTTATTACCTTCTCAAAGCAAGAAAGAAAACTCATGTATGACGGTCAAATGGACATCAAATTTAAGGTTAAAACTACATATGACAGTCAAATAAATGTCAAATTTATGGTAATCCATTTATATTATCATTTCACTTGATCATACTCCACCACGACCCTCAATTGCCATTGTAACGAGTTAAATTTATAAGTTCAATTTGAATTAAATATACCTTGAATATACACAATGTCATTTAAAAAAATAATGCTAGAGAGTTTTACAAGATTGTGTTATGCATGAATGCATGATGTTTCTTATTTTTTATAGCCAATACAAAGATATTAATTATATTTATCAAATTTTTTTTGAGATATATAAATTTTAAGGCGTCTATTTTGGATTTGTCCCATACCACACCGATTAATGACTCTATTACATTCTCCAAAAAAAATTAATTATCTTGTGATATATTGCCTCAATCTAGATACACCATTGTGTTGGCTTCAAAGGAATATTTCTAAAAAAAACAAACTAGCTACCAACTTCACATTATGCCCATTATATCATGATTTTTTGATTGCCTTCTCCAAGCAAGAAGATAAACTCCCAAATCACAGTCAAATGGACACCAAATTTAATGTTGAAACTTTACCATGATAATCAAATAGGCATCAAATTTAAAGTTAAAACATTCCAATGATAATCAAATAGACATCAAATTTAAGATTACATATTTTTATTGACATCTCACACTATTACACTCCACCATCACTCCAACTGCAATTGATTAGAAATTTACTTAAGCCAAACTTTATTGAAAACATTTTTTTTATTTTTTATTTAATCATCTCTCTCAAAAGTTCTAAAAATATTTCCCTAGACAACACTAATTTAAAACACTTTTAAAAGTACACATGTGGATGGGATGGGCTTAGGTTTATAATGTTTAAAAGTGTATTCCACATGGTTATCCTACATCTAGGTGTCCATAATTACTTTTTTTAACTATCTAAAAAAATTTGAGAATTTGAAACTAGAATCAATGATGTGAAACTCCTTATTTACTACCACTAATCCCAATCTTATTGGATTGTTCTTCATTACATTTCATCATTTGAAACTATTATCTAAGAGAGCACTGGGTAGGAAAAATATGTAATTGGAAGGATTATTAAAATGAAGATTAAAATATTGTTGCTTAATACTTCGTGCACAAAAAGTGATGTAAAATTTATTACAAGCATATAACGTTTATTACTTGAAAATTAAGTCATCGTTTGATTGATTAATCATTTGATTTGACTTCTTATGATGTCTATTTTTTATTGAAAAAAATTGTGAAAGTGATATCTACTCACTTCTATTTAAATAATTAACAGTGATTTATTTTACAAATACCTTTCCAACAATCAATTCATTCAAAATGATTAACTTATTTCCCTCATAAATAAATAAATAAATAATCTCTTTATACACCAAATTATCCTTACCTATCAAAATTTAAAAATTGTATTTTAATTTTTTTTTAAATATTCAATTTAAACATGAACTTTGATTTCATCTTTGAATTGTATATTTTGTAAAGTTTTTAACGTTATTTGTTGGATGTGTCAGGATCTAGGAAGCACAATTGATTACCAAGCAACTAAACATGCGGAAATAACCAGAAGCAATAAGTAACTAGAATCAGAAACAACACAGAATATGAGAGATAATACCCAATTGTATTAATACTCTTTCAGAAGGAAATACAACAAAGAAGATGCCACAGTCTTCTTCCTTACATCTCTAGAGCTCACACACATCTAGAGCATAAATAGTAAATCTCTTCAAGAGCTCACTCTCTCTCTTACAGTCCCAACACACAACTCAAACACAGAGTTGGTGTTCACCTCCAACCAATCAGTATCCATTACTACCAGTACACAAGTACTCCACATACTTCAAGTAGATCTCCCATGAACTTGCAACAACCTGCAACTCAAATGATCTTACTTTTGGAAAGATCTACCTTGCCTTCCTCTATGCTCAATGACCGAGTACACACCGTACTCCAAGTAGATCTCTCCTGATATTGCTCCCTGTTGTGTTGCTGACCTCCCTGATCTTGCACACACATACACCTGCAAATCAATGATCTTACTTACCATGTAGATCTCCAAACGTGGCCTTGCACACCTGCTGACCAAGATCCTACGTACATGAAGAATCTTTCTTATTCTCCAAACCAGCACCCATACTTGGCACTATGGCACTAGGAGGAACACACCTTGCTCTCTTCACTTTGAAGGAGCTAATATTTGCTCTCTTACTCTCTTGCACAAATTACAATATAGCCCATGAGTCTATTATATAGATCTCATGCAAACAATAATTAGACATCTAATTACAATAATTAGATCCACAACTCAAGTCTAAAATTGGCCTTTGACATGCAAACAACTGGTTCGTTAACTAACTGTCTGTGAACTGG
Source organism: Torreya grandis (assembly GCA_037957365.1). Lineage (NCBI taxonomy): Eukaryota > Viridiplantae > Streptophyta > Pinopsida > Cupressales > Taxaceae > Torreya > Torreya grandis. Next base: position 1,863,255 of record JARHVA010003378.1, on the reverse strand, counting down.
CAGTTTCAGAACCACACAGGGGATCGACGTCGGTCCCTCTCTGCCTAGAGGTGACCAACGTCAGTCGATCCATGACAGACGTCGGTTGCTCTTCTCACTGTATATGACTGATGTCAGCTAATCAGACCGACGTCGATTGCTCTGCAACTCAGCAACCTCCTCCATGTCTGCATCAGTGAAGCTTTTAGCTCCACAACCTAACAATCTCCCACTTGGAGATAAATAGTTGCATTGTACCTGTACCTGTACACCGTCTAATTTGTTTCTTGGCTTGTATCCCTCTTCAATCTCAACTTCGAAGACCAACCACCACAAAACTTGTGGTGAACCTCTTGTCATCCAAGTAACCTGTCGCATCCGCATCTACAAACCCATGTAGAAAAGAACTTAACCCTGCATAGCATGTCGACCTGCTATCGGTCCCTCTCAGATACCTGAGAATCCACTGAACTGCCCTCCAGTGCTTCTTTCCTGGATCGGCTCCAAACTTTCTGACAGCACCCACTGCTTAGGCAAACTCATGTCTACACCAGACCTCATGTGATTTCAAACACTGTTCTAAGCTCAGCTTGAACTGTCCAGCCCTTGGTGTGCTTACCGGTTCTGCATCCTGCGTATTGAACCCTGCCAACACCTTCTTCACATCAGCTCCCACTGAAGACAAAATCAACCTGTGATCTTCCATGTCTCTCATGCCAAAGAATTTTGTTGCTCCCAAATCCTTCATGGCAAACCACTGAACTAACCTTACCTTTAGCTCAGCAAAACCCTGTATGTACCAACCTGCTAGCATACCATCCACATACAGTAACAGGATAATGTTGCAATCATCATCCACCTGGTGAGACAAACACAATGGTTACACTGACATTGACTAAAGCCCTGCTTTGTCGTCCACCTGTCAAACCTGTACCACTGTCCTGCAGCTTCCTCAAGACCATATGACCTGGCCTTCCCTCTCACGTATCCATTCTCTCTATTCTTTAACTAAGGTATCCATTCATCTTTCAATGCTTTCCTATCGGCTGGCAACCCTACCAAATCTCCCGTTTGGTTCTGCAACATGTTCATGCCATGCTCCCACTGTTTCCTGGATCCTTCCTGCTCTGCAGTGAGCAACGAGTATAAAGAAGAGGAACAACGAATTTGAGGCTTACTTACACTTTTAGTCCTCCACATGGGCGTTTGAGACTCCTTGACAGCTTGTTGTCTGCCCAAAATCTGTTCCAGTGACCGACCTCGGTCACCACACAGTTTGCATCCGATCGACGTCGATTCCATGCGACTGTCCAGGTCACCGACACTGGTTACCATACCAACGTCGATCTCCACTTGCCCGACACCACTGACTCCTCTGGTCTGCACATGACTGACGTCGGTACCTATCTGTTTGATGCCAGTTTCCCATGATCGACGCTGGTACCTGTGTTCACTTGTGAGTGATGACTTTTTACCCGCAAGCTTTTTTAGAATCATACCCATGTCCAAACTGCCCTGCTCAGAAGTATCCAGCCCCCTCCGCTGATCTCTGTCCATCATCTCCTCTAAGAACACCAAGGCTTTCCAGTTTTTAAGTCTGTCAAACACATCTGTCTTCTGCTTAAGAACATGTATCTCTTTCTTGCTCTTGTGACCAAGTCTACAAAGCCACGTCCTTGCAACAAAAGAAGAATCAGTAATACAAGCAGGTAGATAAAGAGTACCTAATTTCTTACCACATGCTAATTCAAGTGCATCCGTTGTGAGAGTTCTTGTGCATCTCTCATCACCCAACTTTCTTGTAGAAATTAGCCACATCTCCAAGACTAGGACCTGCATGACCTCCTTCAACACCCATGTGTTGGCCATCTGCAATTTCAACCGCACTTTCCCTTTGCCAATACTTTGACAAGGCTCACCAACCCCTCTATTTGGGGCTGCATGGAAAGAGGCAACAGAATCTATAAACCAAGATTCTAATTTATCCAAGGAACATCCCAGAGCATCCTATGCAACAACACTTGCAATATCTGCATCTTTAGTTCTTTCATGCTGATCTGCAACCAACCAACAATATTTTTTTACCTGCTCTTTCTTTCCATAACACCGTAATTGACCATTCGTGTCTTTGAATTCCTCCATTCTTAGCTTACTTTCTTCTGCCATTGCTCTACTCCCACTCAATCAGAAACCCCTGAGAGTGACCTGTAATCAAACACAAACCTGCTCCCTACAACTTTAGCTCTGATACCACTTTGTCAGGATCTAGGAAGCACAATTGATTACCAAGCAACTAAACATGTGGAAATAACCAGAAGCAATAAGTAACTAGAATCAAAAACAACACAAATAATGAGAGACAATACCCAATTGTATTAATACTCTTCCAGAAGGAAATACAACAAAGAAGATGCCACAGTTTTCTTCCTTACATCTCTAGAGCTCACACACATCTAGAGCATAAATAATAAATTTCTTCAAGAGCTCACTCTCTCTCTTACGGTCCCAACACACAACTCAAACACAGAGTTGGTGTTCACCTCCAACCAATCAGTATCCACTACTGTCATTACACAAGTACTCCACGTACTTCAAGTAGATCTCCCATGAACTTGCAACAACCTGCAACTCAAATGATCTTACTTTTGGAAAGATCTACCTTGCCTTCCTCTATGCTCAATGACCGAGTACACACCGTACTCCAAGTAGATCTCTCCTGATATTGCTCCATGTTGTGTTGCTGACCTCCCTGATCTTGCACACCTGCAAATCAATCTAGTTCTACACACCTGCAAACCTAGATCTCACACACACATACACCTGCAAATCAATGATCTTACTTACCATGTAGATCTCCAAACGTGGCTTTGCACACCTGCTGACCAAGATCTTACATACATGAAGAATCCTTCTGATTCTCCAAACTAGCACCCATACTTGGCACTGTGGCACTAGGAGGAACACACCTTGCTCTCTTCACTCTGAAGGAGCTAATATTTGCTCTCTTACTCTCTAGCACAAATTACAATACAGCCCATGAGTCTATTATATAGATCTCATGCAAACAATAATTAGACATCTAATTACAATAATTAGATCTGTAGCTCAAGTCTAAAATTGGCCTTTGACATGCAAACAACTGGTTCGTTAACTAATTGTTCGTGAACTGGTAGTTTTGGAATCGCACAGGTGACCGACGTCAGTCCCTGTCTGCTTGGAGGTGGCCAACGCCAGCCGATCCATGATCGACGTCGGTTGCTCTTCTCACTGTATATGATCGACGTCGACTGATCAGACTGACGTCGGTTGCTCTGCAACTCAGCAACCTCCTCCATGTCTGCATCAATGAAGCTTTTAGCTCCACAACCTAACATGATGACCTTTGAAAACAACTTAAGAAACTTAGATTCATAATATTATCATTTTTAAATGATTATGATTTTATATAATGGACTTAATCAAAATCATTTCATAAATATTTTGATTTCAAAAAAATCTACGAAGATTGACCTTTGATATATTTTAAGACTTTAAAGATTTGGGGATGACTTATAGCCCTTACCTTTATTACTTTGTATCTTATCAAAATTTTCTTTCCGGAAATGGGAAAACTATGATTGAAACATCACAGGGAAAAAGTGTTGGGATAAGTATGACCATTATATTATATGTGAGGGGATGGGCGCTAATGGATTGCAATTTTATATTATTTGACTTTTACTTTTTTATGCATTCAAATTTTGATAAGTTATATATAATATTAGTAATATATTATTTTTTTAATGAAGTTTTGTAGTTGATTTGATTATTATAAAGAGGTCATTTCAATAGATATTTAAAATTAATTATTAAAAAAAATATGTAAATTAAAGATTAAGTTATATGTAGGGAGGTCATTTGAAGGTCTTTCGTTTTAGATGGATTTTATTGAGAAAAATAGAGGTTATAGTGACTCTTCACTGGAATCAAAATTTTACATTACAAAAGTTTGTGAAATGAAGCATGAAGGTAATGCTATCAAAGTAGGACTTTTAACTTTAATAATGAAAGATTGTAACCGATTTCTTTATATTCTAAAAAAAAGAGAGAGAATAAAATCTAATCCACTCATGGTGTCATCTTTTCAAAGAAAATACTTGATAATACTTAGTGGTTCTAAGTTTTTATAACTCGGTACGTGTATCTTTAATATATTTGAAAAATAATGTGAGATATCAATTTTGAGGCATCTATATTAGATTTGTCACATACTGCAGTGATTAAACTTTGTTACCTTTTCTATAAATTCTTGTTGATTGATGAAAATAGCCTCAATCTAGCTCCACCATTGTGTTGGACTCAAAAAAATATTTCTTGATCAAAAAAGGGCTCCAAACTCCCCCATATGTCCAAGATATCATGATTTTTTTATCACCTTCTATGGACAAGAAGAAAAACTCTCATATGACGGTTAAATCGATGTCAAATTGAACGTTGAAACTATCTTATGATGGTCAAATGGCCGTCAAATTTAAAGGTGAAATTTTTATTAACATCTCTCACTTACACTCCACCACTACCCCCTGGTGCACAAAAATAAATGCAATAATTTGAAAAAAATGGTACACACACAAAAAAAAACATCGAGAAATATCAATTTTGAGCTACATATATTGGATTTATCACATACCATAATGATTACCAACTTTGTTACTTTGTTTGTAAATTTATTGTTGATTGGTGACACATAGCCTTAATCTAGATGCACCATTATGTTGGTTTCAAAAAAATATATCTAATATAAAAGGGCTCAAAACTTTACCGTATGCTTAAAATATTACAATTTTTCGATCACCTTCTTCAAGTAAGAAAAAAAACTTCTTTGTAATATGGTCAAATTTAAAGTCAAATGTTTTAGTGACATCTCACATTATTATACCACCACCACCCTCGGTTACCATTGTAGGCTACATTTATTAACATAAAAATACACTTTCTTTCTTTAATTAGTACATATGTTTTAAATATATTTATCTAAAAAATATCGAGAGATCTCAATTTTGAGGCACTTATGTTAGATTTGTCACATTCTACACTAATAAATAACTCCATTACTTTCTTTGTAAATGCCCTGCAGATTGGTGATAGATGGTCTCAACCTAGTCGCATCCTTGTGTTGGAATCAAAAAAATGTTTTTGGTATAAAAAATGAAATTTATACTCTACTGTATGCCCAAGATATTATGATTTTTTAATCACCATCTGAAAATAAGAAGAAAAACTCCCATATGATGGTCAAATGGACATTAAATTTTAGGTTAAAACTATCATATAACAGTTAAATTGACGTCAAATTTAATGTCCTCCATTTTATTGATATTTCACACTATCATACTCGCCCCCCAACCCAAATCGATTGTCATTGTAATAAATTATATTTATTAATTTAGACTCATTTGTGGATACCTTAATTATACACAATGTTATTTCACGTATTAACACATGAAATTTCATATATTTTCTAACTAATATGATTATATATTTATATATCAATTTTGCAATATTATTTTAGATTTGTCACATACTATACCGATTACTGAGATTAAACGCTAAACTAAATCCAAAATTAATTAAACATTATCTTTACCCACTTTATACCTTTGTTTTATCCACGTGGAATTCCATTTTGGGAAATGTTTTTAATAAACATTATGTTAGGAAGTAAAATGGTTTAACATGCATGCTTTATGCTTTATGGTTGGTGGAATTTGTTTTGTTTGGGAATGTTTTAATATTTTAATTAAAATTTCATGCAAATTTAAACGCTTAATTTTCTATGAGGATTTTTCACTTGTATTTTTGCATGGTCTGGGTTTTATTTATTTTGGTGGAAGATAATATGATCAAGGGTTTTGCATGGACCATGTTAATTACGGTGTGGTAATAGAAGTTATTTGGTGTCAAACAGTATCTATATGGCAAGCTTATTTTGACTTGTATTTAAAAAAAAATATATTTGGTGTCAAACAGTCATATGGATAGCATTTTTCGTATTGATGATTTAATTTGGTATGACGTGGATTCTTGAATTTAAGATGTTAATAGAAAATGGCCCGTTTTAATTGGGCGTCAACTCCAAAATAGGGGAAATTCACCATTATGAGAAAAACAATAATTATTCTCGGTCAATATGTGAAGGTAGAGGAAATACCAAAAATCCAATACCATAATATTGAACTAAATCCCTAATTCGGGAAAATGGTTAGTGCTCAACCAATGTATGAAGGCAGGGGAAAACTAGAAAAGATTGCCCAACACAAATCCATTAGCTAATGCACAACCAATGCCATGGAGGCATTAAAATATAAAAACTGCAGGGGTTTTTATAGAGGCAATAGTGTTTTTGCACAGAGGGATTTTGCAGAAGAGATATCTGGGTTACAGAGGTAGCAAGAACCTCGAGTAAATTAAAGAGGTTTATTTTTATTTATTGCACAAACATATTATCTGGTATGGAATAATTTTATTATACTTAGAGAGTTTTATAATTATTCTCGAAGAGCTTTTAATAGATCGGAACACTTATAGAGTGGATCCAAAGACGTAGCCATTTGGTGAACCCAATAAACAAATCTTTTATCATTTTTTAAAAATTTCTTCTCTGTGATTTGAAATTCTTTCAATTTCTTTAATTAAATTATGGAATGTTTATAAAGTGATTATTGGATTTACTTAAAGGGAAATTGAAAATTAATAATCAGTTTTCATCCAATTTAATCAGACTGTAAAAGTTTTTATAAGCTTGGATTTTTGGATCAGTTTTAATTATTTATGTAAAATAATTAAGAGATTATTTTACATAGATAAAATATTTACAGAATGTTTTAAATGAACAACAGAGTTATATGAGTTTACCAAATGACTCTTATTCATAATTATTCTCATATACATTCCGATTAAAAAAGTCAATTTCCTTTAAATAAATTTTGGAAAGTGACATATTTTTAAAAATCCATTTCCAATTTTATTTAATTGTAAAAATGAGAATTATGCAACCAATTATATTTTAATTACGGAATTGGAAATTTCAGTATCCGTTTGAAAAACTATGTGATTTATCTATATGGGTAAATTTGGTTTTCAGATAAAAAATTAACATGTATGTTATGTGGATTTGAAATATGTATAAATTATGTTATATGATTCAGTATTTTATTACATAATTTTGAGTTAAATTTATATTTATTTATATTTTATGAGTAGTGATATATAAGAATGCATTTTTCATGAATATGAATGATTCATTCATTGTTTATATTTCGAATCAAACTGTATTAACTCATTGTATCTAGGTGATATTTAGAGGGACACTATCTTATGAATATGAATAGTCCACTCAATACTAGTATCAAGTGAAGTAATAAGACTCCCTAAAATTTAACCCATTCCAATACTTCTCCAACTCCAATATATTTAATCAAATAGTTTCCTCACAATCAAATTATTCACTCGACTGTGATTTAAATATGAACGATTAATTTTTTTTTTAAATATATATTTTTTTAAATTGAAAATGTTGATTGTTATAATAACACCTTAAACTGCAAAAATTTAGAACTCATAATAATAAGAAAAACTTTTCAATTGCAATTTCAAATTTGTAAAAAAATATCACTTAATTATCTTTGAACTTTTTAATTTGCTTATCAATCTTCACGATTTACTTATCATATACACTATTTTATTTCTTATATTTTTAAAATTTAAAAGATATATAATATAATAGCCAAGGTGGCAAACACATAGTGTTTGAACTAGTTTCCCCTGACCATACTTTTGTAAATGATAAAACATTAACACTAGATATATCATATAGATAAATCATGTCAAATAGTTAAATAAAGACTTAAATTATTTATATTGACAATATTAAGTACACTTTTTTAATGAGTGGTCATTGAAGTGATAGAAATAGATGGGTTCTTTTTGTATTTATCTTAGTAATTATATGACATATCGGTAATCTAGTAATTTTTGTGAATTCAAATTTTGATAAGTTGTATTTAATGTCAATAATGTATTAGTTCTTATGATGGTTTATAGAACTAATTTGTACCAACCCTTCAACCCTCTCGATTATTGTAGGGAGGTCATCCCAATAGATTTATAAAATTAATTTATGTAAAAATATGTGAACTAAAGATTAAGTTATGTGTAGGGAGGTCATCTGAGGGTCTCTCTCATTCCGACTGGGCTTTATCAAGAAAAATGAGAGTTGTAGTGACTATTAAATGAAATCAAAATTTAAATTATTACAAAAGCTTGCAGAATGGAACATGAAGGTAATATTCATCAAAGTTGGACACTCGACCTTAATAAAGATAATGAAAAATTATAACCAATTCTCTATATTCAAAAAAAGAGAGAGATTAATAAATAAACCACTAATGAGTGTCATCTCTTCAAAGCATATACTTTATTATACTTAGTGGTTCAAAGTTTTTGTAAATTAGTACATGTATCTTATATATATTGAAAAATATTGTGAGATATCAATTTTAAGGCATCTATATTAGATTTGTAACATACCATTGTGATTAAATTATATTACCTTTTCTATAAATTTTCGTTGATTGATGATAGATTACCTCAATCTAGTTATGCTATTGTGTTGGGGTTAAAAAAAAATTCTTAAAAATAAGGGGCTCCAAACTCCCCAATATGTCTAAGATATCACAATTTTTTAATCACCTTTTCTATATAAGAATAAAAAATTTATTATGATGGTTAAATTGATGTCGAATTGAAGGTTGAGATTGCCTTATGACAGTCAAATAAACAGCAAATTTAAGGTCGATCATTTTATTAAAATCCTACACTTACACTCCACCACCACCCATTGGTGCACAAATGTCAATACAAGTATATGTTAAAAACTAGTATGTGTGTGTGTGTGTGTGCACGGGTGTGTGTGTATGTGCATGTGTGTGTGTGTATGCACACATGCACGGGTGCACACTCACACACACACACACACACACACACACACACACACACACACACACACACACACACACACACACACACACACACACACACACACACACACATGAAATAAAAATGCCCGCCTAAGAGATATCAATTTCAAGCTGCATATCTTGGATTTATTACACACCATAATGATTAATGACTTCATTACCTTATTTTCAAATTATTTTTGATATGTGATAAATAGCCTTGATCTAGATGCACCGATGTCCAATTTAAAAATATCTTTCCAATAAAAAAAGGGCTCCAAACTCCAATGTAGGCCTAAGATATAATGATTTGTCAATCACCTTCTCAAAACAAGAAGAAAAAATTCTTTATTATAGTCAAATGAATATCAATTTTTAGGTTAAATATTTTACTGGCATCTCACACTATTACACTGTCACCACCCTTGGTTACCATTACAATTTACGCTTATCAAGATAAAAATATACCATATTTCTCTATCTAGTATAAATATCTTAAGTAATATTATCTAAAAAATACCAAGAGATATCGATTTTGAGGCACTTATCTTCGATTTCTCGCATATTATATTGATAAATGACTCCATTGCCTTATCTGTAAATTTATGACAAACTATTTACATATGACTCAATTTAGTTGCACCCTTGGTTACACACACACATGAAATTTTTTGAGAGATATCAATTTCAAGTTACATATCTTGGATTTATCACACACTACAATGATTAACAACTTCAATAGGTATTCTACATAAATGTTTTTTTAACCAATGATAAATAACCTCAATGTAGTTGCACCATTGCGTCAAGTTAAAGAATATCTTTTTGATAAGATTTGGGCTCCAAACTCCACCATATGCATAAGATATCAAGCTTTTTCGATCACCTTCTCTAAACAAGAATAAAAATTTATTTCTAACGATCAAATGGACGTCAAATTTAAGGTCAAACATTTTATTGGCATTTCACACTATTACTGCACCCACCCACCCCCCAGCAATTATCATTGCAGGTCACACCTATCAACGTAAAACATAAAAATAACTTAGAAGTCCGTGTGGTGGCGTAAAATAGACTTGGCTTGGTGGGAAAATTTCCACTAATCTCATTCAAAAAAAAACTGTCATCTATACTTTAAATGATAAAATAAAGTCATATTTAGTATGTTTGTCTTACGGAATTGAAATATGTATGTGTTATGTTATATGATTTGGTATTTTATTATGTAATTGTGTCTTGGATTTATATTTTATGAGTAGTAATTTATAAGAATGTATATTTTAAATAATTCACTGAGTGTTCATATTTTGAATCAAACTATTTTGACTTATTGTATTTAGGTGATGTTTTGAGGTACAATCTCTTATGAATATGACTAGTCTACTCAACACTCATTGTATCGAGTCAATTAATAATACTCCTTAAGAGGTCGTCCATTCCAATACTTCTCCAACTCTAATGCACTTAATCAAAAAGTTTCCTCATAATCAAATTATTTACTGGACTGTGATTTTTTTAATGAAAAGCACTTTCTATTAATTTAAAATAAAAATTAATAGTACAACGCTAGTCATACAAAAAAATGGGTGGAAAAATCACACCCCAAATACCAAATCGAGCTAAAAGAAGACTTGGAAGAAACCAAAGTCCAAAATAACTAGCCACATGCGATCGATAACCATAGTTAAATTAACTCAAGTGCATCTCAATAAAAAAAGATAATAGAACAACACAAACATCAAGCAACAAACTAAGTAGCAATTACAAACATGGAGGTCGGAGGAGGAGGTGGAGATAGAGGGTCCTGAGGCTTCCCTCCCCGACCATCCTGATTCAAGGGATCTTCATCCATAAGGAGGGGGTCCCAACCATAAGCTTGCTTGTTAGTGTCAGCATCATTTTGCATCTACAAATCTTGGTAGGATGGAGATATGGCTAGCACCAGATGTGGGAACGTGTCCTATAGAGGGGGTCTCCACCCTCCACAACCACTATCTCTACCTCTATCATAACCATTCAGGGGAGATGGCTATTGAGAGCAAGAAGAGGAGCTCCTCCAACTTTGAGACCTTCAATTACAAGAGTGGTGGCACCTCTCCATGTGTCTGTAACCCCTAAGAGGAGAGTGGTAAGGTGGGGGATCAGGTGGTTCATGGCTAATTGCACATAGAGCATTCCCCCAGTGGTCCATGAGAACTTATAGATGATGAAGCTCGAGTCAAACATTATCCATTTGACTCTAAATTTGGAGGGTAACATTAGCAATCACAAATTTGATAGTTACAAAAAAAAAAATCCATAATATCATTATTAAAACATGTTTGATTTCTAGATTTCTAAATCTGAAATAAAATATCAATATGAAAAATCTCCCAGAATATGTTGTATATCTTGCAGGTAAAAGGGCAGAGTCCCACAGGAGAGCCATTTTTGAAGTGAGCATCTCAGGCCTGGTATGAATCCATCTCCAAGTTGACTGAGCATGTGGACAAAACCAAAAGAAGTGTTTGATGGTTACTGAGTGTTGATAGGTTGTGCAAGTGGAATTAAAAACTCCCATGTGCTTGAGCTGATTTTCCATGGGCAAACCCTAGTAAAGAATACACCAAAGAAAGTGAACCTTTTTGGGTTCAATAGAAGCTGCCCAAATGTTGTCAAATCTCTTGGCCCAAACCTGATGAAGGGATTAAAGATACCATCGGTGATTAGGAGCCTTTGTGTCAATATGTTGAGGGTCTAACAAATCGTATCCCAATCAAAGAGAGTAATGATATAATGGCATGGTCGTAGGCCAAGACTAGTCCTTCCACCACGGTGTGAGAGAGGAAACTCCAATCTTGTGTAAGAACTCATCAAGTATAGAACTTTGTAATTTAGTAATGGATTTTACATGTTCCTTGTTAAGCTATAACTTTGCCTTTATCATAGTCCAACGAATCTAGACACTAGAGACCTTACAAAACATATCACCAATCATGAGAATACCCTTCTTAAATAACATTAAGATTTTGATCCAAGGGAGTATGGCAAAAGGGACATTGTGGAAGGTCAATTAAAGCGACAACCATAATAATTGTGAGATTAGAGAAAGACCACTTCTAAACCCCTCCCTCACCCAAATAAGGTGAGGTTCAAGCTTTTCTCAGGCCGTCTAGATACTCTGCATGACAAACATGCCCCTACTTTGACAAACATTGGTGATATAAGTACACTATGAAATCCTATGCCGTGCCAAGCTTTTCTGTCGAGAGGGTATCCTTGAGAAATGAAGTGCTACAATAAAATTTTCTAGGCTTCGAATGATCCATTTAAGATTGATTTATTTTCACTAAAAATTTGTCAATTTATATTTTAATTGATAAAATAAAGTAATATTTAGCATGTCTATCATGTGGATTTGAAATATGTATAAATTATGTTATATGATTCAGTATTTTATTATGTAGTTTTGACTTAAATTTATATTTTATGAATAGTAATTTACAAGAATGCATCTTTCATGAATAAAAATGATTACTCAGTGTTTGTATTTTGAATCATTTTGTATTGAATCATTGTATCTAGGTGGTGTTTAGAGGGGCAATCTCTTATGAATGTGACTAGTCCACTCAACACTCATTGTATCGAGTGAATTAATAAGACTCCCTAAGAGGTCACCTATTTCAATACTTCTCCAACTCAAATGCATTTAATAAAAGAGTTTCTTCCCAATCAAATTGTTCACTTGACTCTGATTTAAATATTAACAATTAATATATTTTTTAGTACTATTTTTTTAAATTTAAAATACTAATAGTTATAATAATACCTTGAGCTATGAAAATTTAAAACTCATAATAACAACAAGAAAAACCTTCCAATTACAATTTCAAATTTGTAAAAAAAATCACTTAATTATCTTTGAACTTTTTAATTTGCTTATCAATCTTCACCATTTACTTATTTTGTTAACTATTTTAATTCTTATATTTTTTAAAATTTAAAAGATAAATAATATAGTAAAGGCTTAAATTATTTATATTAACAATATTAAACACACTTTTTCAATGAGTGGTCACTAAAGTGATACAAATCGATGGGTTTTTTTTGTATTTATCTAAGTTTAAATTTTAATAAGTAACGTATGTAATGTAGGCAACTAAAGTGATAAAAATCAATGGATTGTTTTTGTATTTATCTTAGTAATTATATGATATATTGGTAATCTAGTAATTTTTATGCATTCAAATTTTGATAAATTATATTTGATGTTGATAATGTATTAATCTTTATTATGGTTTATAGTTGATTTGTATGATTATTGTAGGGAGGTCATCCCAAGAGATTTATATAATTAATGAATGGAAAAAATAGGTGAACTAAAGATTAAGTTATATGTAGGGAGGTCATTTGAGTGTCTCTCTCATTCCATCTGGACTTTATCAAGAAAAATGAGAGTTGTAATGACTATTAACTGAAATCAAAACTTTAATTGTTACAAAAGCTTGTGGAATGGAACATGAAGGTAATATTTATCAAAGTTGGACACCTGACCTTAATAAAGACAATGAAAAATTGTAACTAATTTCTCTATATTCAAGAGAGAGAGAGAGAGAGAGATTAATATCTAATCTACTCATAAGTGTCATCTCTTCAAAGCATATACTTTATTATATTTAGTAGTTCTAAGTTTCTGTAAATTAGTACATTTATCTTAAATATATTTGAAAAATATAATGAGATATCAATTTTAAGGCATCTATATTAGATTTATCACGTACCATTGTGATTAAACTCCATCACTTTTTTGATAAATTCTCTTTAATTGATGATATATTACCTCAATCTAGCTATACTATTGTGTTGGGATTAAGAAAATATTTCCTAAAAAAAGGGGCTCCAAACTCCCCCAGATGTCCAAGTTATCACAAATTTTTAATCACCTTCTCTAGACAAGAATAAAAGCTTTCGTATGATAGAGAAATTGATGTCAAATTGAAAAATTGAGACTACCTTATGACAGTCAAATAGACATTAAATTTAAGGTCGACTATTTTATTAAAATCTTACACTTACACTCCACCACCATCCCTTGGTGCACAAATATCAATGTAATTATATGTTAAAAATTAGTATGTGCATGTGTGCATATGTATGTATATGTGTGTGTGTGTGTGTGTGTGTGTGTGTGTGTGTGTGTGTGTGTGTGTGTGTGTGTGTGTGTGTGTGTGTGTGAAATACAAATGACGAGAGATGTCAATTTCAAGCTACATACCTTAGATTTATTGTACACCACAACGATTAATGACTTCATTACCTTCTTTGTAAATTTTTTGTTGACAGATGATAAATAGCCTCAATCTAGATGCACCAATGTCTTATTCTAAAATGTATTTATAATTAAAAAGGGGCTCCAAACTCCATTGTAGGCCTAAGATATAATGATTTTTCAATCACCTTCTCCAAACAAGAATAAAAACTTTTTTATTATAGTCAAATGGACCTCAAATTTAAGGTCAAACATTTTATTTGCATCTCACACTATTACACCATCACCACCCCTGGTTACCATTGTAGGTTACGTTTATCAACATAAAAATATACGATCTTTCTCTATCTAGTATAAATATCTTAAGTATATGTATCTAAAAAACACCAAGATATATCAAATTTGAGGTGCTTGTCTTGGATTTGTCACATATTACATTGATAAATGACTCCATTACCTTATCCACAAATTTTTTGCAAACTATTAAAATGTGACTCAATTTAGTTGTACCCCTGGGTACACACACACACACACACATGAAAAATGTTGAGAGATATCAATTTCAAGTTGCATATATTGGATTTATCACACATTGCAATGATTATCAACTTTATTAGGTCTTCTTCATAAGTTTCTTTTTGACTAGTGACAAATAAACTCAATCTAGATGCACCATTACATCGAGTTAACAAATATATTTATGATAAAAAGTGGTCTCCAAACTCCACAATATTCTTAAGATACTAAGATTTTTGTATCACCTTCATTAGACAAGAATAAAAACTTCTTTATTATTGTCAAATGGAATCAATGATGTAAAACTCCTTATTTACTACCACTAATCCCAATCTTATTGGATTGTTCTTCATTACATTTTGTTATTTAAATATAATAATAATTTTAAAAGTCTATAAATAATTAGGCTGGAGGCATTTTATTGTGACAGACTCACCATAGATTCATCTTACAAAGGAGAATATAAAGGTGGTGAGAATAATTTTATAGTTTTTTCCTCCATTCAGGTGTTGTCACGTGTACAGATACACCATGTAAGGTAGAAGGAAGGTATTATAAGAGGCCAGTAGTAAAATAAAATAATAAATGGTACCATAGAAATAAAAGGTATTATAAGAGGCCAGTAATTGAAGAGCACGTGTGAGGTCGGTTACTTTGAGAACATATAAAGGTGGCTCAAAGACATTTTAAAAATAAAAATATTGTTCCCTTAACCATAAAGAAATGCATAAAATTAATAAAATATTTGAATAAACCCTAAACCATTAATGAATTTATTGATTAATCAAATCAAAAAAATTAATAAATTCGCATGGTCTTGTCTCCGAGATTTGCTGTCGATTTCACGAGACAGAAAATTTATTAAAAAGAAAAAAAAAAAAAAAAAGTCAAATAATTAAATAATTTATTTTAACAATCTTAGGCACAATATTTCAAAAGGTGGTCAATGATGTTGGCTCAAAGTGATAGAAAAACATGGTATTTATCACCAACAAGAATTATAGTATTGGTTCATTGAGATTTCCATAAGCGGACATTATGAATAACGTATCTAGACTACATAATATTGTATCCTTTAATTTTTTGGCATTTTGAGTCTATTTTTTAAACCCTTCTTTAAGGATGTATGGATCTAAGAAAACATAATGGATTATTGTTTGATAAATATATAAATTTAAGAAAGAAAGATTTTGAGTTGACGCAACTAAATTAAAACTAGTTAACATGTCTATTAATATGAACTTTAAAATACTAAAGATTTTAAATAGATGATTAAGAAAATAAAATAAAATAAATTACTTTGGATTGAGGTTTAAAATTTAAATAAAACTTGAAGGAGGAGTGGGAGGTTGTCGTTGCTCTTAATGGTCTCTCTTCACCTAACAAATCTTGGTAGTCTTATATTGATTTGGTAGTTTTTTTATCAATTTATTTTTAGTTATTTACCTTTTGTTTGCTTGGGTTGTTCTTCGAAGCTTTGTGGTTGTCATGGTTCTAGTATATTTGGTCTTTGTTATATCCTTATCTCTTTGTTGTAAAAGGGTTTGGGTCCTTTCAAAAACCTATTTTTTTACCTTTAATAAAAGAAAAATTAAATAGAATATCTAAGGAAAGATAAACAATAATTTACTTTAGAATAAGGAAAGACCAAATCTAATTTACTTTGGATTAAGGTTTAAAAATTTAAACAAAATGACTACGGAAAGACAAAAAACAACTTACTTTAGATTAAGGTTTAAAATAATTTAAAATCTTTAGTGTTTTAAAGTTCACATTAATAGACATGTTAATTAGTTTTCTCTTTTATATGAGTCAATTCGGTATTTATTTCTTGCTTAGATTTCTTATATATTTATTAAATAGAAATCCAATATCCTTTATCATATTCATATGTCCTTAAAGAAGGGTCTAGAATATAGACCTGAAACATTGAAAATTTAAAGAATACAACATAGTGAATTATACTATTACTGATAAAATTCAAAAAATAATCTAATAACTTAGGAATGTTTACTTGTTTGAAGTAAATCATGCTGGGATGACACAAAGAGCGATGGCTGAAGATCTCTCTAGACATTCTCATCTATTTGATAGTTGATCTAAAACACCTACCATACTCTATAGGGTTATACTTAAGGGTCCTTGGTGTATGCGTTTTCATATGAGTCTCACAAGCACTGATAAAATGGGCTAATCCAAAATGTTCAACTATAACATTCATATTGACATCTAGAAGAATGTTGTTGTATTTCATGCATTTGTTAATGATGTGAGGGGTGAAGCCATGTTACCATAATGCAAGGGATTTTGTTTCACCCCTACAAATTAATCGGTTGCTTTTGTATTTATTAGTTTAAATTTTAATAAGTAGTATATGTAATGTTGACATTAAAAGTGATAAAAATCGATGGATTATTTTTGTATTTATATTAGTAAGCATATGACATATTTGTATTCTAGTAATTTTTATGTATTTAAATTTTGATAAGTTATATTTAATGTCTATAATGTATTAATCTTTATGATGGTTTACAGTTGATTTATACCAACGCTTTGACCCTCTCGATTATTTTAGGGAGGTCATCCCAATAGATTTATAAAATTAATTATTGGAAAAAATATATGAACTAGAGATTAAGTTATATGTAGGGAGGTCATCTGAGGGTCTCTCTCATTCCCACTGGTATTTATCAAGAAAAATGAGAGTTGTAGTGACTATTAACTGAAATAAAAACTTTAATTGTTACAAAAGTTTTTGAAATAGAACATGAAGGTAATATTTATAAAAGTTGGATACCTAGAGAGAGAGAGAGAGAGAGAGAGAGAGAGAGAGAGAGAGATTAATAACTAATCCACTCATGAGCGTCATCTCTTCAAAGCATATACTTTATTATACTTAGTGGTTCTAGGTTTTTATAAATTAATACATGCATCTTAAATATATTTGAAAAATATTGTGAGATTTCAAATTTAAGGCACTGTCATGTCCCCTTTTTCGTGGACATTGACAGACTTGATGATTAGCCTATTATACGACCTTTGTAGGCTAATAGGATGGATAGAGGGTCATAATGGAGCTTGGCTTGACTTTGATTCACAGAATTTCTACATTTGGTTTTCATTCAGGGTCTTTCAGACATGTTTGCTTGATGCTCCTATTATTTAGGGATATTTGACATGCAGTGGAGCACCTTTATTTTGGTATGGTCATGTGCAGAATCACTCCCTGATTCACCTGCTTCGATCGGTTTGAGGATCTGACGTATATTGAGGGAGATATTAATATTTGATTGATTTAATCAAATATTAATTATTTGGTCTCATTAATTATTAATTATTTGGTCTAATTTTAAATTAGAAACCCTAATGCTAATTTAAGAAAAACCCTAATTAGGGCAAGCATATCTTTTGAGGGTATAAGGGTTTCACATGGAGGCCATTATTGATTATGCATAGATTATTGATTATTGAAAATTGAAGAAATTCTTCTGTGAAGACTGAGCCAAGGGTTCCAGGATTCCTTTTGCATTGGAGAACGTTCCCTCTTCAGTGTGTGCAATTAAGAGGCTGTGAAATATCAGCTGATCTATTGCCAAATTGAGAGATAGCTTCATCCAGAAGTTATCACAGAATTTACAGGGTTGAGAGATAACTTCACACAGAAGTTATTACAGATATTCCAGGTATTTATTTATTTATGTTTTGATTCAATAAATTATACAGCTAGATATCTACTGTGCTAGAGACATATATTTCAGATCAGGGGTCGAAACAGGGAAGTTGTGCTTAATTTGCGGCCGTACAGAATCCGTACAGGTTCGTACAGATCAGTGCAGGAACCGACCTCGGCAGACAGAGGGTTTTCAGTGGCCGACATCGGTCGACTGAAGACCGACGACGGCATAAATCCGACCGACAGAGACCGACGTCGGCGAGATATCGACCGACGACGGTGACTGTGTGTCGACACAGAAGGGCCGAGACTTTCCATAATTCAATTTGCACTTCCAGATTTGTAAAAGACCAAGGTTTCAAGACTGTATGTCATATTTTATATGCATAAGAGAGGACTGTAATTGTAATCATTTAGAAGGACAAGTGATAAAATCTGTGATTTGCTATTAAGAGACTATATTATTGTTATTCTTCTGAATTTATTCAACAAAGATTATATCTTGGTTCAGATTTTTGTGTCGCTATATCTCCTGTTTGAAGGGGATATTACAGTGGTATCAGAGTTTTTGTGCAGATAAGAGAGCCCCTAAGTAAGGGACATCACAGGCACATATATTAGATTTGTCACATACCATTCTAATTAAACTATATTACCTTTTCTATAAATTCTCATTGATTGATGATAAATTACCTCAATCAAGTTAAATATATATGGATTTATTGCGCACCACAATGATTAATGACTTCATTACCTTCATCACAAATTTCTTGTTGACAGGTGCTAAATCACCTCGATCTAGATGCACCAGCATCGACATCAAAAATATATTTCTAATAAAAAGGGGGCTCCAAGCTCCACCGTCGGCCTAAGATATAATGATTTGTCAATCACCTTCTCAAAACAAGAAGATTTTTTTTTATTATCGTCAAACAGACATCAAATTTAAGGTCAAACATTTTATTGGCATCTCACACTATTACACCATAACCACCCTTGGTTACCATTGTAGGTTATGCTTATAAACATAAAAATATACTATCTTTCTCTATCTAGTATAAATATCTTAAGTATATTTATCTAAAAAATATCAAGAGATATCAATTTTGAGGCGCTTATCTTGGATTTGTCACATATTACATTAATAAATGACTCCATTGTCTTATCCACAAATTTATTACAGTCTTTCGGCATATGAGTTAATTTAGTTACACATACACACATGAAAAATGTCGAGAGATATCAATTTCAAGTTGCATATATTGGATTTATCACACACTACAATGACTAGCAACTTCATTAGGTCTTCTTCATAAATTTATTTGTGACTGGTGACAAATAACCTCAATCTAGATGTACCATTACATCGAGTTAGAAATGTCTTTCTGATAAAATGTGGGCTCCAAACTCCACCATATGCCTAAGATATAAAAAAAAATTGATCACCTTCTCTAAACAAGAATAAAAACTTATTTATTACAGTCAAATTTAAGGTCAAACATTTTATTAGCATCTCACACTAGTACACCACCACCACCCCTAGTTATCATTACAGGTTACACCTATCAATGTAAAAATATACCTTCTTTCTCTATCTAGTACATATATCTTAAATATATTTATCTGAAAAACATCGAGGGATATCAATTTTGAGGCACTTATCATGGATTTGTCACACACTACATTGATAAACAAATTCATTACCATCTCCATCAATTTCTTGTAAATTATTGACAAATGGCTTAATCTAGTTGCACCCTTGCATCGAGCTCAAAAAAACTTTGTGGTATTAAAAACTGAGCCTTAAACTCCATTATATGCCCAAGAACAATTCCCCCTGATAAATTTTTTTTTATCATAACAAAGAATATAATCGAATATAATACAAAGTGCTCTATGATTAAATATTAAATTTAATGGCCATAAATGCCACTTTTAAATTTCCCATCCAAAGACCAATTAAAATCTTCTTTGAATTGTGAACACCATTAAGGACAAAAGAAAGCCCCTAAATCCATGTATATGCCTAAAGATGGAGACAAAAATAATGAGTAACTTAAAATCATATTTAATTAGACATATTATATAATAAAATGATGAAGAGATAGAGTCAATTTCACACAAAAATACACATCATATTAAGATACTGCAACTGTGCCCATGAAAAACTTCCATACAATACAATCACAATAAAAATATGCATGCCATGACATATTTTTTCAACATAGACTAAGCTTCTTGTGGCTGATAGCAAACATCTTCGAGATCACTCTTTGTTGAGACATACATATTTTTGCCATCCAACCCTATGCATTAGACACTTAGCATTTGCATAGAACAAGTGTCCCCAATCATACAACCTGCTAATGCCATGCATTATAATATATATTATAGTTAAATTGTCATTGTTCTAATATGTAAAAATGTTATAATATATTATATAATAACTAATGTTTAATATATATATATATATATATATATATATATATATATATTATACTATTATATATTTTTACACTTTGTGCACCAAAGGTGAGTTAGGGTTAATGGTCATGGATTTCAAGTGAGGTACAACTGTTGATTTACACTCATGTTCACTTTACAAAATCCCTCTTATCAAAATAGAAACTTACATCCATTTCAGTGTAACTTATGTTGTTCAGTATGATAGTTGCAGCCTTAAGATATCAACCTATAACGATCAAGGTGGTGTCTAATACAAAATACATCGGACCACCAAAACGCTTGTAGAATGTATTTAAATACTGGTATGGATTCATACCTACGTCCAATAAACTACCTGAAATTGGTAGCACTAGTGGTTACATTGAATGAGCCTTTTCCATTTTTTTATCTAATTGGTTTTAGAGTCCTTGCATTAGCTTTTAAATAGTTTAAGCAGTCAATTTTTTTATCTAATAGTTTTAAACTCTTCTAAATTGACACATGGTGCATTCTCTATGTTTTTAGATGAGTCGTTGGATATTCAACCCCTGTTTTCATTTAGGTGACACATGTTTCAATCATTTATTGGGTAGTTAAAATAGTTTGGTAAAAGCTCCAAATTGCATTGACATAATTAACATGTCACTAAACTTTGCACGTGCATCTTCTAGAACATGCAAATAGTGAAATATTTCAAGATGAGATGAACAATGATGGCGAGGGGCAATGACAAGGTATTTCCAATGATAGCATACACCAAGGGGCCAATTGTTAGGGTGTGGAGCTAAAAGCTTCACTGATGCAGACACGGAGAAGGCCATTGGAGGGGTTGCTGAAGGTTGCTGAGCGTCAGAGCAACCGGTGTCGGTCTGATCAGCCGACGTCGGCAGGATAGTGAAGAGAAGCAACCGACGTCGGTCATGGATCGGCCGGCGTCGGTCACCTCTAGTTTGAGTTGAGCAAAGTTTGTTCCTTCTGTGTGTGAGGTGAGCAAGGGTGTTCCTCCTAGTTCCGCAGTACCAGGTGTAGGTGCTGGTTTTGGAGAATCAGCAGGGTTCTTCATGTATGTAGGATCTTGGTCACAGGTGCATGGCCTATATAGGAGATCTACATGGTAAGTAAGATCGTTGATCTGCAGGTGTATGTGTGTGCAAGGTCAAGGTTCACAGGTGTGCAGAACCGGGTTGATTTGCAGGTGTGCAGGATCATATAGACATCAACACAACAGGGAGCAGTATCAGGCAGGATCTACTTGGAGTACAGGTGTGTACTCGGATAGAGCAAAGAGGAAGGCAAGGGAGTTCCTTCCATAAGTATGGTCTGTTGAATTGCAGGTTGTTGCAGGTTCATGGGAGATCTACTTGAAGTACGTGGAGTACTTGTTTGAGTGTGTGGAGCACTTGTGGTGTGCGTGGAGCACAGGATGTGAACACCAACTCTGTATTTGAGTTGGGTGTTGGGACCTGAGAGGGAGAGCTTTGCGGAGAAGATTTACTGTTCACTTGAGGCGTGGGAAACCTCTGTAAGGTGGTGGAGAAGAAGTGGCATCTTCTTTATCGTATTCTTTTCTGTATAAAGTGTTAATACAAGTTGTGTATTGTCTCTCATATCATGTGTTATTATGAATTCTAGTTACTTGGTGAATCTGGTTAATTTCCGCATATTAAGTTGCTTGGTTTGGTAATCATATTGTGCTCTTTTGGTGGAGCAAGATCCTGACACCCATATCAAACACTTGACCTAGATTCAAGGCAACTTTTGGATTTACATGACCATCACCCATTGTAAATATATATGTAACTTACAATGTGGTAGTATATTTGAATGACCATTTTTATTGCCAAGGGGGGAAAGATTTCAAGGGGATTCACATGATGATGGTGAGGGAAAATGATATCATAAACAAGACGTAGATTTAGGGCAGATGTTGGATTAACATGACTTGCACCCATTGTAAAAAGGTGTGTAGCTTGTAGGGTGGTGGGATCTTTGATTGAACATTTTTTATTGTCAAGAGTGGACAACAACATCATGACATTGATTTAATTGCAACAAAGATCCACGCCTAATGTACGACTCAAACCAACGCTGTAATAATGTTGATGTGGGGACAGGACATTGAGGTTCCAAAGTCTATCTTTTAGATTTTGTTTGTTAATGTTGATAATATATTAACACCTAGAGAAATTACATCATGGTTAAGAACATACATAAACACCATACTTGTACCCATGGAAGAAAGGACAAGGCCATACAAAATATGCAAATGGTGAAAGATTTCAAAGTGCATTGGGCAACTATGATGACGGGCAATGATTGGGTATTTCAAGAGATATCATATACACAACTTGGTTTCAGGGCAATTAGTGGATTTTAAATGATCTGCACCAATTACAAAGGGGTTTTTAGCTTACAGGGCGGTGGCATCTTTTGTTGACTACTTTCTATTGTCAAGGATGGACAGGGACATCTTGGGAGTTGATTTGATAACAGAAGTGCTTCACGTTCGATGTGTGAAACGGATCAATAATATAATGACATTGATGTGAGGAAAGTATATTGAGGTTTTGGTGTCTATTTTATTACTTTTGTTTGTTAAAAACATATGGAAACACCATACTCAAACTCTTAGAAAAAAAAACAACCACAATTAGAGTCTACCTTTGTAAGCATTAAAATTGAAGTTTAAGAGAGCACTGGGTAGGAAAAATATGTAATTGGAAGGATTATTAAAATGAAGATTAAAATATTGTTGCTTAAAACTTCGTGCACAAAAAGTGATGTAAAATTAATTACAAGCATATAACGTTTATTACTTGAAAATTAAGTCATCGTTTGATTGATTAATCATTTGATTTGACTTCTTATGATGTTTATTTTTTATTGAAAAAATTGTGAAAGTGATATCTACTCACTTCTATTTAAATAATTAAATAATTAGCAATGATTTATTTTACGAATACCTTTCCAACAATCAATTCATTCATAGTGATTAACTTATTTCTCTCATAAATAAATTTAAAAACTCTCTTTATACACCAAATTACCCTTACCTAACAATAATCTAAAAATTGTATTTTAATTTTTTTTTAAATATTCAATTTAAACATGAACTTTAATTTCATCTTTGAATTGTATATTTTGTAAAGTTTTTAACGTTATTTGTTGGATGACCTTTGAAAACCATTTCATAAACTTAGATTAATAATATTATCATTTTTAAATGATTATGATCTTATATAATGGACTTAATCAAAACCATTTCATAAATATTTTGATTTCAAACAAATCTACAAAGATTGACCTTTGATATATTTAAGACTTTAAAGATTGGGGATGACTTATAGCCCTTACCTTTATTACTTTGTATCTTATCAAAATTTTCTTTCCGGAAATGGGAAAACTATGATTGAAACATCACAGGGAAAAAGTATATATAATTGTAAAAGGAGGGGTTGTTTTTAACGTCATCTCATTCTTATATATAATGGATTGCAATTTTATATTATTTGACTTTTCGTTTTTTTATGCATTCAAATTTTGATAAGATATATATAATATTATTAATATATTATTTTTTTAATGAAGTTTTGTAGTTGATTTGATTATTATAAAGAGGTCATTTCAATAGATATCTAAAATTAATTATTAAAAAAAAATTAAACTAAAGATTAAGTTATATGTAGGGAGGTCATTTGAAGGTTTTTCGTTTTAGATGGATTTTATTGAGAAAAACAGAACTTATAGTTATTCTTAACTGGAATCAAAATTTTACATTACAAACGTTTGTGAAATGAAGCATGAAGGTAATGTTATAAAAGTAGGACTCTTAACCTTGATAATGAAAGATTGTAATCCATTTCTTTATATTCTTAAAAGAGAGAGAGAGAATAAGATCTAATCCACTCATGGTGTCATCTTTTCAAAGCAAATAATTGATAATACTTAGTGGTTCTAAGTTTTTATAACTCAGTACATGTATCTTTAATATATTTGAAAAATAATGTGAGATATCAATTTTGAGGCATTTATATTAGATTTGTCACATACTGCAGTGATTAAACTTTGTTACCTTTTCTATAAATTCTTGTTGATTGATGAAAATAGCCTCAATCTAGCTCCACCATTGTGTTGGACTCAAAAAAATATTTCTTGAGCAAAAAAGGGCTCCAAACTCCCCCCTATGTCCAAGATATCATGATTTTTTTATCACCTTCTATGGACAAGAAGAAAAACTCTCGTATGACGGTTAAATCGATGTCAAATTGAACGTTGAAACTATCTTATGACAGTCAAATGGCCGTCAAATGTAAGGCTGAAAATTTTATTAACATCTCTCACTTACACTCCACCACTACCCCCTGGTGCACAAAAATAAATGCAATTATTTGAAAAAAATGGTACACACACAAAAAAAAAACATCGAGAAATATCAGTTTTGAGCTACATATCTTGGATTTATCACATACCATAATGATTACCAACTTTGTTACTTTGTTTGTAAATTTATTGTTGATTGGTGACAGATAGCCTTAATCTAGATGCACCATTATGTCGGTTTCAAAAAAATATTTCTAATAAAAAAGGGCTCCAAACTCCACCGTATGCTTAAAATATTACAATTTTTCAATCACCTTCTTCAAGTAAGAAAAAAAACTTCTTTATAATATAGTCAAATTTAAAGTCAAATGTTTTAGTGACATCTCACATTATTACACCACCATCACCGTCACTTACCATTGTAGGCTACATTTATTAACATAAAAATACACTTTCTTTCTTTAACTAGTACATATGTTTTAAGTATATTTATCTAAAAAATATCGAGAGATCTCAATTTTGAGGCACTTATGTTAGATTTGTCACATTCTACACTAATAAATAACTCCGTTTCTTTCTTTGCAAATGCCCTACAGATTGGTGATATATGGTCTCAACCTAGTCGCATCCTTGTGTTGGAATTAGAAAAATATTTTTGGTATAAAAAATGAAATTTAAACTCTATTGTATGCCCAAGATATCATGATTTTTTAATCACCATCTGAAAGTAAGAAGAAAAACTCCCATATGATGGTCAAATGAACATTAAATTTAAAGTCAAAACTATCATATGACAGTTAAATTGATGTCAAATTTAATATCCTCCATTTTATTGATATTTCACACTATCATACTCGCTCCCCAACCCAAACCAATTGTCATTGTAATAGATTATATTTATTAATTTAGACTCATTTGTGGATACATTAATTATACACAATGTTATTTAAAAATATAATGATAAAGAGTCTTATAACATAATTTTATGTATTAATATATGATACATATGATATTTCATATATTTTCTAACTAGTACGATTATATATATTTATATATCAATTTTGTGATATTATTTTAGATCTGTCACAGACTATACCGATTACCGAGATTAAACGCTAAACTAAAGTCCAATATTAATTAAACATCATCTTTACCCACTTTATACCTTTGTTTTATCCACGTGGAATTCCATTTTGGGAAATGTTTATTGCTTAACCTTTATACTTTTTTATCCCACGTAGAAATTTGCATGTTGGAAGTTAATTATGGCGTGGTAATAGAAGTTACTTGGTGTCAAACAGTCATATGAATAGCGTATGGTATGTTTATTTTCACTTATATTTATCCAAAAAAATATATTTGGGGTTAAATATCACGTCATTTTTGGTATTGATGATTTAATTTGGTATGACGTAGATTCTTGAATTTAAGATTTTAATAGAAAATAGCCCGTTTTAATGGGACATCAACCTCAAAATAGGGGAAATTCATCATTACCACACCCGCTCCCCCCCCCCCCCCCCCAACACACACACACACACACATGAAATAAAAATGCCCGCCTAAGAGATATCAATTTCAACCTGCATATCTTGGATTTATTACACACCATAATGATTAATGACTTCATTACCTTATTTTCAAATTATATTTGATAAGTGATAAATAGCCTTGATCTAGATGCACCGATGTCTAATTTAAAAATATCTTTCCAATAAAAAAAGGGCTCCAAACTCCAATGTAGGCCTAAGATATAATGATTTGTCAATCACCTTCTCAAAACAAGAAGAAAAACTTCTTTATTATAGTCAAATGGATATCAATTTTAAGGTCAAATATTTTACTGACATCTCACACTATTCCACTGTCACCACCCCTGGTTACCATTATACGTTACGCACATCAAGATAAAAATATACCATATTTCTCTATCTAGTATAAATATCTTAAGTAATATTATCTAAAAAATACCAAGAGATATCGATTTTGAGGCACTTATCTTCGATTTATCGCATATTATATTGATAAATGACTCCATTGCCTTATCCGTAAATTTCTGACAAACTATTTACATACGACTCAATTTAGTGGCACCCTTGGTTACACACACACATGAAAATTTATGAGAGATATCAATTTCAAGTTACATATCTTGGATTTATCACACACTACAATGATTAACAACTTCAATAGGTATTCTACATAAATGTCTTTTTAACTAATGATAAATAACCTCAATCTAGATGCACCATTGCGTCAAGTTAAAGAATATCTTTTTGATAAAACACTGTCATCTATATTTTAAATGATAAAATAAATTCATATTTAGTATGTTTGTCTTACGGATTTGAAATATGTATATGTGATGTTATATGATTTGGTATTTTATTATCTAATTGTGTCTTGGATTTATATTTTATGAGTAGTAATTTATAAGAATGTATCTTTTAAATAATTCACTGAGTGTCCATATTTTGAATCAAACTATTTTGACTTATTGTCTTTAGGTGATGTTTTGAGGTACAATCTCTTATGAATATGACTAGTCTACTCAACACTCATTGTATCGAGTGAATTGATAATACTCCTTAAGAGGTCGTCCATTCCAATACTTCTCCAACTCTAATGCACATAATCAAAAAGTTTCCTCATAATCAAATTATTTATTGGATTGTGATTTTTTTATTGAAAAGCACTTTCTATTAATTTAAAATAAAAATTAATAGTACAACGCTAGTCATACAAAAAAATGGGTGGATAAATCACACCCCAAATACCAAAACGAGCTAAAACAAGACTTGGAAGAAACCAAAGTCCAAAATAACTAGCCACATGCGGTCGATAACCATAGTTAAATTAACTCAAGTGCATCTCAATAAAAAAAGATAATAGAACAACACAAACATCAAGGAACAAACTAAGTAGCAATTACAAACATGGAGGTCGGAGGAGGAGGTGGAGACAAAGGGTCCTGAGGCTGCCCTCCCCAACCATCCTGATTCAGGGGATCTTCATCCACAAGGAGGGGGTCCCAACCATAAGCTTGCTTGTTAGTGTCAGCATCATTTTGCATTTACAAATCTTAGTAGGAGGGAGAGATGGCTAGCACCAGACGTGGGAACGTGTCTTGTAGAGGGGGTCTCCACCCTCCACCACCACTATCTCTACCTCTATCATATCCTTTCAGGGGAGATGGCTATTGAGAGCAAGGAGAGGAGCTCTTCCAACTTTGAGACCTTCAATTAAAAGAGCGGTGGCACCTCTCCATGTACCTGTAACCCCTAAGAGGAGAGTGGTAAGGTGGGGGATCAGGTGGTTCATGGCTAACTGCACATAGAGCATTCCCCCAGTGGTCCATGAGAACTTACAGATGATGAAGCTCGAGTCAGACATTATCCGTTTGACTCTAAATTTGGAGGGTAACATTAGCAATCACAAATTTGATAGTTACAAAAAAACTTTTTTCCATAATCTCATTATTAAAACATGTTTGATTTCTAGATTTCTAAATCTGAAATAAAATATCAATATGAAAAATCTCCCATAATATGTTGCATCTTGCAGGTAAAAGGGCAGAGTCCCCCAGGAGAGCCATTTTTCAAGTGAGCATCTCAAGCCTAGTATGAATCCATCTCCAAGTTAACTGAGCATGTGGGCAAAACCAAAAGAGGTGTTTGATGGTTTATGAGTGTTGATAGGTTGTGCAAGTGGAATTAAAAACTCCCATATGCTTGAGCTGATTTTCCATAGGCAAACCCTAGTAAAGAATACACCAAAGAAAGTGAGCCTTTTAAGGTTCAATAGAAGCCGCCCAAATGTTGTCAAATCTCTTGGCCCAAACCTGACGAAGGGATTAAAGAGACCATCGATGATTAAGAGCCTTTGTGTCAATATGTTGAGGGTCTAACAAATTGTATTCCAATCAAAGAGAGTAATGATATAATGGCATGGTCATAGGCCAAGACCAGTCCTTCCACCACGGTGTGAGAGAGGAAACTCCAATCTTGTGTAAGTACTCATCAAGTATAGAACTTTGTAATTTAGTGATGGATTTTACATATTCCTTGTTAAGCTATAACTTGGCCTTTAGCATAGTCCAAGGAATCTAGACCCTAGAGACCTTACAAAACATATCACCAATCATGAGAATACCCTTCTTAAATAACATTAAGATTTTGATCCAGGGGGGTATGGCAAAAGGGACATTATGGAAGGTCAACTAAGCAGACAACCATAACGACTGTGAGATTAGAGAAAGACCACTTCTAAACCCCTCCCTCACCCAAATAAGGTGAGGTTCAAGCTTTTCTCAGGCCGTCTAGATACTCTGCATGACAAACATGCCCCTACTTTGACAAACATTGGTGATATAAGTACACTATGAAATCCTATGCCGTGCCAAGCTTTTCTGTCGAGAGGGTATCCTTGAGAAATGAAGTGCTACAATAAAATTTTCTAGGCTTCGAATGATCCATTTAAGATTGATTTATTTTCACTAAAAATTTGTCAATTTATATTTTAATTGATAAAATAAAGTAATATTTAGCATGTCTATCATGTGGATTTGAAATATGTATAAATTATGTTATATGATTCAGTATTTTATTATGTAGTTTTGACTTAAATTTATATTTTATGAATAGTAATTTACAAGAATGCATCTTTCATGAATAAAAATGATTACTCAGTTTTTGTATTTTGAATCATACTGTATTGAATTATTGTATCTAGGTGGTGTTTAGAGGGGCAATCTCTTATGAATGTGACTAGTCCACTCAACACTCATTGTATCGAGTGAATTAATAAGACTCCCTAAGAGGTCACCTATTTCAATACTTCTCCAACTCAAATGCATTTAATCAAAGAGTTTCTTCCCAATCAAATTGTTCACTTGACTCTGATTTAAATATTAACAATTAATATTTTTTTTAGTACTATTTTTTTAAATTTAAAATACTAATAGTTATAATAAAACCTTGAGCTATGAAAATTAAAAACTCATAATAACAACAAGAAAAACCTTCTGATTACAATTTCAAATTTGTAAAAAAAATCACTTAATTATCTTTGAACTTTTTAATTTGCTTATCAATCTTCACCATTTACTTATTTTGTTAACTATTTTAATTCTTATATTTTTTAAAATTTAAAAGATAAATAATATAGTAAAGGCTTAAATTATTTATATTAACAATATTAAACACACTTTTTCAATGAGTGGTCACTAAAGTGATACAAATCGATGGGTTCTTTTTGTATTTATCTAAGTTTAAATTTTAATAAGTAACATATGTAATGTAGGCAACTAAAGTGATAAAAATCAATGGATTATTTTTGTATTTATCTTAGTAATTATATGATATATTGGTAATCTAGTAATTTTTATGCATTCAAATTTTGATAAATTATATTTAATGTTGATAATGTATTAATATTTATTATGGTTTATAGTTGATTTGTATGATTATTGTAGGGAGGTCATCCCAAGAGATTTATATAATTAATGAATGGAAAAAATAGGTGAACTAAAGATTAAGTTATATGTAGGGAGGTCATTTGAGTGTCTCTCTCATTCCATCTGGACTTTATCAAGAAAAATGAGTTGTAATGACTATTAACTGAAATCAAACTTTAATTGTTATGAAAACTTGTGGAATGGAACATGAAGGTAATATTTATCAAAGTTGGACACCTGACCTTAATAAAGACAATGAAAAATTGTAACCAATTTCTCTATATGAGAGAGAGAGAGAGAGATTAATATCTAATCCACTCATAAGTGTCATCTCTTCAAAGCATATACTTTATTATATTTAGTGGTTCCAAGTTTTTGTAAATTAGTACATTTATCTTAAATATATTTGAAAAATATAATGAGATATCAATTTTAAGGCATCTATATTAGATTTATCACGTACCATTATAATTAAACTTCATCACTTTTTTAATAAATTCTCGTTAATTGATGACAAATTACCTCAATCTAGCTATACTATTGTGTTGGGTTTAAGAAAATATTTCCTTAAAAAAGGGGCTCCAAACTCCCCCATATGTCTAAGTTATCACAAATTTTTAATCACCTTCTCTAGACAAGAATAAAAGCTTTCGTATGATAGAGAAATTGATGTCAAATTGAAAAATTGAGACTACTTAATGACAGTCAAATAGACATTGAATTTAAGGTCGACTATTTTATTAAATTCTTACACTTACACTCCACCACCACCCCCTTGGTGCACAAATATCAATGTAATTATATGTTAAAAATTAGTATGTGCATGTGTGCACACATATGCACACACACACACACACACACACACACACACACACACGTGTGTGTGTGTGTGTGTGTGTGTGTTTGAAATACAAATGACGAGAGATGTCAATTTCAAGCTACATATCTTAGATTTATTGTACACCACAACGATTAATGACTTCATTACCTTCTTTGTAAATTTTTTGTAGACTGATGATAAATAGCCTCAATCTAGATGCACCAATGTCTAATTCTAAAATGTATTTATAATTAAAAAGGGGCTCCAAACTCCATTGTAGGCCTAAGATATAATGATTTGTCAATCACCTTCTCCAAACAAGAAGAAAAACTTCTTTATTATAGTCAAATGGACCTCAAATTTAAGGTCAAACATTTTATTTGCATCTCACACTATTACACCATCACCACCCCTGGTTATCATTGTAGGTTACGTTTATCAACATAAAAATATACTATCTTTCTCTATCTAGCATAAATATCTTAAGTATATTTATCTAAAAAATACCAAGATATATCAAATTTGAGGTGCTTGTCTTGGATTTGTCACATATTACATTGATAAATGACTCCATTGCCTTATCCACAAATTTTTTGCAAACTATTAACATGTGACTCAATTTAGTTGTACCCTTGGGTACACACACACACACATGAAAAATGTTGAGAGATATCAATTTCAAGTTGCATATATTGGATTTATCACACATTGCAATGATTAACAACTTCATTAGGTCTTCTTCATAAGTTTCTTTTTGACTGGTGACAAATAAACTCAAGCTAGATGCACCATTACATTGAGTAAAAAAAAATATTTTTGATAAAAAGCGGTCTCCAAACTCCACAATATTTTTAAGATGCCAAGATTTTTTTATCACCTTTATTAGACAAGAATAAAAACTTCTTTATTATGGTCAAATGGATGTCAAATTTAAAGTCAATTTTTTTTTGACATCTCACACTATTAAACCACCACCACCCCTGGTTGTCATTTCAAGTTACACATATCAACATAAAAATATACCACATTTATCTATCTAGTACATATATCTTAAATATATTTATCTAAAAAACATCAAGGGATATCAATTTTGAGGCACTTATCATGGATTTGTCACATACTACATTGATAAACAACTCCATTACCTTCTCCATAGTTTTCTTGTAAATTTTTTACAAATGGATTAATCTAGTTGCACCATTGCATTGAGCTCAAAAAATAAATTCAATATAAAAAAACGAGCCTTTAACTCCATTGTTTGTCAAATTTAAGGTTGAAACTACTACATGACAGTCAAATAGACCTCAAATTTAAGGTAAGCTATTTTTATTGTCATTTCACTTGATCATACTCCACCACCACCCTCACTTTCCATTATAACAAGTTAAATTTATAATTTTAAACTCAATTATATATACGTTGATTATACACAATGCCATTTAAAAAAATAATGCTAGAGAGTTTTACAAGATCATCCTATTCATGAATGCATGATATTTGTTATATTTTATAACTAGCATAAATATATGAAATATGTTTAACAATTTTTTTTTGAGATATATCAATTTTATGGCGTTTATTTTGGATTTGTCCCATACCATACCGATTGACGACTATATTACCTTCATAAAAAAAAATTAATTGTCTTATGATATATGACCTTACTCTAACTACACCATTGCATTGGCTTCAAAAAATCTTTCAAAAAAAATCAAACTAGTTTCCAACTTAATAGTATGCCCAATATATCATGATTTTTTTATTGCCTTCTCCAAGCAAGAAGAAAAACTCTTGATCACAATCAAATCGATACCAGATTTAAGGTTGAAACTTTCCCATGATGATCAAATGGGAATCAAATTAAAGTTAAAACATCCTAGAGAAAATCAAATAGACATGAAATTTAAGGTTACATATTTTTATTGACATCTCACACTATTATACACTCTACCATCACCCCAATTGCGAATGATTATAAATTTGCTTAAGCCAATCTTTATTGAAAATAGTTTTTTTATTTTTTATTTGATCGTCTCTCTCAAAAATTCTAAAATTATTTCCCCCAGACATCACTACTTTAGAACACATTTCAAAGTATATATGTGGATAGGATGGGCTTAGGGCTATAATGTCTAGAAGTGTATTCCATGTGATTATCCGACATCGGAGAGTCCATAACTACTTTTTTGAAGTGTCTAAAAAAACCTGAGAAATTGAAATTGGAATCAATGATGTGAAACTCCTTATTTACTACCACTAATCCCAATCTTATTGGATTGTTCTTCATTACATTTTGTTATTTAAATATAATAATAATTTTAAAAGTCTATAAATAATTAGGCTGGAGGCATTTTATTGTGACAGACTCACCATAGATTCATCTTACAAAGGAGAATATTATTCAAATGTGCCCTATAATGTTATAGTTTATTCCTCCATTCAGGTGTTGTCACCTATACAGATACACCATGTAAGGTAGAAGGAAGGTTTTATAAGAGGCCAGTAATAAAATAAAATAATAAATGGTACCATAGAAATAAAAGGTATTATAAGAGGCTAGTAATTGAAGAGCACGTGTAAGGTCGGTTACTTTGAGAACATATAAAGGTGGCTCAATGACATTTCAAAAATAAAAATTTTGTTCCCTTAACCATAAAGAAATGAATAAAATTAATAAAATATTTGAATAAATCCTTTGACAACCATTAATGAATTTATTAATTAATCAAATCAAAAAAATTAATAAATCAACGTAAGAAGAATGGTCTAGAAGTTTAGCCCTTTCCAAGTTTGCCTCGTAAGAGGGACCCCTGAGTAATACAGTGCTTGACAAGGATTTTTTAGGCCTCATTTCCCTCCAAACAATGAATAAACCACTTGGTAGTGAGAGCAAACCCTTTAAGCCTTACATCAATGAGACCAAGGCCCCCAACGTCTCAAGATCTATAACACAAATCCCATGCCACCTGATGAGAGCCATTCTTTACATCAACATTGGCCCACAAGAAGTCCTAAACAAGCTTCTCCATTCTACCATAAGCTACTTTAGACAAATCCCAACACATAAAATAGTAAACATGGTTGGCCATCGGGACCTTTGAACAGATTTGAAACTTGCCTGCCATGGATAATGCCTTAGTAACCCAATAGGCATTCTTCTTTTCCACCCTTTGAACGACATAAGTCCAAAGCTCAGCTGAGGAAACTAAAAGGCAAAGGGAATGCCTAAAAACTTGAATTGCTCACCATGGGTAATCCAACTCCAATGGTAATTGGCAAGCCAACTCGGTCTAGGAGATATCGATTGTTTGTAACACCTAGTTTTCCTCCATTGAATGGAAGAACCCAAGGCTAGATAGAAGGTGTCCAGGCAAAGCAAAGCATTCTACACTGAGGTTTCTTCCTCAAAAATCATAAAAAAGGAATCATCCATGAAATTCCCATTAACCAATTGCTATGAGATATTAGGCAAGTTGATCCCTTTGATTAAATGCCTAGAGGTAAAGTCTGATAAAAGATAGTTGAATCCTTTTGTTGTACTAACATAAAGAGCTAGAGCAAATGGGCATCCCTGTCTGATGGAGCGTTGAAGCCCAAACCATTGAGAGTGAGTCCCATTAATGGTCAGGCAAGCTCTGACATCTTTGAATATTATTCGAATAGACCGAACAAAGTGGGGGCCAAAGCCAATAGACTGGAGCATAACAAGAATAAAAGGCCATTCAATTTGGTCATAGGCTGTCCCAAACTTAATGAAAAATTTTGTTCAATATTAATGAACAAAGCTTTTTGGTTGGAGGCCTGGGCCCAATCCATGCCTTCCCAAACTGCAATAATGTTATCCAAGATGAAGTGGTTCTTGATAAACCCTATCTACTCACTTCTAATGATCAAAGGAAGAAGATGTCTCAACTTGAGAGTAAACACCTTAGCAATGATCTTTTAGGACACATTCAATTGAATGATTAGCCTCCGAATGGTGATAAGCTTAGGATCTCATTCTCTAGGGATAAATTTAATATTTCCTTTGTTGATAGTGGGTCTAAGCAATCCCCTCTTCATGGCTGCAAGATAAACCTTATGCAGATCTGGACCAACAATATCCCAAAAGGTCTAGTAGAATTCACAAGAAAGTCTCAGTTGTGTATAGAATAATAACCCAATTAAGGCCTTGTGGATGCAAAATAATACATGCACGTAACGTGTGCTACCAAATTAGAAGAATTCAGTGGTCCAAAGTGTCATTTTGCATGGTCACAATTTGACTCTAAGTGATTTTACAAAAAAAAATAATCACATAAAATTCATTACCACATTTAGCGATACATTGGCCTAAATTGACACTTGTACATGACAAGTTTGAACGATTTAGCGTGTTTTCATATTTTTGGCCTAGATTATGCATTGTTGTAGAATATTGCTTAAATTGACAATTGAAGCACAATAGTGATAGGAGTTGCATGTCTAAAATATCAAATAGATAAATCATGTCAAATAATTAAATAATTTATTTTAACAATCTTAAGCACAATTTTTCAATAAGTGGTCAATGAAGTAATACAAATTAGTGGGTTCCTTTTGTATTTATCTAAGTTTAAATTTTAATAAGTAGTATATGTAATGTTGACATCAAAAGTAATAAAAATCGATGGATTATTTTTG
The DNA here is from genome assembly GCA_037957365.1 of Torreya grandis. Classification (NCBI taxonomy): domain Eukaryota; kingdom Viridiplantae; phylum Streptophyta; class Pinopsida; order Cupressales; family Taxaceae; genus Torreya; species Torreya grandis. The sequence goes on along the minus strand of JARHVA010003378.1, from coordinate 1,827,141 downwards.
TATTTATATTAGTAAGCATATGACATATTTGTAATCTAGTAATTTTTATGCATTCAAATTTTGATAAGTTATATTTAATGTCTATAATGTATTAATCTTTATGATGGTTTACAGTTGATTTATACCAACACTTTGACCGTCTCTATTATTGTAGGGAGGTCATCCCAATAGATTTATAAATTTAATTATTGGAAAAAATATATGAATTAAAGATTAAGTTATATGTAGGGAGGACAGTACTATAATTTTTTATGAGGGAGGGCGATGATGTCGAGTGAGGGTTCCAGAGGACAGCGTGGGGTGGATACTTCCGTAGCTGGTCGATCTCTACCAGGCAACAGTGCGCAGGAGGAGAGGCAGGAGGCTTTCTTTGTAGGTGGGCGAGCGAAGTTCAGTAAAATCAATGGCTACTTCCCACGCAGCCAAGATAGGCTGATGCTTGTCATCTCGTCAGAAATGGTTCAGGAAGATGTCGATTATTTGGCTTCTCATACTCTAATTTGCAAGTTTCTTGGAATTTGCATTTCCCAGGTGGCTCTAGAAGCATGGATTCGTCGAACATGGCAGATTGAAGGGGATTTTAACATTATGCTAGCTGGGAACAGCTATTTCATGGTTAACTTCACCTCCATTTCTGACATGAATAGGATTTTTGAGGGAGGCCCGTACTTCTATGACCGTATTGGCCTTTTTATAAAACCCTGGCATGTGGGGTTTAACTCGGCTGAGGATTTTCTTTCACGAGTCCCAGTTTGGATTCGCCTTCCAAGGCTGCCACTGGAATTTTGGCATGAGGACATCCTGTGCCAGATTGGCACCATGATTGGAACTCCAGCTACTATCGCTCACCATACATTAGACAAGAAGGTAATCTCCTATGCCTATATTTGTGTTGATATAGATATAAGTAACCCTCTGCCAGATTCTATCGAGATCTGCTTGGGTTCCTCGTTCTAGATCCAGCAAATTGATTATGAATCCATTCCCTTCTGGTGTCGTATTTGTCATGTGTATGGACACCTTCAATGTCAATGTCCTCATGCTCCCAAGGGCCCAGGCAATCAGGAGGAAACAGCGGGTCCACGAACCGCCACTGTTGGAATGAGGAATGGACACCTAGACCTTGCTAGTAACAGCAAGGGGCATCCAAATAGAACCGCAAAGGGGAAAGCCCACATGGATCCCTTGAGTTCAGAACTAGGCCATCCCGACTCTAACGGCCTTGATAGAGATGGTTTCACTCCAGTTCGACGCTGCTCAAGAGGGAGAGGCTAGAAATGATCTCACTTAGATTGGCAAGGTGATGTAGATTTCAACCGTTTTGAAGTTCTTGATAATATGATCATAGAGGACGGTATTCTGGTAGTGGAACAATGTGGGGAGATGAAGCTGGAAGAAGGGAGAACTTTCCATAATGACTCCTAGGACATCGCCAACCAGCAAACCTCAGAATCAGTACTAGATCTAGAGTGCAAAGCCCTTGTGGAGGTGCCCACACAGAACAAAGACTTACGCTGGGCAGATTTGGTAAAAGAAGTGGAAGCTCCCAGTAAGGAAAAGGGACCGTCTCTTGCTCTTGGCTTAATGCTGAGACCCTTCAAGAAGGCTACCGTCTCCACACCTCCCAGAGTTGGACGAAGGAAAGATCAAGATAGAATTAAAATCACAGGGGATCTTTTGGTTGAGTCAGGGGTGGTGAAAACCATAGATGAGCACTTCCCTCATTCCACTCAATGATCATTTTGTCATGGAATGTGAGGGGGTTGAATAGCATCCCCAGAAAAAAAGTTATTTAGAATTTGGTGAAAGACCATTCACCTAATATCCTCTGCATTCAGGAGACCAAGCTCTCCGTGGACTCCTTATTCACGTGTTGTCCTAATGTTTGGATCCATGGCCAATGGCAGTGTGTCGGCGCACTAGTGACTTCGGGAGGTCTTGCTATGGGCTGGGATTCGAGAAGAGGCAAGCCAATTCTTTGGATGTCTTGCATCTTAGCCATCTCAATGGTAGCCTCCTCTTTGGAGAATGGGGAGTTGATTTTGGTGACTAATGTATATGCACCGATTGATCTCCTAGGTCAACTCAAGCTCTGGGACCATATCCGATATGTTTGAAGCTGCCACCCCCTTCTTGCCCTGGATTGTAACTGGGGATTTTAATGTTATTCTCAGCCTGGAGGAGAAGACAGGAGGACTAGCTCGGCTAGGGTCTTCTTCGGATCTACTTCGGCAAAATATTGATAGGTTACATCTTTCAGATGTTAAACCCCTCAATGAACTTTTCACATGGAACAATCAAAGGATGGGAGACGCAGCCATCTCAAAACATCTATGCAGGTTCCTTGTATCCTATTTTTTGTGCTCTAGCTCCTTCTCTCTCTCCTCGGATATTCTTGATTGGCGGTGGTCTGACCACTGGCCTATGAAGCTCTCAGCGAGACACTTTGCTGCTCCCAAGAAGCCTCCATTCAAATTTCAGCTGATGTGGCTCAGGGACACTTCCCTTCATGACTTAATGACAGGCTAGTGGTAGCAAGGGGCTCTAAATTATGGTACAACTATGTTTGTTTTTGCTAAGAAGCTGTAGTATGTGAAAAATAAACTAAAATACTGGAACAACCACTACTTTGGGAACTTCCACATCAGGAAGAGGGCACAAGACCAGCTGGATGTTATCACCAGACAAATTTGTGACCTTGGATTGATAGAAGGCCTGCACTCGGCTGAGATTCAAGCCTCTACGAAATTGACTGAATGGGAGCTTCGTGAAGAGATTTTTTGGAAACAAAAGGCTCGGGTGGACTGGCTTCAGGTGGGGGACAAGAACACGGCTTTCTTCCATAAATCGATCCAAAATCGTTAGAACAGGAGCTTCATCTCATCCCTGATTACGGTGGATGGTAGAAGCCTGACTTCCTCCCAAGACATTTCTAGGGAATCTATTCGATTCTATTCTGCACTCTTCTCGAATGATACTCCTTCGGATGAGCTTGTAGAAGGTATAATATTATCTTTTATTCCCCCTGTTATGTTTTCAGATATGAACGATTCCCTTATGCGGCCTATTAGCATGTCTGAGCTGGAGGGGGTGGTCTTTGGCATGAAGAAAGGCAAGGCTCCGGGACCTGACGGATTCTTAGCGAAATTCTTCTAGGAATTCTGGGATGTCATTAATCAGGATCTCTTGAGGGTGATTCAGGTGTCCTACTCCAACAAGGAAATGCTCAAGGATTTGAATGCTACTTTTCTGGTGCTCATTCTGAAACATGAACAAGCTAATCAGTTGGAGTATTTCAGGCCTATTACCCTCTGCAACATGGTTTACAAGATCATTACTAAACTCATTGCAGAAAGACTTAAAATCTGTCTTCCCAAACTCATCTCCGAGGAGCAAGGGGGATTCATTGTTGGGAAGCAGATTCTAAATGGAGTTGTTATAGCGTCAGAAGCGATCCATTCCATGAGCACTTCCCAGGAATGTGCTATGTTTGTCAAGTTGGATATGGCCAAGGCGTACGATAGAGTTAGTTGGGGATTCCTGCATAAAGTTCTCCAAGCCTTTGGTTTCAATCAGGACTGGATCAGCTGGGTGCTTAGTTGTGTCACGACTCCTTTCTCAGTCCTTATTAATGGGGCCCCTTCTGAGATTTTTGGTGCATACAGAGGACTTTACCAGGGAGACCCACTCTCCCCATATTTGTTTATTATTTTGGCAGAAGGCCTTGGGCATCTTATCAAACATCGGGTCTCTCAGCAAGTAATACAGGGCTGGCGATGGGGAAATGGATTACCTGCCTTTTCCCACCTTCAGTTTGTGGATGACACCTCATTGGTGGGGAGAGCTAGAATCTGGGAAGCTGAGGTTTTTTGGCTCACTCTGGACACTTATATGGCGGCTTCTGGACAAAAGGTCAATGACCATAAATCCTCCATTTTGTTCTTTAACACCCCCGAGCCTATTCAACGGAGGATTATGGCCATCCTTAGGTTTTAGACACAGTCTCTCCCTCTTACTTACCTTGGGGTCCCCATCATGGTAGGAAGGTAGCCCAGGCTCTACTGGCAGAAGGTTCTGGACAAACTCAGACTGAAGGTTAATCATTGGACGCACAAGTGGCTCTCTACTGCCGGACAGGTGACACTCTTGCAGTCAGTAATTCAAGTCCTCCCTATTTATCACAGTATGGTGCAAGCTGCCTCGGGATATTTTTTGAAGGAATTTGATGCTCTTTCTCGCCAATTTTTATGTAGTGGTAATTTGCTAAACACCAAGTGGAGCCTGCTTAGCTGGGATACAGTGTGTCAACCAAAGAAGGAAGGTGCCCTGGGGCTGCGTTCTATAATTTTGTGTAGTCAAGCTCTTGCTGCCAAGCTATATTGGCACTGGTGCTCCAGCGTGGCTCATCTTTGGGCCCATATTTTAGCTTTTAAATACTACCCCAAGTAGAAGCTGGAGGACATTCCAAGACTCCCCTGGAGGGAAGAGGGTCCATGGTGTGGAACACCCTCAAACGGGGAGCCCAGTTGGTGAAGAGTAGCCTTTTTTGGATCTGCAATAGGGGAACAAACACCCTTTTTTGGAGCGACTCCTGGGATGGGTTTCCCCCTCTCTTAGCCTCTCATCCACATCTGCAGCTGCTCTTTGATTCTTTGCTTGGGGCTGGATGGAACACGGTGAATCATTATAAGGAGGCCTTCAGGATGGGCACTGCGGTGGGGTTTTAGTGGAAGAATTCCTTGGATTGGCCACCGAGTGGCTCGATAGAGGATCATCTGGAGCTATCCATGATATTGGCCTCGAGGGAATGTAGTTCTCTGCAGGGGCGTAATGTTCTGGCCTGGGGGGGTTATCCCTCAGAAAAGTATTATGTGTCTGTCGGGTACCTTGCCCTGACCAAACAACTCCTTGGGGAGGTGGTGGTCCCGTGGGGGAACAAAGTCTAGAACAGCTATGCTTGGCCCAAGTGTAATTTCTTCCTCTGGGTGTTGGTTCATAATAGATGTCTTACCTGGGATAATCTTTACAAATGGGGTTTTCAGGGGCCTTCAATGTGTGTTCTCTGTCGCGGTAGTGTGGAATCTATCTCCCATATTTTCTTTTAGTGCCCTATTGCCAAACTAATCTGGCACTTGTGGTGGGAAATGTGGGATCGCCCTTGCTGGCATGTCTCTTCTTTAGCCAAATTTTGGGACCGCTTGGGTCACTCCCTCGCTCAAGCTTCATTTCTCCAGGTCGCTTGGCGCATTGGCCCGTCCTTTATCCTGTGGCACCTGTGGCTGGAGAGGAACAGGCAAATTTTCCAAGATGTAAGTACTGAGACCAGTGTCTTGTGGGGTAGAATTTTGAGTGCTCTTCTTGAAACTCTTTATGCCAAGAGTGATGTGACGATGGACTTAGGCTCGGCCGATGCTGAGATTTATGCACGCCTCGCCCCTGCCTTCCTCAAGGATATTTCATTCACCAATCACAGTGTTGCGCATGCCCATGGCCAGTTAAAGCAGCCTATTGATCGGATGGGTCAATGGATGCCCCCTGAACCTGGTATGTTTAAAATCAATACAGATGGCTCAGCTCGTGGAAACCCTGGTCTTGCAGGAGTTGGCGGGGTGGGGCGTGGCTGCTCGGGTAAGGTGCATTTTCTCTTCTCCATTCACAAGGGAAGGCATACCAATAATTACATGGAAGCTCTGGAAATTTTTGTTGTTGTCCAACAGTGTTGTTCTCTCAGTTGGACAAGAATTATCTACGAATCTGACTCGCAGATTGTTATTAACATGATGAGTGGCTGCGATCTCGAAACAGCTGATTGGCACTTGGCTGGAGTGGTGCTACAAGTTTGTCAGCTGTGTAATTCTTTTGATTATGTTTCCTTCAAGTATATTCCTCGCGAGTGGAATGAAGTGGCTGACTGCTTGGCCAAATGGGCCTCCGAGCGTGAGCCACCTTGGAATATCTCAGACTATCGGATGTTGCCTTTGGATTTATCTCAGAAGCTTGATCAATTGATTGATCAGGATAAACTTATGTAATTCTGGTCTTTTTCGCTTTTAATAATATTTTTACCCCTTTTTAGTTAAAAAATATGTAGGGAGGTCATCTGAGGGTCTCTCTAATTCCAACTGGTATTTATCAAGAAAAATGAGAGTTGTAGTGACTATTAACTGAAATCAAAACTTTAATTGTTACAAAAGTTTTTGAAATAGAACATGAAAGTAATATTTATAAAAGTTGGATACCTAACATTAATAAATACAACGAAAAATTGTAACCAATTTCTCTATATTCAGAGAGAGAGAGAGAGAGAGAGAGAGAGAGAGAGAGAGAGAGAGAGAGAGAGAGAGAGAGAGAGAGAGAGAGAGAGAGAGAGAGAGAGAGAAGAAATTAATATCTAATCCACTCATGAGCATCATCTCTTCAAAGCATATACTTTATTATACTTAGTGGTTCTAGGTTTTTATAAATTAATACATGCATTTTAAATATATTTGAAAAATATTGCGAGATTTCAATTTTAAGGCACATATATTAGATTTGTCACATACCATTCTAATTAAACTATATTACCTTTTCTATAAATTCTCATTGATTGATGATAAATTACCTCAATCAAGTTACATATATTAGATTTATTGCACATTACAATGATTAATGACTTCATTACCTTCATCACAAATTTCTTGTTGACAGGTGCTAAATCACCTCAATCTAGATGCACCATCATCGAGTTCAAAAATATCTTTCTAATAAAAAGGGGGCTCCAAGCTCCACTTTCAGCCTAAGATATAATGATTTGTCAATCACCTTCTCAAAACAAGAAGATTTTTTTTATTATGGTCAAATAGACATCAAATTTAAGGTCAAACATTTTATTGGCATCTCACACTATTACACCATAACCACCCTTGGTTACCATTGTAGGTTATGCTTATCAACATAAAAATATGCTATCTTTCTCTATCTAGTATAAATATCTTAAGTATATTTATCTTAAAAATATCAAGAGATATCAATTTTGAGGCACTTATCTTGGATTTGTCACATATTACATTAATAAATGACTCCATTGTCTTATCCACAAATTTATTACAAACTTTTGGCATATGATTTAATTTAGTTACACATACACACATGAAAAATGTCGAGAGATATCAATTTCAAGTTGCATATATTGGATTTATCACACACTACAACGACTAGCAACTTCATTAGGTCTTCTTCATAAAGTTATTTGTGACTGGTGACAAATAAACTCAATCTAGATGTACCATTACATCGATTTAGAAATGTCTTTCTGATAAAATGTGGGCTCCAAACTCCACCATATGCATAAGATATCAAAAAAAATCGATCACCTTCTCTGAACAAGAATAAAAACTTATTTATTACAGTCAAATTTAAAGTCAAACATTTTATTAGCATCTCACACTAGTACACCACCACCACCCCTAGTTATCATTACAGGTTACACCTATCAATGTAAAAATATACCATCTTTCTCTATCTAGTACATATATCTTAAATATATATATCTGAAAAACATCGAGGGATATCAATTTTGAGGCACTTATCATGGATTTGTCACACACTACATTGATAAACAAATTCATTACCTTCTCCATAAATTTCTTGTAAATTGTTGACAAATGGCTTAATCTAGTTGCACCCTTGCATCGAGCTCAAAAAAACTTTGTGGTATTAAAAACTAAGCCTTAAACTCCATTGTATGCCCAAGATGTCATAATTTTTTGATCATCTTCTCAAAGCAATAAATAAAACTCTTGTATGACGGTCAAATGGACATCAAATTTAAGGTTAAAACTACATATGACAGTCAAATAGATGTCAAATTTATGGTAAGCCATTTATATTATCATTTCACTTGATCATACTCCACCACGACCCTCAATTGCCATTGTAACGAGTTAAATTTATAAGTTTAATCTGAATTAAATATACCTTGAATATACACAATGTCATTTAAAAAAATAATGCTAGAGAGTTTCACAAGATTGTGTTATGCATGAATGCATGATGTTTCTTATTTTTTATAGCCAGTACAAAGATATTAATTATACTTATCATATTTTTTTGAGATATATAAATTTTAAGGCGTCTATTTTGGATTTGTCCCATACCACACCGATTAATGACTCTATTACATTCTCCAAAAAAAATTAATTCTCTTATGATATATGGCCTCATTCTAGATACACCATTGTGTTGGCTTCAAAGAAATATTTCTAAAAAAAACAAACTAGCTACCAACTTCACAGTATGCCCATTATATCATGATTTTTTGATTGCCTTCTCCAAGCAAGAAGATAAACTCCCAAACCACAGTCAAAAGGACACCAAATTTAATGTTGAAACTTTACCATGATAATCAAATAGGCATCAAATTTAAAGTTAAAACATTCCAATGATAATCAAATAGACATCAAATTTAAGGTTACATATTTTTATTGACATCTCGCACTATTACACTCCACCATCACTCCAACTGCAATTGATTAGAAATTTACTTAAGCTAAACTTTATTGAAAACATTTTTTTTTTTTTTAATTTGATTATCTCTCTCAAAATTTCTAAAAATATTTCCCTAGACAACACTAATTTAAAACACTTTTAAAAGTACACATGTGGATGGGAAGGGCTTAGGTTTATAATGTTTAAAAGTGTATTCCACATGGTTATCCTACATCTAGGTGTCCATAATTAGTTTTTTGAAGTATCTAAAAAAACCTGAGAAATTGAAACTGAAATCAATGATGTGAAACTCCTTATTTACTACCACTAATCCCAACCCTATTGGATTGTTCTTCATTACATTTCATCATTTAAATATTATAATAATTTTAAAAGTCCATAAATAAGTATGTCGGAGGCATTTTATTGAGATAGACTCACCATAGATTCATCTCACAAAAGGGAATATTCCTCATATGCGTTCTATAATGTTAAAGCTTTCACCTCCATTTAGGTGCTATCATGTGTATAAATCCACTATGTAAGGTGGAAGGAAGGTGGCCTGCTAGTGCAATTTAATGAAGTGGTGGGAAGGAGACCCCGTGCTTGAGCACTGCTCACAATGAAATATTTGCCTTCAACCCACTAGAAGCAAAATATAGAGGCAAGAGTACGACACCCACAAAGTCTTCAATCTTCTTAATCAACAAGCCTGTGAAGGGGCCTTGTTTATAAATTGTCAAAAAAGACAAAATCTCAATATCAATTGCATCTATTACAAACCTAGATTCAGGACCTCTGCAAGTGTTATGTAAATGGATAACTCACTTACCAACTCGTTATCAAGTTAGAGGCGGCCCATACGGACCATCATATGTTTCATAAAAAACATCATGAAAACCAAAAATGCAATGCTACAAATTAATACATATAAAGTGTTATGATCAGGCTCTTACATTACCTTGACTCATCTACAATAATGGCTAGGAGAATCCAAGCAACCACATCGTTGACAACCGTTGCAGACATGCCCATCTGACCCACATATCTTGTAAGAATCTTGATCTCTAAAAGTATCCTATCAAGCTCATGGAAGGTAGTGATAGACAATGCAACACCCATAAAGACAAAGAAGGCACCATAGTTGACACCCTTTGACATATGGGCCAAGAACAATTCCCCTGATAATTTTTTTTTTATCATAACAAAGAATATAATCGAATATAATACAAAGTGCTCTCTGATTAAATATTAAATTTAATGGCCATAAATGCCACTTTTAAATTTCCCATCCAAAGACCAATTAAAATCTTCTTTGAATTGTGAACACCATTGAGGACAAAAGAAAGCCCCTAAATCCATGTATATGCCTAAAGATGGAGACAAAAATAATAAGTAACCTAAAATCATATCTAATTAGACATATTATATAATAAAATGATGAAGAGATAGAGTCAATTTCACACAAAACTACACATCATATTAAGATACTACAATTGTGCCCATGAAAAAATTCCACACAATACAATCACAACAAAAATATGGATGCCATGACACATTTTTTCAACATATACTAAGCTTCTTATGGCCGATAGAAAACATCTTCGAGACCACTCTTTGTTGAGACAGACAATTTTTTGCCATCCAACCCTATGCATTAGACGCTTAGCATTTGCATAGAACAGGTGTCCCCAATCATACAACCTGCTAATGCCATGCATTATAATATATATTATAGTTAAATTGTCATTGTTATAATATATAAAAATGTTATAATATATTATATAATGACTAATGTTTAATATATAAAAAATATTATACTATTATATATTTTTACACTTTGTGCACCAAAGGTGAGTTAGGGTTAATGGTCATGGATTTCAAGTGAGGTACAACTGTTGATTTACACTCATGTTCACTTTACAAAATCCCTCTTATCAAAATAGAAACTTACATCCCTTTCAGTGTAACTTATGTTGTTCAGTATGATAGTTGCAGCCTCCAGATATGAACCTATAACGATCAAGGTGGTGTCTAATTCAAAATACATTGGACCACCAAAATGCTTGTAGAATGTATTCAAATACTAGTATGGATTCATACCTACGTCCAATAGACTACCTGAAATTGGTAGCACCAGTAGTTACATTGAAGGAGCCTTTTCCATTTTTTTATCTAATTAGTTTTAGAGTCGTTGCATTAGCTTTTAAATAGTTTAAGCAGTCAAATTTTTTATCTAATAGTTTTAAACTCTTCTAAATTGACACATGGTGCATTATCTATGTTTTTAGATGAGTTGTTGGATATTCAACCCCTGTTTTCATTTAGGTGACACATGTTTCAAGCATTTATTAGGTAATTAAAATAGTTTGGTAAAAGCTCCAAATTGCATTGACAAAATGAACATGTCACTAAACTTTTCAATTGCAATTTCAAATTTTTTTTAAAAAAAATCACTTAATTATCTTTGAACTTTTTAATTTGCTTAACAATATTCACGATTTATTTTTTATATATACCATTTTATTTCTTATATTTTTAAAATTTAAAAGATATATAATATAATAGCCAGGGTGGCAAAGTCATAGTGTTTGAACTAGTTTCACCTGACCATACTTTCGTAAATGATAAAACATTAACACTAGATATATCATATAGATAAATCATGTCAAATAGTTAAATAAAGACTTAAATTATTTATATTGGCAATATTAAGTACACTTTTTTAATGAGTGGTCACTGAAGTGATAGAAATAGATGGGTTATTTTTGTATTTATCTAAGTAATTATATGACATATTGGTAATTTAGTATTTTTTATGCATTCAAATTTTGATTAGTTATATTTAATGTCGATAATGTATTAATTTTTATGATGGTTTATAGAACTAATTTGTACCAACCCTTCAACCCTCTCGATTATTGTAGGGAGGTCATCCCAATAGATTTATAAAATTAATTTATCTAAAAATAATGTGAACTAAAGATTAAGTTATATGTAGGGAGGTCATCTGCAGGTCTCTCTCATTCCGACTGGACTTTATCAAGAAAAATGAGAGTTGTAGTGACTATTAACTGAAATCAAAACTTTAATTATTACAAAAGCTTGCGGAATGGAACATGAAGGTAATATTTATCAAAGTTGGACACTCGACCTTAATAAAGATAATAAAAAATTATAACCAATTCTCTATATTCAAAAAAAGAGAGAGATTAATATATAAACCACTCATGAGTGTCATCTCTTCAAAGCATATACTTTATTATACTTAGTGGTTCAAAGTTTTTGTAAATTAGTACATGTATCTTATATATATATGAAAAATATTGTGAGATATCAATTTTAAGGCATCTATATTAGATTTGTAACATACCATTGTGATTAAATTATATTACCTTTTCTATAAATTCTCGTTGATTGATGATAAATTACCTCAATCTAGTTATGTTATTGTGTTGGGGTTAAAAAAAATGCCTGGAAATAAGGGGCTCCAAACTCCCCCATATGTGCAAGATATCACAATTTTATAATCACCTTCTCTATATAAGAACAAAATATTTATTATGATGGTTAAATTGATGTCGAATTGAAGGTTGCGATTGCCTTATGTCAGTCAAATAAACATCAAATTTAAGGTCGACCATTTTATTAAAATCCTACACTTACACTCCACCACCACCCATTGGTGCATAAATGTCAATACAAGTATATGTTAAAAACTAGTATGTGTGTATGTGTGTGCACGAGTGTGTACGTCTGTTCATGTGTGTGTGTGTGTGTATGCGCAAATGTGCATACGCACGTGCGCGCGCGCGCGCACACACACACACACACACACACACACACACACACACACACACACACACACACACACACACACACACACACACACACACACACACACACACACACACACACACACACACACACATGAAATAAAAATGCCCACCTAAGAGATATCAATTTCAAGCTGCATATCTTGGATTTATTACACACCATAATGATTAATGACTTCATTACCTTATTTTCAAATTATTTTTGATAAGTGATAAATAGCCTTGATCTAGATGCACCGATGTCCAATTTAAAAATATCTTTCCAATAAAAAAAGGGCTTCAAACTCCAATGTAGGCCTAAGATATAATGATTTGTCAATCACCTTCTCAAAACAAGAAGAAAAACTTCTTTATTATAGTCAAATGGATATCAATTTTAAGGTCAAATATTTTACTAGCATCTCACACTATTACACTATCACCACCCCTGGTTACCATTATAAGTTACGCTTATCAAGATAAAAATATACCATATTTCTCTATCTAGTATAAATATCTTAAGTAATATTATCTAAAAAATACCAAGAGATATCGATTTTGAGGCACTTATCTTCGATTTATCGCATATTATATTGATAAATGACTCCATTGCCTTATCCGTAAATTTATGACAAACTATTTACATATGACTCATTTTAGTTACACCCTTGGTTACACACACACATGAATTTTTTTGAGAGATATCAATTTCAAGTTACATATCTTTGATTTATCACACACTACAATGATTAACAACTTCAATAGGTATACTACATAAATGTCTTTTTAACCAATGATAAATAACCTCAATCTAGATGCACCATTTCGTCAAGTTAAAGAATGTCTTTTTGATAAGATGTGGGCTCCAAACTCAACCATATGCCTAAGATATCAAGATTTTTCGATCACCTTCTCTAAACAAGAATAAAAACTTATTTATAACGATCAAATGGACATCAAATTTAAGGTCAAACATTTTATTGGCATCTCACACTATTACACCCCCCCCCCCCCCCCCGCACAATTATCATTGCAGGTTACACCTATCAACGTAAAACATAAAAATAACTTAGAAGTCCGTGTGGTGGCGTAAAATAGACTTGGCTTGGTGGGAAAAATTCCACTAATCTCATTCAAAAAAAAACTGTCATCTATAGTTTAAATGATAAAATAAAGTCATATTTAGTATGTTTGTCTTACGGATTTGAAATGTGTATATGTTATGTTATATGATTTGGTATTTTATTATCTAATTGTGTCTTGGATTTATATTTTATGAGTAGTAATTTATAAGAATGTATGTTTTAAATAATTCAATGAGTGTTCATATTTTGAATCAAACTATTTTGACTTATTGTATTTAGGTGATGTTTTGAGGTACAATCTCTTATGAATATGACTAGTTTACTCAACACTCATTGTATCCAGTGAATTAATAATACTTCTTAAGAGGTCGTCCATTCCAATACTTCTCCAACTCTAATGCACTTAATCAAAAAGTTTCCTCATAATCAAATTATTTACTAGACTGTGATTTTTTGATTGAAAAGCACTTTCTATTAATTTAAAAGAAAAACTAATAGTACAACGCTAGTCATACAAAAAAATGGGTGGAAAAATCACACCCCAAATACTAAATCGAGCTAAAATAAGACTTGGAAGATACTAAAGTCCAAAATAACTAGCCACGTGCGGTTGATAACCATAGTTAAATTAACTCAAGTGCATCTCAATAAAAAAAGATAATAAAACAACACAAACATCAAGGAACAAACTAAGTAGCAATTACAAACATGGAGGTCAGAGGAGGAGGTGGAGAGAAAGGGTCCTGACGCTTCCCTCCCCAACCATCCTGATTCAAGGGATCTTCATCCACAAGGAGGGGGTCCCAACCATAAGCTTGCTTGTTAGTGTCAGCATCATTTTGCATCTACAAATCTTGGTAGGAAGGAGAGATGGCTAGCACCAGACGTGGGAACATGTCCTGTAGAGGGGGTCTCCACCCTCCACCACCACTATCTCTACCTCTATCATATCCTTTCGAGGGAGATGGCTATTGAGAGCAAGGAGAGGAGCTCCTCCAAATTTGAGACCTTCAATTATAAGAGCAGTGGCACCTCTCCATGTACCTGTAACCCCTAAGAGGAGAGTGGTAAGGTGGGGGATCAGGTGGTTCATGGCTAACTGCACATAGATCATTCCCCCAGTGCTCCATGAGAACTTATAGATGATGAAGCTTGAGTCAGACATTATCCGTTTGACTCTAAATTTAGAGGGTAACATTATCAATCACAACTTTGATAGCTACAAAAAAACTTTTTTCCATAATCTCATTATTAAAACATGTTTGATTTCTAGATTTCTAAATCTGAAATAAAATATCAATACGAAAAATCTCCTAGAATATGTTGTATCTTACAGGTAAAAGGGCAGAGTCCCTCAGGAGAGCCATTTTTGAAGTGAGCATCTCACGCCTGGTATGAATCCATCTCCAAGTTGACTGAGCATGTGGGCAAAACCAAAAGAGGTGTTTGATGGTTTATGAGTGTTGATAGGTTGTGCAAGTGGAAATAAAAACTCCCATGTGCTTGAGCTGATTTTCCATGGGCAAACCCTAGTAAAGAATACACCAAAGAAAGTGAGCCTTTTTGGGTTCAATAGAAGCTGCCCAAATGTTGTCAAATCTCTTGGCCCAAACCTGATGAAGGGATTAACAAGACCATCGGTGATTAAGAGCCTTTGTGTCAATATGTTGAGGGTCTAACAAATTGTATCCCAATCAAAGAGAGTAATGATATAATGGCATGGTCATAGGCCAAGACCAGTCCTTCCAGCACGGTGTGAGAGAGGAAACTCCTATCTTGTGTAAGTACTCATCAGGTATAGAACTTTGTAATTTAGTAATGGATTTTACATATTCCTTGTTAAGCAATAACTTGGCCTTTAACATATTCCGAGGAATCTAGACCCTACAGACCTTACAAAACATATCACCAATCATGAGAATACCCTTCTTAAATAACCTTAAGATTTTGATCCAGGGGGTATGACAAAAGGGACATTGTGGAAGTTCAACTAAGGAGACAACCATAATGACTGTGAGATTAGAGAAAGACCATTTCTAAACCCCTCCCTCACCCAAATAAGGTGAGGTTCAAGCTTTTCTTAGGCCTTCTAGATACTCTGCATGATTACTCAGTGTTTGTATTTTGAATCATATTGTATTGAATCATTGTATCTAGGTGGTGTTTAGAGGGGCAATCTCTTATGAATGTGACTAGTCCACTCAACACTCATTGTATCGAGTGAATTAATAAGACTCCCTAAGAGGTCACCTATTTCAATGCTTCTCCAACTCAAATGCATTTAATCAAAGAGTTTCTTCCCAATCAAATTGTTCACCTGACTTTGATTTAAATATTAACAATTAATATTTTTTTTAGTACTATTTTTTTAAATTTAAAATACTAATAGTTATAATAATACCTTCAGCTATGAAAATTTAAAACTCATAATAACAACAAGAAAAACCTTCCAATTACAATTTCAAATTTGTAAAAAAAATCACTTAATTATCTTTGAACTTTTTAATTTGCTTATCAATATTCACCATTTACTTATTTTGTTAACTATTTTAATTCTTATATATTTTAAAATTTAAAAGATAAATAATATAGTAAAGGCTTAAATTATTTATATTAAGCACACTTTTTCAATGAGCGGTCACAAAAGTGATACAAATCGATGGGTTCTTTTTGTATTTATCTAAGTTTAAATTTTAATAAGTAATATATGTGATGTAGGCAACTAAAGTGATAAAAATCAATGGATTCTATTTGTATTTATCTTAGTAATTATATGATATATTGGTAATCTAGTAATTTTTATGCATTCAATTTTTGATAAGTTATATTTAATGTTGATAATATATTAATCTTTATGATGGTTTATAGTTGATTTGTACAATTATTGTAGGGAGGTCATCCCAAGAGATTTAAATAATTAATGAAAGGAAAAAATAGGTGAACTAAAGATTAAGTTATATGTAGGGAGGTCATTTGAGTGTCCCTCTCATTCCATCTGGACTTTATCAAGAAAAATGAGAGTTGTAATGACTATTAATTGAAATCAAAACTTTAATTGTTACAAAATCTTGTGGAATGGAACATGAAGGTAATATTTATCAAAGTTGGACACCTGACCTTAATAAAGACAATGAAAAATTGTAACCAATTTCTCTATATTCAAGAGAGAGAGAGAAAGATTAATGTCTAATCCACTCATGAGCGTCATCTCTTCAAAGCATATACTTTATTATACTTAGTGGTTCTAATTTTTTATAAATTAGTACATTTATCTTAAATATATTTGAAAAATATAATGAGATATCAATTTTAAGGCATCTATATTAGATTTATCACATACCATTGTGATTAAACTACATAACGTTTTCTATAAATTACCTCAATCTAGCTATACTATTGTGGTAGGATTAAGAAAATATTTCCTAAAAAAAGGGGCTCCAAACTCCCCCATATGTCCAAGATATCACAAATTTTTAATCACCGTCTCTAGATAATAATAAAAGCTTTCATATGATAGTTAAATTGATGTCAAATTGAAAAATTGAGACTACCTTATGACAGTCAAATAGACATCAAATTTAAGGGTGACTGTTTTATTAAAATCTTACACTTACACTCCACCACCACCCCTTGGTGCACAAATATCAATGTAATTATATGTTAAAAATTAGTATGTGCATGTGTGTGTGTGTGTGTGTGTAGACACACACATACATACATGCATACATATATATGAAATATAAATGACGAGAGATGTCAATTTCAAGCTGCATATCTTAGATTTACTATACACCACAACGATTAATGACTTCATTACCTTCTTCATAAAATTTTTGTTGACATATGATAAATAGCCTCGATCTAGATGCACCAGTGTCCAATTCTAAAATGTATTTATATTAAAAAAAGGGCCTCCAAACTCTACTATAGGCCTAAGATATAATGATTTGTCAATCACCTTCTCCAAATAAGAAGAAAAACTTCTTTATTATAGTTAAATGGACATCAAATTTAAGGTCAAACATTTTATTTGCATCTCACACTATTACACCATCACCACCCCTGGTTACCATTGTAGGTTACGTTTATTAGCGTAAAAAAAAACAATCTTTCTCTATCTAGTATAGATATCTTAAGTATATTTATTGAAAAAATACCAAGATATATCAAATTTGAGGTGCTCAACATGGATTTGTCACATATTACATTGATAAATGACTCCATTTCCTTATCCACAAATTTCTTGCAAACTATTAACATATGACTCAATTTAGTTGCACCCATGGGTACACACACACACACATGAAAAATGTTCAGAGATATCAATTTCAAGCTGCATATATTGGATTTATCACACATTGAAATGATTAAAAACTTCATTAGGTCTTCTTCATAAGTTTCTTTTTGACTGGCAACAAATAAACTCAATCTAGATGCCCCATTGCATCAAGTTAAAACATATATTTCTGATAAAAAGCGGTCTCCAAACTCCACAATGTGCCTAAGATACCAAGATTCTTTGATCACCTTCATTAGATAAGAATAAAAACTTCCTTATTAAGGTCAAATGGATGTCAAATTTAAGGTCAAACATTTTTTTGACATCTCACAATAAATAAACTACCACCACCCCTGGTTGTCATTGCAAGTTACACATATCAACACAAAAATATACCATATTTCTCTATCTAGTACATATATCTTAAATATATTTATCTAAAAAACATCAATGGATATCAATTTTGAGGCACTTATCATGGATTTGTCACATACTACATTGATAAACAACTCCATTACCTTCTCCGTAAATTTATTGTAAATTTTTGACAAATGGATTAATCTAGGTGCACCATTGCATTAATCTCATAAAATCTTTTCAGTATAAAAAAATGATCCTTAAAATCCATTGTTTGCCCAAGGTATCATAATTTTTTGATCACCTTCTCAAATTAAGAAGAAATACTCATGTATGATGGTCAAATGGACATCAAATTTAAGGTTGAAACTACCACATGACAGTCAAATAGACCTCAAATTTAAAGTAATCTATTTTTATTGTCATTTCACTTGATCATACTCCACCACCACCCTCAATTTCCATTATAACGAGTTAAATTTATAAGCTTAAACTCAATTGTATATACGTTGATTATACACAATGCCATTTTAAAAAATAATGCTAGAGAGTTTTACAAGATCATCCTATTCATGAATGCATGATATTTCTTATATTATATAACTAGTATGAATATATGAAATATGTTTATTGATTTTTTTTTGAGGTATTTCAATTTTAAGGTGTCTATTTTGGATTTGTCCCATACCACACTGATTGGTGACTCTATTACCTTCTCAAAAAAAACAATTATCTTATGATATATGGCCTTACTCTAACTACACCATTCCATTGGCTTCGAAAAATCTTTCTAAAAAAATTAAACTAGTTTTCATCTTAACAATATCCCCAATCTATCATGAATTTTTTATTGCCTTCTCCAACCAAGAAGAAAATCTCCCATATCACAATCAAATGGACACCATATTTAAGGTTGAAAATTTCCCATGATGATCAAATGGGCATCAAAATTTAAGTTCAAACATCCTAGAGATAATCAAATAGACACGAAATTTAAGGTTACATATTTTTATTGACATCTC
Organism: Torreya grandis; assembly: GCA_037957365.1. Taxonomy (NCBI): domain Eukaryota; kingdom Viridiplantae; phylum Streptophyta; class Pinopsida; order Cupressales; family Taxaceae; genus Torreya; species Torreya grandis. Next base: position 1,808,114 of record JARHVA010003378.1, on the reverse strand, counting down.
ACACTATTGTACTCTCTACCATCACCCCAATTATGAATGATTAGAAATTTGCTTAAGCCAATCTTTATTGAAAATAGTTTTTTTAATTTTTTATTTGATCATCTCTCTCAAAAATTCTAAAAATATTTCCCCATACATCACTAATTTAGAATACATTTCAAAGTATATATGTGGATGGGATGGGCTTAGGGTTATAATGTCTAGAAGTGTATTCCATGTGGTTATCCGACATCCAGGAGTCCATTACTACTTTTTTGAAGTATCTAAAAAAACCTGAGAAATTGAAATTGGAATCAATGATGTGAAACTCCTTATTTACTATCACTAATCCCAATCTTATTGGATTGTTCTTCATTAAATTTTTTTATTTAAATATTATAATAATTTTAAAAGTCTATAAATAATTATGTTGGAGGCATTTTATTGAGACAGACTCACCATAGATTCATCTTACAAAAGAGAATATTATTCAGATGTGCCCTATAATATTAATTTTTTTCCCTCCATTCAGGTGTTGTCACATGTACAGGTACACCATGTAAGGTAAAAGGAAGGTGGCCAACTAGTGTAATTTAATGAAGCGGTGGAAAGGAGACCCCAAGCTTGAGCATCGCGAACAGTGAAAATATTTGTCTTCAACCCATTAAAATCAATATATAGAGGTAAAAATAGGACACCCAAAAGGTCTTGAATCTTCTTAATCAATATTATTGTGAAGGGGCCCTATTTGGGAATTATCAATCCAAAGACAAAATCTCCAAAAGTTGAGTGAATACTAATTGCATCTATTATAAACCTAGATGTCAAGACCCCTGCAAGTGTTATGTAAATGAATAACTCACTTACCAGCTCGTTATTAGGTTAGAGACAGCCCATACAGGCCATCATAGGTTTCAAAATAAATGTCATGAAAAGCACAAATGCAACACCACAATTTAAAACTTAAAGTGCTATGACCAGGATCTTGCCCGACCGACAATGGCTAGAAGAATCCAAGCAACCACATAATTGATAGCCACTATAGACATGCCCATCTAACCCACATCTCTTGTAATAATCTTGATCTCAAAAAGTATCTTAGCAAGCTCAGGGAAGGCAGTGATAGAAAATGCAACACCCATAAAGACAAGAAAGGTGCCATAGTTGACACCTTTTGACAGATGGGCCGAAAATAATCCACCCTAATAAAAAAAAATTGTCATAACAAAGAATATAATAAAATATAATACAAAGTGCTCTTTGATTAAATATTAAAGCTAATGGCCATAAGTGCCATTTTTAAATTTCCCATCTAAAGACCAAATAAAATCTTCTTTGAATTGTGAACACCATTATAGACAAAAGAAAGCCCCAAAATCCCTATACAGGCCTAAAGATAGAGATAAAAATGATAAGTAGATTAAAATCATATCTAATTAAACATATTATATAATAAAATGATGAAGAGAGAGTCAATTTCACAATCATGTACAAAAATACACATCATATTAAGATACTATAACTATGCCCATGAAAAATTTCCACACAATACAGTTACAACAGAAATATGCATGCCATGACATATTTTTCAACAAAGACTAAGCTTCTTATGGTCAATCACAAACATATTCGAGATCACCCTTTGTTGAGCCAGAGATATTTTTTTCATCCAACCCTACGCATCAGACACTTAGCATTTGCATAGAATAGGTGTCCCCAATCATACAACCTGCTAACACCATGCATTATAATATATATTATTATTAAATTATCACTATTATAATATAAAAAAATATTATACTATCATATATATTTACACTTCGTGCACTAAAGGTGAGATAGGGTCAGTGATCATGGGTTTTGAGTGAGGTACAACTGTCAATTTACACTCACTCGCTTTAAAAAAACCCTCTTATCAAAATATAAACTTACATCCATTTCAGTGTAACTTATATTCTTCAGTATGATAGTTGTAGCCTCCATAGATGAAGTTATAACAAATGGGTGGTGCCTAGTTCAAGATACATCGGACCACCAAAGTGTTTGTAGAGTGTATGTAGATACTAGTGTGGATTCATACCTAGGTCCAACAGTTTATGTGAAATTGGTAGCACTAGTGGTTGCATTGAAGAAGCCTTTTCCATTTTTCATCTAATTGGTTTTAGAGTCATATGATTAGCTTTTAAATAGTTTAAACGGTCAGAGTTTTTATCCAATAGTTTCAAACTCTTCTAAATTGACACGTGGTGAATTCTCTATGTTTTTAAAGGAGTCATTGGATATTCAACCCCTATTTTAATTTAGGTGAAACTTGTTTCAAGCATTTATTGCTTAATTAAAATAGTTTGGTAGAAGCTCGAAGTTGCATTGATAGAATTGACATGTCACTAAACTTTGCACTTGTATCTTCTAGAAAATGCAAATTATAAAAAAATTCAAGATGAGATGAACAATGATGGTGAGAGGTACTGATAGGGTATTTCCAATGATATCATACACCAAGGTGCCCATATCAAACACCAGACCTAGATTCAGGGCAACTTTTGGATTTACATGACCATCACCCATTATAAACATATATGTAGCTTGCAACATGGTAGCATATTTGAATGAACATTTTAATTATAAAGAGTTGAAAGATTTCAAGTGGAGTCGCATGATGATGGTGAGGTAAAATGATATCCTACACCAGACCTAGATTTAGGGCAGATGTTGGATTTACATGACTTATACCCATTGCAAAAGGGTGTGTAGCTTGTAGGTTGGTGGGATCTTTGATTAGACATTTTCTATTGTCAAGAGTGGACAACGACATCATGACATTGATTTAATTATGTTAGGGCTCCGTGCCTAATATTTGCCTCAAAACAATATTGCAATGACATTAATCTGGGGATAAGACATTGAGGTTTCAAAGTCTATCTTGTAGATTTTGTTTGTCCATGCTGACAATATATTAACACCTAGATAAATTACATTAGGGTTAAGAACATATATAAACACCATACTCATACCCATGGAATAAAGGGCAAGGCCATACAACACATTATGGTGAAAGATTTTAAAGTGTATTGGGCAATGATGATGAGGGGCAATGATGGGGTATTTCAAGGGACATCGTGCACCAAAGGGTCTATATCATACGCATGACTTGGTTTCAGGTTAATTATTAGATTTAAACAATCTGCACCCATTACAAAGGGATTTTTAGCTTGCAGGGTGGCGGCATCTTTATTGAAAATTTCTTATTGTCAAGGATGGATGAAGACGTCATGGGCATTGATTTAATTATAGAAGGGTTTCACATCTGATGTGGGGATCAATCAATAATGTAATGAAATTCATGTGAGGGAAGTACATTGAGGTTTTGGAGTCTGTGTTGCTTTCATTCTTTAAGAACACATGAAAACATCATACTCGAACCCTTGGAAGAAAAGATAACCACAATTGGAGCCTATCTTTGTAAGCATTAAAAAAATCTAAGAAAGCATTGATTAGGAAAAATATGTTTTGGAAGGATTATTAAAATGAATATCAACATATTGTTACTCAACGCTTTGTGCAGAAAAGGTGATATAGGGTTTATCATAAGCATATAACATTTATTACTTGAGGAGTAAGTCATCATTTGATTGACTAATTATTTGATTTAACTTCTTACGATGCATACTTTCTACTAAAAAAAGTTGTGAAAGTAACATCTACTCACTTCTATTTAAATAATTAACACCCCCTTACTTTACAAATACTTCCCTGACAATTAGTCTATTCAGAGGGATTAACTTGTTTCCCTCATAAATAAATAGAAAAACGATCTCTTTATGATATACACCAATTTACTATTATTAACAATAACCTAAAAAATTATGTTTTAACTTTTCAAAAACTATTCATTTTGAATGTGAGCTTTTAGTTTCATCTTTAAATTATATATATTTTAAAAAATTTAGCATGATTTATTAAATGAGTTAAACAAGTTGAAGAACAACATAAAAGCTCGACTCATAATATTATCATATTTACATAATTATTATTTTATAAATCTAATTAATGAACATAATCAAAATCATTTCATAAATATTTTAATTTCAAAAAATCTATAAAGATTGACCTTTAATATCTTTTATGATGTCAAAGATTTATGGATGACCAAAGGGCTCACCTTTATTACCTTGCATTTTATCAAAATCTAATCCCAAAATTTGAGCGAGGAGGTGAACGTACATTATTATGTATGTCATTTTGATTGAAATTTTATTTTTTATATAGATCAGGTGTATAAAATGTTTTTTTTATTTAGTATTTATTTTGTTAAAAAAAATTATAATTCATTTTTTAGTATTTTTATTTTGATGGATGGGTAAGCAACACCATTTACACCATCATTCTTATCATTGAATTACAATCTATTTGATAATGTCTTAATTTTATAGTATCGTAATGTCTAAACAACTGCAGGTGAAAATATTAATATAAAATTAAAAGCCATTGATCAAATTCTCAAGGTGGCCTTGAATTACATTTGAAGGACTATTGTAATGTCTATTTTAAAAAAATTACCATAAATTTACTCTACTCCGTAATTTCAAAGTTACCTTGTAATGGCTACAATATTAAAATATTTCATTCATTCATTTGAAATGAAATTATAATTTATACTTATTCTTCTAGTTAAAGTGGGCATTGAATCGTGTTGTCAATAAATTTAACGTTTGATCTTACCAATTAGAGATTTTTTTTAATGAGGGTTATCTATCAATATCACCATTGCCCTTCAAAAGCTAAGACAAATCATCTTTAAAGAAGGAAACACACAAGACTAAATATGCATTGACTATAAGCCTTTAAATTTTTTGACAGTGCACTCGAAATTTTTCCTTTTATCAAAAGTGTTGTAGTCCAATTGGTGAGGATGATGGTCACTTATATCCATCCACAAAGGTACCAAGCCCTCTAGATACCCAATAGGGAGAGTCAAGCGGTTAAGGCTAGGGTTGTGTCCTAAGTGATTTTGAAAGCCTGGATGCCTCTTAGTCGTCATTTATTAGCCAAGGAGCTCACTAATTTAGATTAAGTATGACCATTATATAATTGTAAAAGAGGGGGTGTTTTTAATGTCATCTCACTTCTTATATGTGAGGGGATGGACGCTAATGGTTTACACTACGATTTTAAAAAAATTATAAAATAAAAATAAAAATATGTTCATTTAATATTTTATATTATTTGAAATGGGAATGATATTAAAATAGAAGTTTTTATTGTTAGTAAATGTTTTTATATAATTTAGAATTATGAATTGGGAAAATATTTTTGAGTCAGAATTTATGAATTGTAAAAATATTTTTGAGTTAAAGTTATGAATTGGAATGGAAGAAACTTTCATAAAATTTGAAATTTTAAATAGAAATTGGGGTATAACTAAGAGCCCAGTGTCTAAGAAACAAACTGATGATATAATAGCACAAAGACAACTAAAACATTGAAAATTGAACAAGAAAAGCCACCACAGAGAAATCATGCTACAAAACTACCATAGACGGCATAACACCAAAAATACAAGGACCACCAACAATATAAAAGATAATGGAGAAATCCCCTAAAGAACTAAAAAAGAAATCAAACCTAAATAAAACCTATAAACCTAATAGCAGAGGATCATCCACTCCCAATAAGTCTTATCCTCGAAGGGAAACCATCTAACGTCTTCTGACATCCATCCTGAATTAGTTATTCTATTTTTAGTCTCAGTCTTTTGACCTCTAATCTACGTCCTCTACGTCTCACTAACACTCCTAGATCCACGTTTTGATTCCAACCATTAGAACAAAGGGGACTATGTAACTTTAGAGAAAGATTCTCCAAATGAGTTTTCACTAATTTGTTGTCGATTTCACGAGACGGAAAATTTTTTAAAAAAAAAAGTCATTTGAATTCCATATCATATCTCCATGTCATTTGTGTGAAGAATTCCATGAATCTCATTCTAACCGTCGATTGGTGTGACGGTTAGGATTGATGGGTTTTTTTCTTTCTTTTCATTAAAAATTTGACATTTATAATTTATAATGATAAAATAATGTTGTACTTAACATGACTTTGATGTGGATTTAAAATATGTATACATTGTGTTATATAATTTTGGTTTTTTTAATATAGTTTTCGGTTAAATTTATATTTTACGAGGAGTGGTTTACAAGAACACAATTGTCATGAGTATAAATAATTTATTGAGCATTTATATTTTGAATCAAATTGTATTGACTCATTGTATCTACATGATATTTAGAAAGATGATTTATTATAAATATGAATGGTCTATTAACGTTCATTGTATCAAGTGAAATACTCAAACTAATACGAACAGAGCTAATAAACGTTGCCAGCCAAAAATGGGTAAAGCAAAGACATAATTAAGTCACCACCACAAACATAAAAGTAGGAGGAGGTGGAGGTGGGGGGCTATCAGGGTTTCCTCCCCACCCTACATTAGCAAGCAGATCCTCAGAGTCGTGGAAGGGCCCCCAACCACCAATAATGTCTTTAGTTTCATTCCTATCTTCTGCAAAAAATCTCCATGGGGAAATCGCTAAGGCTAACCTTAGAGACTTATATGGTTGAGAAAGCGGAGCGTCCCATCCATCCAGTTGGTCTCTAGCATGAGGGGGATCCCCCTCACCACCCATTTGCGACTAAGTATGAGGTCCCCAACCATCCTGCTGACCACGAGCATTCAAGCTACCACCCTATTGTAAGCTTCTCTTTGACGAAGACCTTCAGGGACCATGCGGGGACAAGGAGCGCCCTCTCCATTCTTTCAGAACATCACCTCCTCGAACCATGAACAAACGTTAAAGCCGAGCCATGTTGAGAAGCAGGCGAGGGAGGCACCCAAATAAAAACACAAGGGGCACCCACCCAATAATCCACCATCAACTGAAGATGGGAGAGCTCCCTCTCGACTTTATCAGTCTAGTCAAGGAGCTGAAGAGACAAATTGGAAATAACATTAACTTTACTAGCAATAGAGAAAAATCTATCTAAACATTGCTTGTTAAAGATAGCATTATTTATGTCTTTCCATATACAAAAAAGAATATCAACACGAAGAATAAGCCAAAATTAGTTGCATTTTGCAAGGAAAAAGGTTGAGTCTTCCAGGAGAACAATTTTTTAAGTCAAAGGCTCAGGGCAAAAGGGTTGAAACAACAAATGAATCCATCTCCAAGCAAACTAGGCATATGGGCAAAATCAATAAACATGCTTAATCGACTCATGTTACCCACAGGCCAAGCACAAGGGATTGGAAACCCCAAGATGTTTGAGTCATTCTCCTAGTGGGAGCCCATGGTACAACAAACAACAAAGAAAATGGGCTTTTTTTGGCTCAATGGGCATAACCCATGGCTTGGCAAATCTTCTAGCCCACACAGATTGGTGAGACCTGATATTCCAAACCTTGTTCAATTTTTCTAAGGGAAGACCCTTAGGAGCTAGATTTTGATACCCCAGGCTAGGGGTGTAGTTTCTAAAAGGGGTCGTCATAGGCCAATTCCATTCCCTTCATTTCTTGGATGGACTCAGCATCACTATTGAGCAACTTGAATTTTATTTTAAGCTGGTCCCAAGGAATCTAATCCCTGGTCTGATAATAAAACAAGTCCCCAATGGTTTTGATCCCCTATCTAAAGATTCGAAGGCTCTTAATCCAAGGAACCTGGGCAAAAGGGACATTATAAAAATTAATCGAAGGAGGCCACTAAAGGGATTCTGAATTAATAGAAATCCCAAGCTTGAATTCCTCCCCTTTCTAAACCAGAGAAGGCTTGAGTAACTCTTAAGCTTTTTAAATGCTTTTGACTACAAAAGTGCCCTAAATTTTCACATTAATCAACATAAGAAGAATGGTCTATAAGTTTAGCCCTTTCCAGGCTTGCCTCTTAAGAGGGACCCCTTGAGTAATACAGTGCCTAACAAGGATTTTTCAAGCCTCATTTCCCTCTAGACAATGAATAATCCACTTGGTAGTGAGAGCAAACCCTTAAAGCCTTACATCAATGAGACCAAGCCCCCCAACGTCTCAAGATTTGCAATACAAATCCCATGCCACCTGATGAAAGCCGTTCTTTCCATCAGCATTGGCCCATAAGAAGTCTTGAAGAAGCTTCTCCATTCTACCATAAGCCACTTTAGACAGAGCCCAACATGCAGAATAGTAAACATGGGTGGCTGCCAGGACCTTTGAACAGATTTGAAACTTGCCTGCCAAGGATAATGGCTTAGTAACCTAATAGGCAATCTTATTTTCCACCCTTTGAATGACATAAGTCTAAATCTCAACCACGAAAAATTGAAAGGCAAAGGGAATGCCCAAAAACTTAAATTGTTCACCATGGGTAATCCAACTCCAATAGTAATCGACAAGCCAACTCGATCTAGGAGATATCAATTGTCTATAGCACCTAGTTTTCCTACATTGAATGGAAGAACCCTATGCTAGATAGAAGGTGTTTAGGCAAAGCAAAGCATTCAACACTGAGGCTTCTTCCTTAAGAAGCATAAAAAGGAATCATCCATGAAATGCCCATTGACCAACTGCTATGAGATAATAGGTAAGTTGATCCCTTTAATTAAATGCTTGGAGGTAAAGTCTGCTAAAAGATAGCTAATTCCTTCTGTCACAATAACATAAAGAGCTATAGAAAATGGGCATCCCTTTCTGATGGAGCATTGAAGCTCAAACCATTGAGAGTGAGTCCCATTAATGGTGAGGCAAACTCTGACATCTTTGAATATTATTTGAGTAGATCGAATAAAGTGGGGGCTGAAGCCAATAGACTAGAGCATAGCAAGAATAAAAGGCTATTCAATTTTGTCATAGGCTTTCCCAAAATCAATCTTGATGAATGAAGATTTCTGGTTGGAGGCTTGGGCCCAACCCATGCCTTCCCAAATTACAATAATGTTATCCAGGATGAAGCAATTCTTGATAAACCCTGTCTGGTCACTTCTAATGACCAAAGCAAGAAGATATCTCAGCTTGAGAGTAAACACCTTAGTAATGATCTTGTAGGAGACATTCAACAGAATGATCAGCCTCCAGCTGGTGATAAGCTCAGGGTCTCCTTCTTTGGGGATAAATTTAATATTTCCTTTGTTGATAGTGGGTTCAAATGATCCCCTCTTCATGGCTTCAAGATAAACTTTATGTAGATTTGGACCAACAATATCCTAAAAGGTCTAGTAGAATTCATAAGGAAAACCATCTAATCCTGGGGTTTTTATTAGAAGCCATGGAAAAGGTAGCTTCCCTTAGATCATTGATGTCATGAAGGTGGTCGCAAGCCATGCACTGATCCTTAGAAAGTTTGCACAATATGGCCAACAAACATTTAAGCAAGGCTTCTTGCCTATTAGGCAAATTAGGTTGCACTGTAAACACATTCTTATAATGTTCAACAAAAGTAGCAAGGACATCAAGGAGACTATTAAGAGTCTCTGACCCTAATTTTGTGTTTTTAATCTTATCAAAGGTTTTTCTAGCACGTAAAAATGTAAAAAATTATTTTGAAACTTTTTTACCAACCTTCAGCCAGTGAAGCTGACCTCTAATCTGTGCCCCTCTTGCCTAGTAATTCTCCTCGAGTTTGAGTTTGTATTTCAACATGGCAATTTTGGTCTAAAGAGCAATACTAAAAGGGTAATTGTCAAGTTCCCTAGAGGCTAAAACATACTCAAGGGATGAAGCTTCATGCTCTCATTTGCAGAAGAAGGTGGCTTGCTTCCTAAATGATCTAAGGAAAGCAGTGGTGTGAGTAATAGCATCCTCCCACCACTCAATCCTTCCTACTTCACCAAGAGGCCAAGTAGCCAAATTCAAGATTTGAAGAATATACTCTCTTATTCTTTGGTGAGAGAGATGTGCCATGTTAAGATAGAATTGATTTTGGATTTACATGACTTGCACCCATTGCAAAAGGGTGTGTACCTTATAGGTTGGTAGGATCTTTGATTGAACATTTTCTATTGTCAAGAGTGGATAATGACATCATGACATTCATTTAATTATAATAGGGCTACATGCCTAATATGCGACTCGAACCAACATTACAATGATGTTGATGTGGGGACAAGACATTGAGGTTTCAAAATCTATCTTGTAAATTTTGTTTGTCCATGCTAACAATATATTAACACTTAGAGAAATTACATCAGGGTTAAGAACATACATAAACACCATACTCATACCCATGGAATAAAGGGCAAGGCCATACAATGCATGCAAATGGTGAAATATTTTAAAGTATATTGGGTAATGATATGAGGGGCAATGACAAGGTATTTGAGGGGACATCGTACACCAAAGGGCCTATATCATACACACGACTTGGTTTTAGGGCAATTATTAGATTTAAATGATTTGCACCCATTACAAAGGGATTTTTAGCTTGCAGGGTAGTGGCATCTTTTATTGACTATTTTTTATTGTCAAAGATGGGCAACGACATCATGGGAGATAATTTGATTATAGAAAGGTTCCACATTTGATGTGTAGATCGATTCAACAATGTAATGACATTGATGTGAGGGAAGTACATTGAGGTTCTAGAGTCTATTTTGTTGCTTTCATTCTTTAAGAACACATGGAAACACCATACTCGGACCCTTGGAAGAAAATACAACCACAATTAGAGCCCATTTTTGTAAGCATAAAAAAAAATTCTAAGAGAACATTGATTAGGAAAAATACATTTTGGAAGGATTATTAAAATGAATATCAGAATATTATTACTTAATACTTCATGCACAAAAGGTAGTATAAGGTTCAGTTCAAGCATATAACATTTAGTACTTAAGGATTAAGTCATCATTTGATTGACTAGTTGTTTGATTAAACTTCTTGCGTATTTAAAAAAATGTGAAAGTGAAATCCACTCACTTCTATTTAAATAGTTAATACTGCTTTATTTCACAAATACTTGCCCAACAATTAATTCATTCATAGTGATTAACTTATCTCCTTCAACTTATCTCCCTCATCAATCAATAGAAAAACTATTTGTTTATGATATACACTAAATTACCCTTACCTAACAATAACTTAAAAATTGTGTTCTAACTTTTTAAAAAATATTCATTTTAATTGTGAACTTTTATTTTCATATTTAAACTGAATATTTTAAAGAAAATTTAAAATTATTTATTGAATGAATTAAATAAATTAAAAATTAACCTAAAAACTCAATTTGCATAATTATGATCTTATATACCACAATCAAAATCATTTACTAAATATTTAATAAATATCAGGGGAAAATTATGATTGAAATATCACGGTAACATGTGTTGGGATATGTATGGCCATTATATAATGGTAACAGGAGGAGGTGTTTTTAACGTCATCTCACTTCTTAGATGTTTATACTATGATTTTAAAAATTGTATAAAATAAATATAAAAATATGTTCAATTATTTAGTTTAAAAGTTTCTTTAGAATCTTGTTCATTCTATTGTAATTTAAATATTAATGATTAATATATTCTTTTAAATACTATTTTTTCTAATTAAAAATGTAGAGAATTATAATAACAATCTAAGTTATGAAAACTTAGAAATTAGAGTAACAACAAGAAAAACCTTCCAATTACAATTTCAAATTTGTAAAATATTTCAGTCTATTATCTTCAAACTTTTTAATTTATTTGTCATTCTTTACCATTTGCTAAATTCAAATACTATTGTTATTTTTATATTTTCTTTTAAAATTTAAAAGATATATAATATAATAGTTAGAGCGATGAAGGCATAGTGTTCATACTAATTTCACTCGACCATACTTTCGTAAATGATAAAACATTAGCACTATATATGATGTTATAAATAAATCATAAAAAATAATTAAATAAAGACTTAAATTATTAATATTAACAATATTAAACAAACTTTTTAAGTCGTTGAAATGATACAAATTGATGGGTGGCTTAAGTGATAAAAATCGATGGATTCTTTTTGTATTTATCTAAGTAATTATATGATATATTGGTAATATATTATTTTTTATGCATTCAAATTTTAATACGTTATATATAGTATTAGTAATGTATTATTTCTTATGAAGTTTTATAGTTCATTTGATTATTGTAGGGATGTCATACCAATAGATTTATAAAATTAATTTTATAACAAAATATGTAAACTAAAGATTAGGGAGGTGATTTGAGAGTCTCTCATTTTAGGTGGACTTCTTAAAAAAAATGGAAGTTATAATGACTATTATCTGGAATCAAAATCTTACATTATAAAAGTTTTTGAAATAGAGCATGAAGGTAATATTTATCAAAGTAGGACTCCTCACTTTAATTGAGATGATGAAAGATTGTAACTGATATCTTTGTATTCTAAAAAAAAGAGAGAGAATAAGATCTAATCCACTCATGGTGTCATCTCTTCAAAGCAAATACTTGATAATACTTAGTGGTTCTAAGTTTTTATAACTCAACACGTGTATCTTTAATATATTTCTAAAATAATGTGAGATATCAATTTTAAGGTATTTATATTAGATTTTTCATATACCACAGTGATTAAACTCCATTACCTTTTCTATAATTTTTTGTTGACTGATGAAAATGGCCTCAATCTAGCTACACCATTGTGTTGGACGCAAAAAAATCTTTCTAGAGAAAAAAGGGCTCCAAACTCCCCCATATGTCCAAGATAGCATGATACATTTATCACCTTCTATGGACAAGAAGAAAAACTCTCGTATGATAGTTAAATCAATGTCAAATTGAATGTTGAAACTACTTTATGACAATCAAATGGCCGTCAAATTTAAGGTTGAAAATTTTATAAACATCTCTCACTTACACTCCACCACTACCCCTGGTGCAAAAATATAAACACAATTAGAAAAAATTGATACACACAAAAAAAAAATCAAGAAATATCAATTTTGAGATACATATCTTGGATTTATCACGTACCATAATGATTACCAACTTTGTTACTTTTTTTAAAATTTATTGTTGATTGGCGACACATAGCCTTAATCTAGATGCACCATTGTGTCAGTTTCAAAAAATATTTCTAATAAAAAAAGGGCTCCAAACTCAACTGTATGCCTAAAATATTACAATTTTTTTATCACCTTCTTGAAGTAAGAAGAAAAACTTATTTGTGATCTAGTCAAATAGACATCAAATATTTTAGTGACATCTCACATTATTACACCACCACCACCCCTGGTTACCATTGTAAGTTACATTTATTAACATAAAAATACACTTTCTTTATTTAACTAGTACATGTGTTTTAAATATATTTATCTAAAAAATATCAAGAGATATCAATTTTGAGGCACTTATCTTAGATTCGTCACATTCTACACTAATAAATAACTCCATTACCTTCTCTGCAAATTTCCTGCATATTGGTGATAGGTGGTCCCAACCTAGTCGTACCCTTATGTTGGGCTCAAAAAAAATATTTTTGGTATTAAAAATAAACTTTAAACTCTATCGTTTTCCCAAGATTTTATGATTTTTTAATCACCTTCTGAAAGCAAGAAGAAAAACTCCCATATGATGGTCAAATAGACATCAAATTTTAGGTCAAAACTATCATATGACAGTCAAATTGATGTCAAATTCAACATCATCCATTTTATTGATATTTCACACTATCATACTCACCCCCCAACCCTAACCGATTGTCATTGTAATAGATTATATTTATTAATTTAGACTCAATTGTGGATACCTTAATTATACACAATGTTATTTAAAAATATAATGATAAAGAGTCTTATAACATGGTTTTATGTATTAACACATGATGCTTCATATATTTTCTAACTAGTACGTTTATATATATATATATATATATATATCAATTTCAAGGTATTATTTTAGATTTGTCACATACTATACTGATTACTGACATTATTACCTTATCCAAAAAATCAATTGTCTTATGATAGATAGATTCACTCTAGTTTCACCATTGCATTGGCTTCAAAAAAATAAACTAGTTCCACCATATGCCTAAGATATCATGATTTCTTAATTACCTTCTCTAGGCAAGAAGAAAAACTCGCGTATGACATTCAAATGGATATCAAATTTAAGGTTAAAATTTCTCCATGATGATCAAATAGTTGTCAAATTTAAGGTTAAAACTTCCCTATGATAATCAAATGGACGTCAAATTGAAAGTTGAAACATCTCAATGACAATCAAATAGATATCAAATTTAAGGTTACATATTTTTATTGACATCTCACACTATTACACTTCACCATCACCTCAACTCCCCAACTAAAATTAACATTATGTGGATTTGAAATATGTATAAGTTATATTATATGATTCGGTATTTTATTATGTAATTTTGAGTTAAATTTATATTTATTTATATTTTATGAGTAGTGATCTATAAGAATACATTTTTCATGAATATGAATGATTCATTCATTGTTTGTATTTCAAATCAAACTGTATTAACTCATTGTATCTAGGTGATATTTAGAGGGGCAATATCTTATGAATATGAATAGTCTACTCAATACTCATATCAAGTAAAGTAATAAAACTCCCTGAAATTTCACCCATTTCAATATTTCTCCAACTCGAATACATTTAATCAAATAGTTTCCTCACAATCAAATTATTCACTCGACTGTGATTTAAATATCAATGATTAATATTTTTTTTAAATTAAAAATGTTGATACTTATAATAACACCTTAAATTGCAAAAATTTAAAACTCATAATAATAATAAGAAAAACTTTTCAATTGCAATTTCAAATTTGTGAAAAAAAAAAAAGTCACATAATTATCTTTGAACTTTTTAATTTCCTTATCAATCTTCACGATTTAATTATTATATATACTTTTATTTCTTATATTTTTAAAATTTAAAAGATATATAATATGATAGCCAAGGTGGCAAAGGCGTAGTGTTTGAACTAGTCTTACTTTTATCAGGTCATACTTTCCTAAATGATAAAACATTAATTCTAGATAAATCATGTCATATAATTAAATAAAGACTTAAAAAAATTTATATTAACAATATTAAGCACACTTTTTCAATTAGTGATATAAATCGAAGGGTTCTTTTTGTATTTATTTAAGTTTAAATTTTAATAAGTATTATAATGTTGGAAACTAAAGTAATAAAAACAGGTGGATTCCTTTTGTATTTATCTTAGTAATTATATGACATATTGGTAATTTAGTAATTTTTATACATTCAAATTTTGATAAGTTATATTTAATGTTAATAATGTATTAATTTTTATGATAATTTATAGAACTAATTTGTACCAACCCTCTCGATTATTGTAGGGAGGTTATCTCAATAGATTTATAAAATTAATTTATGTAAAAATATGTGAACTAAGGATTAAGTTATATGTGGGGAGGTCATCTAAGAGTTTCTCTCATTTCAACTGGGCTTTATTAAGAAAAATAAGAGTTGTAGTGACTATTAACTAAAATCAAAACTTTAATTATTATAAAAGCTTCTGGAACGGAACCTGAAGGTAATATTGATCAAAGTTGGACACCCGACCTTAATAAAGATAATAAAAAATTATAACCAATTTCTCTATATTCAAAAAGAGAGAGAGATTAATATATAAACCACTCATGAGTGTCATCTCTTCAAAGCATATACTTTATTATACTTATTGGTTCAAAGTTTTTGTAAATTAGTACATGTATTTTATATATATTTGAAAAATATTGTGAGATATCAATTTTAAGGCATCTATATTGCATTTTTCACATACCATTATGATAAAATTGTATTATCTTTTTTATAAATTTTCATTGATTGATGATAAATTACCTCAATCTAGCTATGCTATTGTGTTGGGGTTAAAAACAAAATCGTAAAAAAAAAAGGGCTCTAAACTCCCCCATATGTCCCAGATATCATAATTTTTTAATCACCTTCTCTATATAAGAATAAAAGCTTTCGTATGATGGTTAAATTGATGTCGAACTGAAGGTTGAGATTGCCTTATGATAGTCAAATAAACATCAAATATAAGGTCGACCATTTTATTAAAATCCTACACTTACACTCCACCACCACCACTTGGTGCACAAATGTCAATGCAATTATATGTTAAAAACTAGTATATGTGTGTGTGCACGTGTGTGCATATGTGCACATGCGTGTATATGCGCACATGCATGTACACACACACATAAATGAAATAAAAATTCTCACCAAAGAGATACCAATTTCAAGCCATATATCTAGGATTTATTGCACACCATAATGATTAATGACTTCATCACCTTATTCATAATTTTCTTTTTGACAAGTGAGAACTAGCCTCGATCTAGATGCACCGACATCACATTTAAAAATATCTTTCTAATAAAAAAGGGCTCCAAACTCCACTGTAGGCCTAAGATATAATGATTTGGCAATCACCTTCTCCAAACCAAAAAAAAAAAAAAAAAACTTCTTTATTATAGTCAAATGGATGTCAATTTTAAGGTCAAATATTTTATTGGCATCTCACACTATTACACTGTCACCACCCCTAGTTACCATTATAAGTTACACTTATCAACGTAAAAATATACCATCTTTCTCTATCTAGTATAAATATCTTAAGTATATTTATCTAAAAAATATCAAGAGATATCGATTTTGAGGGACTTATCTTGGATTTATCACATATTACATTGATAAATGACTCCATTGCCTTCTCTGTAAATTTCTTACAAACTATTTACATATGACTCAATTTAGTTGCACCCTTGGTTACACACACACATGAAAAATGTCAAGAGTTATCAATTTCAATTTACATATCTTGGATTTATCACACATTGCAATGATTAATAACTTCAATAGGTCTTCTACATAAATTTCATTTTAACTGGTGATAAATAACCTCAATCTAGATGCACCATTGCGTCAAGTTAAAAAATATCTTTCTGATAAAATGCGGGCTCCAAACTCTACCATATGCCTAAGATATCAAGATTTTGAGATCACCTTCTCTAAACAAGAATAAAAACATACCTATAGTGATCAAATCGACGTCAAATTTAAGGTCTTACATCTTATTGGCATCTCACCCTATTACACCACCACCCCCCAGTTATCATTGGAGGTTACTCCTATCAACGTGAAATATATTTATTTCTCTATCTAATATATATATTAAATATATTTATCTAAAAAACATCGAGGGATATTAATTTTGAGGCACTTATTATGGATTTGACACATATTACATTGATAGACAACTCCATTACCTTCTCTCCAAATTTCTTGTAAACTATTGACAAATGGCTTAATCTAGATGCACCCTTGCATTGAGCTCAAAAAATCTTCTTGGTATCAAAAAATGAGCCTTAAACTCCATTATATGCCCAAGATACCACAATTTTTTGGTCACCTTCTCAAAGAAAGAAGAAAAACTCTTGTATGACAGTCAAATGGACATGAAGTTTTAGGTTGAACTACCATATGACAATCAAACAGACATCAAATTTAAGGTAATCCATTTGTATCACCATTTCACTTGATCATACTCCACCACCACCCTCAATTTCCATTCTAACGAGTTAAATTTTTAAGTTTAAACTCAATTGTATATAACTTGATTACACATAATGTCATTTAAAAAGATAACGCTAGAGAGTTTTACAAGATTGTCCTATGCATGAATGCATGATGTTTCTTATATTTTATAACCAATACAAATATATTAAATATATTTATTAGTTTTTTTAGATATATCAATTTTAAGGTGTCTATTTTGGATTTGTCCCATACCACACCAATTAATGACTCTACTATCTTCTCCAAAAAAATTTAATTGTCATATGATATATCGCCTCACTCGAGCTACACCATTGAGTTGGCTTAAAAAAACTTTCTAAAAAAAAAACTAGCTCCCAACTTCAAAGTATACCCAAGATACCATGATTTTTTGATTGCCTTCTCCAAGCAAGAATAAGAACTCCCGAATCACAGTCAAATAGATACCAAATTCAATGTTGAAACTTTCCATGATGATCCAATGGGCATCAAATTTAAAGTTAACACATCTTAATGATAATCAAATAAACTTCAAATTTTAGGTTACATATTTTTATTGACATCCCACATTATTACAATCCACCATCACCCTAACTGCGATTGATTATAAATTTACTCAAGCCAAACTTTATTGAAAACATTTTTAAATTTTTTTATTTGATTTCTCTCAAAAATTTTAAAAATATTTCCCTAGACATCACTAATTTAGAACACATTTCAAAGTATATATGTGGATGGGATGGGATTAGGTTTAAGATGTCTAGAAGTGTATTCTATGTGCTTATCTTACATCTAAGTGTCCATAACTACTTTTTTGAGGTATCTAAAAAACCCTGAGAAATTGAAATTGGAATCAATGATGTGAAACTCCTTATTTACTACCACTAATCCCAACCTTATTAGGTTATTCTTCATTACATTTCATTATTTAAATATTATAATAATTTTAAAAGTCCATAAATAATTATGCCGGAGACATTTTATTGTGACGGACTCACTATAGATTCATCTCACAAAAGGGAATATATCTCAGACGCACCTTATAATCTTAAAGTTTTTTCCTCCATTCAAGTGATGTCATGTGTACAGATACCATGTAATGTAAAAGGAAGGTGGCCATCTAGTGCAATTTAATGAAGCGATGAGAAGGAGACCCCATGCTTGAGCACTACTTATAGTGGAAATATTTGTCTTCAACCCACTATAAGCAAAATATAGAGGTAAGAGTAGGACACCCACAAAGTCTTCAATCTTCTCAATCAACATGCATGTGAAGGGGCTATGTTTGTGAATCTTCAATCCAAAGACAAAATCTCCCAAAGTTGAGTGAATACCAATTGCATCTATTACAAACCTAGATGTAATGTTAAATCAACACACATAAACTTTGTTATGTTTTATCTTAAAAACCATGTCTTTTGGCTTTGAAATGGTTTGGATTATTGAGTCTGAGGATTAGACTTACTAACACACAACTGAATCTGTGTGTTTTGATAAAAAGATTAAAAAATCCAACTTCTATCATCATAAACACTATGAATTTCAACGAAACAATTCACAAAATTATTAATACAATGTCGAGCATGCTCTCCTCTTCTAAATTTATGTTTTTGCTTTTTAAATTATGTTATAGTCTCCATTTATGTTTATTTCTAACTATGGATTTTTTAGGCTACTACATGCCATAATATACATGCCTATATGTGTTTATGTATTGTTTTCGTTGATCCAATTTATTTTATATGGTCACAAACTAGGCCTAATCGTATACGTATTTTAAAAAAACTAATTATGATTATTTTAGGTAGTTATGGAGGTTGTACGACTATCTATCCATTTTTTTGTCAGTTTTCATGATCTAGTTGTTTGTAAAATTAATTAAAAATTATACATTCATTTAAAAAAATTAAAAAAATATAAGTCACAAACTAGATGTTCTTATTTAAATATCCACGAGAGGTTTCAAACAATACTAAATAATGCTCAAAAAATGATTCACCGTACGATCAACTAGTTCCTTTTAAAATTTTAGATGTTTGACCTACTTATATTTACTTATTTTAAAAAAAAATAGTTTTTTAGAAACTAAACTTGAAATGCTACAATACATATTCTTATACCATCTTCAAAATTTGAGTGTAGTCATCTCAAATAATCTATATAAGTTAAGATTTTTTTATTTTCAAAAAAAAAATGTTCATGGGTAGGCTCCTTTTTATCCCCCAACCTTGCGTACTTACCCACCACATTGAAATTTTTCTATGTAAAATGATTGGAAAGAGCAACATCCAAGCTGGTGGGATGACTTCATATATAATAGATTTTGATTGGTAATGTCTATTTTTTTAGAGATCGGAGATATGAACTAGGTCTTGGACACAATTGAGGCCCTAGTCTCCAAGAACTCCATCAACTCAAACTTCCACAACTGTCCTACTAGGTTCCCAACAAGATTCAAACACAAGTGGGGCTAGACAAAACCAACCCACTTTACTAACCATTCTACATCTCATCAGTTTTCACTCTATATATATATATATATATATATATATATATATAGTATAATAATATATTTTTTTTTAAACAGTGTTTTGTAAAGTGAAAGAGTGTATATCAGTAATAGTAATTCATTCAAAACCCATGACTGATGACCACATCTCACCTTTTGTAGATGAAGTGTCCAGCAAGAATTATTTTATTTTTTTTGGTGGAGGTGATAGTGTAAAATCACTTTGTGTGTTTTTCATATGATGTTGAAATGAGTTATGTGAAAAAGAGACATTTGGTTTCACAGTGAGCTTGAGCAATGGCAAAGTGGTGAGATATTTCAAGGTGAGTTGCACGGTGATAGTGAGGGATAATAACGGGGTATTTCAAGTGATATTAGATACAAGAGGGCACATATTATACACCAAACCCAGATTCAATTTAGATAATGGATTTACATGACTTGCACCCATTCAAAAGGGATTTGTAGCTTTCTACATGGTGATATCTTTGTTTGGCCATTTTTTTATTGTCAATAGTGGGGGAAGACGTCATGGGAGCTGATTTAATTATAACAGAGCTTTACATTTGACGTGCAAATCTAATCAATACCATAATCTACATTTAAATATATAGTAACTATAAATATAATGTATTATAATAGTATATACTACATCACATATATGATTGTATTATATATTTATAACTATAAATATTATTGTAATATAGATAGATAGATAGATAGATAGATAGATAGATAGATAGATAGATAGATAGATAGATAGATAATATAATATAATAGTTGTAAATTTATTTTTTTAGATAGGGATGGATATAAATTATTTCCTATCACACACCTATTTTTAAATATAACTACATAAATGGATGGATATAAACGATTGCGTAATTTGACTTGTTAGTTAATAAGGATCAAAATTGGGGAGACTATTTGAGAGATCCATTCCATTCCATCCATGTGTCATGAATCATATATACAAACAAACAAAAACTTAGATGAAATTTCTCCCAACCATTGCTACCAATTTGTATGTGTCTTGTAGTTGTACACGTGTGTCTAGGGCCTCAATTTGTCATTCGATCTTACTAGTCATGAAAATTTTAACACCAATTATCTATTCAACATTGCCCTGAAATTACAAATATAGTTCATAATAAATTTCATTATGTGAATATAATATATATATATATATATATATATATATATATATATATATATATATATATATATATATATATATATACACATACATACAGAGAGAGAGAGAGAGAGAGAGAGAGAGAGAGAGAGAGAGAGATATTATGCATATTATACATTACATATTATTATTATAACATGTATAATATTTAATATAATTTTTCTTAGTTTATTATATAATATATTGATATATTATATATTATAAATGTGACATGCTATATAAGTTTATGTGTATCTGCTCGGGCTTGTTTGAGTCCATCCCTTGAAATACCCTATAATTTTCCTTTACCATCATTGCCTAGTGCACTTTGAAATATTTAATCACTTTCATGTTTTGTATGCCATTGACCTTACCTAACACTTTGCCATTACTCATTCTCATTGTGAAATAAAACATCTCGTCCCCAGACTACTCTTTACTGTATGAAAGAATACATAGTCTTATTTTCTATAATCACCTCTTTCAAAAATATCAAATTTTTATTGCTTGAAAGTCCATTCACAAAAGATGATATGGGATAAGCGTCCATGGATTTCAAGTAGGGTACAACTACCGATTTATACTCTTTCACTTTATAAAACCTACTTTACTAAAAGCAAAAATTATACCATCCCTTTCAACGTAACTTGCACCTTTGAAAAAACTACTACTAGTATTCTTTTTCTTTACTCTTAAACTTTAAATATGTTATGAGGATCTTTATTATCTTGTTGAGTATTGTTTAAATGAGCCTAATCGTGAAGACATCAATGTTTTATAGTGGAGTTTTGATGTTTTAATTAACCGAGGTAAAATATGTATTCTTAATATAAATAATATATATAAGGTGAATAGAAAAATAGTTCATTTGTAAACTTTCGCATAGATTATGAGAAAGGAGCCAATCAGAGTGAAGGGGTGCTTATAGCCACGTAAAAGTCACATAATTATTTTAAAAATACCTTTTAATAGATTATGATCTCTCTATGTTCTTAATTTTGTTCTGGATATTCAAATTATGTGAAAAATACTTTTTAAATTTATTTAAATCAGAAAATTTTAAATACAAAAAAGATTCAAGATATACAATTACTTAAAGATTAAATCATCATTTAAATGACTAGTTATTCGATTTAACTTGTGTGATATATATCCATTCACTTCTATTTAAATAATTAATAGTGTTTTATTTCATATATATCTCTCATATTCATAGTGATTAACTTATCTCCCTCATAAATAAATAGAATAACAATTTCAATATAGTATACACTGGATTACTATACTTAACAATAACCTTAGAAATTGTGTTTTAATATTTTATTTTGAATATAAACTTTTATTTTCATCTTTGAATTATATATATATATATATATATATATATATATATAATTTGTTAGATGAATTAAATAAGAGGAGAAATAATTTTAATTTTTTTTTAAATGACTTACAATATTATCAGCATTAAATAATTATGAGCTTATATTATATACCGTTAAATTTAATAAACATAATCAAAATCATTTCATAAATATTTTTATTTCAAAAATATCTACGAAAATTGACCTTCAGTTTTATTTCTCTTTTAAAATTTTAAAGATTTAGGATTATTCATAGCCCTTACTTTTGGTTCACAATCAAAATTCGTTTCCCAATATGGTAAAATGATGATTCAAAAATCATAGTAAAAAGTGTTGGGATAAGTATGAACATAAATATTTTAGATGTTTATAGTATGATTAAAAAATTATATAAGATAAACATAAAAATGTGTTTATTTAATATTTTATATTATTTGAATGGGAATGATATTAAAATAGAAGTGGTTCAGTTAATGTTAAATTATATAATATTTATGTGTTTAATTAATATTTTATATTTTTTTCCATTTTTAGTTTTTTTTTTTTTTTAAATTTATGTTGGTGTTTTGGTTAAACATAAAGGATGTAGATTTGAAATTGAAAGATTGAAATTAGATATAGAAGATATGATTAGAGATGACTCTCTAAAATCGATCGAGGAGATTTTTGTTAGAAGAATGATGATTCTATCATATAAATGACTCATCTTTTTTTTGAAGTTCAATCTATAACCTTCATTGAAAGGGGTTGTTTGTTTCTTCTTTCAGAGGCTTTTCATGTTGAATAACATGGTTGTTGTCTTTTAGTAGATCATTTATGTCTTGGTTGTTGATTTTATACAACATTTTTTATATCCGTTTTCCTTTTTCATTGATCTCGTTTAGTGTTCTCCTCTCTTTGCCCTTTTGGTTGTGCATTTTTTTGGAGGTTTAATATTATTGGTTTTGGCTGTTTGTAGTTGTTGTGAGATTTGGGCCTCCCGATATGCCCTAAACTACTTATTCAACTCCAGTCAAAGGCTTACATGCTTTTGGTTTATAGTTTTGACTTATGTAAAAGCGATTACTCTTATTAAAAAAAAGAGTGGTTCTCCTATTAATATAATTATTAATTGATTAGGGATGAATATATTTATTTATTTGATTTTTCCTCATTTTTTTTAATTTAAAAATCTAAAAATAAAATATTGAAAGCTCATTAGTTTTATTATTGAAGTTGATTGGCTCACAAAGAGTCCACCACATATTAAATTTTACGAAATGTAAGAGATGAAATCGAAATTGATTCCCAAATAAATTTGACATAATAAATACCTCTCAATCTATCTTTAAGTTAAAAACATAATCAATTAAAAAAAACTTTAAATTAATAAAATAATAAAAGGTACCATAAGAGACCAATAATTGAAGAGCATGTGTGAGACCATATATATATATATATATAAAATTGAAATACTTCAATTTTTTATTTTTTTTAATTTTTATAAATTATATTTCTATGTTGAGTTTATAATAATAAAAAAAGGACATCAACTCATCCTAACCTCATCCACCTATGAGTCCATATAATTAGTAGACCTAATATCAAAATTCAATATTTTAATAAACTGCACAAATATGATCCTGCATCCAAAAGCCTAATTTGACTCTTGGTATAATTTTTCATTTTTTTTGGGGGGATGCTTTTATATCATTAGTATTTTTTATGGGACATGTATATATGTTCTTTAATTTTAAAAATATATTTGCATGCTTCCATTTTAAAATGTCATTTCTATATTTATAGAATTATATGGTGGAGTTTTTTCAGCATTTCACCTTTGAATTAGTCTCGGTAAACGTAATTAGTCTAGGTTGTTATTATTTAAGTTTCAAAGTTTTAATCTATATTGTAAGAAATAAGAAAAAGTGACCGCAATGATAATATGATAAAAATGAGATTAGTAAAGGTTTATATTTGTGTATGTGTATTCTAAAATCAAACATATAAATTAAATGATATTCCACCTCCACTACCATTGTTTTTTATTATTCTTATGCTTATTATTTTCTATTGGTCTATTACTACCTTATATGGCTCTAATTAATTGTTTGTTCATTTTTTACTATTTCTATTTTTATTTTTTGAAAAAATTATCATCTATTATGCTAACTTGTTAATATTTCTCAGCCTTACAAATATGATTATTTTGGAATGTGATTATATCCCAAAAAAATAAAATTTTAATGGTTAACTTATAGAACATAATATGTTTTTTAATATAGAGAATAAGATTTTCAATCATATATATATAGCCTAATCATACTTTTGTAAACCTTACAACCCTTTTAAAAAATGAGTGTTAAAAATGATAATTAAATCAACATACATAAGTTTTTTTTTATATATATAGATTATAATTTATATTTTTTTATTATATATATTTTTACAATATTTAATATAATATTTTTTAGTTTATTATATAAAATATATAATATATTAATATATTATAAATGTGATATGTTATATAAGTTTGTGCGTATTTGTCTGAGTTTCTTTGAGTTCATTACTTGAAATATCTTGTCATTTCTTTATTATCACTACCTAAAATATCTTGAATGTTTTGTATGGCCTTGTTCTTATATAATAATTCGTCATTACTCATGTTTATTGTGAAATGAAATATCTCCTCATAAGACAACTCTTTACTGTATGAAAGAACACAGCCTCATTTTCTACCATCACCTCCCCCAAAAATGTCATAGTTTTATTACTTGAAACTTCGTTTATAAAATATAATATGATATAAGTGTCAATGGATTTCAAGTAATGTGCGACTATCGATTTACATTCTGTCACTTTACAAAACCCTGTTTTATTAAAAATAAAAATTATATCATCCTTTTTAATGTAACTTGCATCTTTGATACAACTACTAATAATATTTGAACTTCAAATATGTTATGAGGATCTTTCCTCTCTTGTCAAGTATTGTTTAAATGAGCCTAATAGTGAAGACAACCATAATCTATACTGGAGTTAAGATGTTTTCACTAAGGAGGGCAAAATATTTACTATATATATATATATATATATATATATATAAAGTGTGTTTTAACATTTTATTTTGAATGTAAGCTTTTATTTTGATCTTTGAATTGTATATTATGTATATATAAAAATAAAAGATTTCATTCAAAATGAGATGTTAAAACACACTTTCCATGTTATTATTAAGCAATAGTAATTTGATGTATACCTTATTGAAATTGTATATATATATATATATATAGAGAGAGAGAGAGAGAGAGAGAAAGAGAGATAAAAAAATACTTTTGATCAAAGTTATGAACTGGTTTTGGGACACAAATAGGGACTTAATCCCTTAAAACAATGGCAAGGAGGAATTAAAAATAATAAAGAATGAAAACTAATAGTAACACCACAAATTGAGGAAACAAACCAAACAATTTAGTACTTACATCAAAACTCCAAACATCTACTCAACAAGAGTCTGCACCCTTCTACAGAATTTATGCTAGCCTGTAGAAGAAGACCAAAATAAAAGAAAAACAAAAGTTGAATCTCACAATGGGCAAGTCACCTGAGAAAGATGCCACCATCAACCACTAACAGAGGCCTGTCTTATCACTCAATTAGAAAGGAGGTCCTTCAATGAACATTGGGAATTGTCTTTCACCATTTCCTCTACCTCCATTCTCAACCTTTTTGACACAGAACGTAGACCTACCTTTCTTCTTTGCAGTTAAGCCAACATCGACTTTTCTTTTTCCTACTATCTTGGAAGGGGAGATAATATTCTTAACATCAAAGGTGAGGGGGATTTTGCGGAAGGTTAGCAACAAACTTGGAAGGGAAGGCATTCGAAGGAGAAAACAAACAACTCAGGTAAGGGAAGCAAAGGGGAAGAAGTATAACCCTAAAAAATACCTCATGATTGTGTTGCCTCAATTCCTGGCTAGGAGAACCCTCCTTCTTCCTCCAAACCAACTAAGGGGAGGAGTAGGGAGATGAGTGGGGCCAAACCGAGCATGTTGTCACCTTATGACATAAAAGCTTGCACCAAAAGCAACGAAAAAGAAGTCCCTTGTAGTTGATAAATTGGGTCCACTTACCACGATATGAGGATACAATCACCGAATAGAAAAGAGGTTTGGAAATGTTGATGAAGGCACAAACTCTCACAAATATTTTGGGTAAAGGACTCTCATCGATTCTCATAAAAGAACGCAAATTGGTTACCAACATCTTGATATGATCCTCCCTTCTCAAAACAAATAGCAAATGATACAATCGAATCTAAAAGGAGGTAAAAGACATCTTCATCTTTGTTGGGTCGAAGATGGAAGACCCAAGGGCATAAAAAGAGGCCAAAACTTAATTAAAAACTAAGGCCATAAGAACTAAACAAAGTCTTTATCCCAAAAACTTAAAAAAATAAAAAATGAAAAAACCCGTAACTAAATTTAATAACATATATAATATATTTTTAATGTTATTTGTTAGATGAATTAAATTAAAAAAAATCATAATATTATCATTTTTAAACTATTATAATCTTTTATTATATATTGTCAAATTTAATAAACATAATTAAAATCATTTAATAAATATTTTTTATTTCAAAATTAATCTTTAAATTCGTTTATATCTTTTAAGATTTGGGGATGACTCAAGCTTTTACCTTGCATTTTTATTACTTAAAATTCCTAAGATGTGGCTCAAAAATACTCATTGAAACATCATGTTAATGTTAAAAAGTGTTGGGATAAGTATTTTATAGAATGCAATTTTATATGATAAACCTAAATATTTTAGATGTTTGTAGTATGATTAAAAAATTAAACAAAACAAATATAAAAATAGGTTCAGTTAATGTTTTATATTATTTGAAAGGGGAATGATGTTGAAATAGGAGTGGTACGAATAGTGTTAAATTATATAACATAAATATGAAAGTATGTTGAATTAATGCTTTATATATTTTTTTTCTTTTAGTTTTTAAGGAAGAAAAAAGTTGGTGGTGTCTCGGTTAAATATAGAGGACATAAATTTGACGTTGAGATGTTGAGATTGGATGTGGAACATATGATTAGAAATGATTCTCTAAGATCAATCGAGGAGATGATTCTATCCTATGAAAGATTCATCCCCTTTTTGGAGCTCAATTTATAGCGTTCGCTGAGCGGGATTGATTGTTTCTTCCTTCAAGGGTTTTTCATATTGAATAGCATTGTTACTATCTTTTAGTTGATTGTTTATATTTTGGTTGTTGATTTTATACAGTGTTTTTGATATCCATTTTATTATTTCTCTATTTTCATTGAATGTTCTCCTTTCTTTCCCCTTTCGGTTGTGTGTGTGTTTATTTTAAGGTTTAGTACTATTGATTTTAGTTGTTCATAGTTGTTGGGGATTTGGACCTCCCGATTGTGCCCTAAACTAGTTCCTCAACCTTGGGCCTCCCAATTGTGCCCCAAACTAGTTCCTCAACCCCAATCAAAAACTTGCATACATGTAATTCATAGCTTCAGGCTTTATAAAAGTGATTACTCTTATTAAAATATAGAAAACAAAAAGTGTTTCTTAGTTGATTAGGGATGAATATATTTATTTGTTTTATTTTTCCACCTTTTCTTTAACGTAAAAATCTAAAAATAAAATGTCAAAAGTTCGTTAGTTTATTGGTGAAGTTGATTGGTTCACAAAGAGTCCACTACGTATTAATTTTTACTAAATGCAAAGTTCTAACATCATAAAAGATGATGTTGAATTCGATTCCTGAATAAATTTGACATAATAAATACCTCTTAATCTATTGTTAAATCAAAAACTTAATCATGAAAAAAATAACTTTAAATTAATAAAAAAATAAAAGGTAGTATAAGAGGCCAATAATGGAAAAGCATGTGTGAGGTCGGTTGCTTTGAGACCACAAAGAGGTGGCTCAATGGCATTTTAAATATTGAAAGAATACCAACCCAATAATTTTAGATAGATGTTCCCAATGTGCCCCTGAGTTGGCCTAATGGTGAAGAACATGTGCTCTTGGAAGGGAGGTCAAAGGTTCAAATCCTACAGGTGGTAAGGATTACACGCCTCGTATTTGTAGTACAGTAAGGTGCCTCCCCACAATGGGAGTACGAGGTGGTCCCATATGTTGTAAGTTTCCTTGCAGACCATAACCAAGGCACTACTTAGCATCGTGAACCTTAAAAACTATATTATTATTATTATTATTATTATTATTATTATTATTATTATTATTATTATTATTATTATTATTATTATTATTATTATTATCATCCTAGGGTACTCAACCACGTCTTTACCAACCACATAATCAGATCAAAAAATTAATAAATTCATATGGATTTGCTATCGATTTCATGAAACAAAAAAAATAAAAATAAATTAAAAGTTCGTGTGGTGGCATAAAATAGATTTGAATTCTTCATTTGTGTGAAGAATTCCATGATCTCATTCAATTCTTAGATTGGTGTGATGGTACGATTGATGGAATTTCTTCTTTCTTTTAATTAAAAAATTGTTCCCTATAGTTTGTAATTTAAATGATAAAATAATGTCATATTTAGTATGTTTGTATGTGGATTTAAAATATGTATAAGTTGTGTTATATAATTTTGGTATTTTATTATGTAGTTTTGATTTAAATTTATATTTTATGAGTAGTAGTTTATAAGAACACACCTTTCATGAATATAAATAATTCGTTGAGTGTTCATATTTCAAATCAAACTATATTGACTCATTGTATCTAGGTGATGTTTAGAGGGACAAACTCTTACGAATATGACAAGTCCACTAAACATTCATTGTATCGAGTGAAGTAATAAGACTCCCTAAAAGATCATCCATTCCAATACTTCTCCAACTCTAATGCACTTAATCAAAAAGTTTCCTCACAATCAAATTATTCACTAGACTATGGTTTTTTTGATTGAAAAGCACTTTCTATTAATTTAAAAGAGAAATTAATAGTACAATGCTAGTCATACAAAAAAATGGGTGGAAATTTCACACCCCAAATACCAACTTAAGCTAAAAAAAGCCTTAGGAGAAACCAAAATCCAAAATAACTGGCCACATGCAACCAATAAACATAGTTAAATTAACTCAAGTGCATCTCAATGAAAAAAAGATAATAAAACAGTACAAACATCAAGGAACAAACTAAGCAACATCTATAAACATGGTGGTTGGAGGACAAGGTGGAGGTAGAGGGTCTTGAGGCTTCCCTCACCAGCCATCCTGAGCCAGGGGATCTTCATTCATAAGGAGGGGGGCCAACCATCAGCTTGCTTGTTAGTGTAAGCATCATTCTGCATATATAAATCTTGGTAGGAGGGAGAGATGGGTAGCTCTAAAAGTGGGAACTTGTACTGTAGAAGAGGTCTCCACCTCCCACCACCACTATTTATGTCTTTGTTAGATCGTATCGAGGGAGATTGCCAACAAGAGCAAGGAGAGGAAATCCTCCAACTTTGAGACTTTTGGTTGTAAGAGCAGTGGCACCTCACCCCATACCCATGAGCCCTAGGAGGAGAGTGGTAAGGTGGGGGATTAGGTGTCTCACGACTGACTGCAGAAAGAGCATTCCCCTAGTGGTCTAGGAGAACTTGCAGATGATGAAGCTTGAGTCAAACCTTATTTGTTTGACTTTGAATTTGGAGGGTAACATTAGCAATCATATCAAATTTGTTAGTTACAAATTTTTTTTCCATAATCTCATTATTAAAACATGCTCGATTTCTATATTTCCAAATCTAAAATAAAATATCAGTACAAAAAATCTGCTAGAATTTGTTATATCTTACAGGTAAAAGGGTAGAGTCCCCTAAGAGAGCCATTTTCCAAGTGAGCATCTCAAGCCTGAAGGGTTTGAAAAGGGTGTGAATCCATCTCCAAGTTGACTGAGTATGTGGGAAAAACCAAAAGAGGTGTTTGATGATTTTTGGGTGTTGACAGGGCGTGCAAGTGAGATTAATAACTCCCATGTGCTTGAGTCGATTTCCTATGGGCAAACCCTAGTAAATAATACACCAAAAGAAGTGAGACTTTTTGGTTTTAATAGAAATCACCCAAATTTTATCAAATCTCTTGGCCGAAACCTGATGAAGGGATTGGAAAGACCATCAATTATTAAGAGCCTATGTATCAATATGCTGAGAGGCTAACAAGTTGTATCCCAGTCGAGGAGAGTAATGATGGAATGGCGTGGTCGTAGGCCAAGACCAATCCTTCCACCATGGAGTGAGAGAGGAAATTATAATCTTGTGTAAGTACTCATGAGGTACAGAACTCTCTAATTACGCAATGGATTCTACATCTTCCTTGTCAAGCTATAACTTGGCCTTTAGTATAGTCCAAGGAATCTAGTCCCTAGAGACCTTACAGAATAGATAACCAATCATGATAATACCCTTCTTAAATAACCTTAAGCTTTTGATCTAGGGGGGCACGACAAAAGGGACATTGTGTAAGGTCAGCTGAGGAGACCACCATAATGACTGGGATTTTAGAGAAAGACCACTTCTAAACCCCTCTTCCACCTAAATAAGGTGAGCTTTGAGCTTTTCCTGGGCCTTCCAAATACTCTACATGACAAACGTGCCCCTTACTTTGATAGACATAGATGATATAAGTGTGTTATTAAATCCAATGCCTTGTTAGGCTTTTCTACTAAGAGGGCATCCTTAAGAAATGAAGTGCCGCGGTAAAATTTTCCAGGCTTATTCACCTTCCAGGATTTGGATGATCCATTTAGGATCGATGCAATTTCTTCTTTCTTTTCACTTAAAAATTATCAATTAGCATGTCTATCATATGGATTTGAAATATGTATAAATTATGTTATATGATTCAGTATTTTATTATGTAGTTTTGACTTAAATTTATATTTTATGAATAGTAATTTACAAGAAAGTATCTTTCACGATTATAAATGATTCACTCAGTGTTTGTATTTTAAATCAAATTGAATTGACTCATTGTATCTAGGTGATGTTTAGAGGGGCAATATCTTATGAATATGATTAGTTCACTCAATACTCATTGTATCGAGTGAATTAATTAGACTCCCTAAGAGGACACCTATTTCACTACTTCTCCAACTCAAATGCACTTAATCAAAGAGTTTCCTAACAATCAAATTGTTCACTCGACTCTAATTTAAATATTAATAATTAATATTTTTTTTAATTTAAAATGTTAATAGTTATAATAACACCTTGAGTTGCAAAAATTTAGAACTCATAATAACGACAAGAAAAACATTCCAATTACAATTTCAAATTTGTAAAAAAAACACTTAATTATCTTTGAATTTTTTAATTTGCTTTTCAATCTTCACCATTTACTTATTTTGTTAACTTTTTTTATTCTTATATTTTTTTAAATTCAAAAGATAAATAATATAGTAAAGGCTTAAATTATTTATATTAACAATATTAAGCACACTTTTTCAATGAGTGGTCACTAAAGTGATACAAATCAATGGGTTCTTTTTGTATTTATCTATGTTTAAATTTTAATAAGTAATATATGTAATGTAGGTAGCTAAAGTGATAAAAATCAGTGGATTTTTCTTGCATTTATCTTAGTAATTATATGACATATTGGTAATCTAGTAATTTTTATGCATTTAAATTTTGATAAGTTATATTTAATGTCGATAATGTATCAATCTTTATGATGGTTTATAGTTGATTTTTACAATTATTATAGGAAGGTCATCCCAAGAGATTTATATAAAAATATGTGAACTAAAGATTAAGTTATATGTAGGGAGGTCATTTAAGTGTGTCTCTCATTATGTCTGGACTTTATCAAGAAAAATGAGAGTTGTAGTGACTATTAACTGAAATCAAAACTTTAATTGTTCTAAAAGCTTGTGGAATGGAACATGAAGGTAATATTTATCAAAGTTGGACACCTCACCTTAATAAAGATAATGAAAAATTGTAACTAATTTCCCTATATTCAAGAGAGAGAGAGAGAGAGAGAGATTTAATCCACTCATGAATGTCATCTCTTCTTATTATACTTAGTGATTCTAAGCTTTTTGTAAATTAGTACATGTATCTTTAAAATATTTGAAAAATATAGTGAGATGCCAATTTTAAGGCATCTATATTAGATTTATCACATACCATTTTGATTAAACTATATTATAATTTTTTATAAATTCTTGTTAATTGATGATAAATTACCTCAATCTAGCTATACTATTGCGTTGGGATTAAAAAATATTTCCTAAAAAAGGGGGCTTCAAACTCCCCCATATGTCCAAGATATCAAAAAAAAATTAATCATCTTCTCTAGACAAGAATAAAAGCTTTCATATGATTGTTAAATTGATGTCAAATTAAAGGTTGAGACTACCTTATGATAGTCAAATAGACATCAAGTTTAAGGTCGAGCATTTTATTAAAATCTTACACTTACACTCTACCACCACCCCTTGGTGCACAAATATCAATGCAATTATATGTTAAAAATTAGTATGTGCATGTGTGCACACGTATGTGTGCATGTATGTATGTATGTATGTAATACAAATGATAAGAGATGTCAATTTTAAGCTACATATCTTGGATTTATTACACACCACAATGATTAAAGACTTCATTACCTTCTTTAAAAATTTGTTTATAATAAGTGATAAATAGCCTCGATTAAGATGCACCAATGACCAATTCTAAAATATCTTTTTAATAAAAAAGGGGGCTCCAAACTCCACTGTAGGCCTAAGATATAATGATTTGCCAATCACCTTCTCCAAACAAGAAGAGAAACTTCTTTATTATAGTCAAATAGACATCAAATTTAAGGTCAAATATTTTATTACCATCTCATACTATTACACGATCACCACCCCTATTTATCATTGTGGGTTATGTTTATCAGTGTAAAAATATACCATCTTTGTCTATCAGGTATAAATATCTTAAGTATATTTATCTAAAAAATACCAAGAGATATCAAATTTGAGGTGTTTATCTTGGATTTGTCACATATTACATTGATAAATGACTCCATTGCCTTATCTGCAAATTTATTGTAAACTATTGACATATGACTCAATTTAGTTGCACCCCTGATTACACACAGAGACATGAAAAATGTCAATAGATATCAATATCAAGTTGCATATATCATATTTATCACACATTGCAATGATTAACAACTTCATTAGGTCTTCTTTATAAATTTATTTTTGACTGGTGATAAATAACCTCAATCTAGATGCACCATTGCATCGAGTTAAAAAATATCTTTATGATAAAAAGCAGTCTGCAAACTCCACAATATGCCTAAGATATCAAGATTTTTCAAACACCTTCTCTAAACAAGAATAAAAATTTCTTTATTACGGTCAAATGGACATCAAATTTAAGGTCAAACATTTTATTGACATCTCACACTATTAAACCACCACCATCCTTGGTTGTCATTATAGGTTACACCTATAAACATAAAAATATATCATATTTATTTATCTAGTACATATATGTTAAATATATTTATCTAAAAAACATCAAAGGATATCAATTTCGAGGTACTTATCGTGGATTTGTCACATACTACATTGATAAACAACTCTATTGCCTTGTCCATAAATTTCTTGTAAACTGTTAACAAATGGCTTAATTTAGTTGCACCATTGCATTGAGCTCAAAATATATTTTTGGTATAAAAAAATGAACCTTATCTTCCATTGTACGCCCAAGGTATCATAATTTTTCGATCACCTTCTCAAAGCAAGAAGAAAAACTCATGTATGACCATCAAATAGACATCAAATTTAAGGTAAGCTATTTTTATTGTCCTTTCACTTTATCATACTCCACCACCACCCTCAATTGCCATTATAACGAGTTAAATTTATAAGTTTAAAGTCAATTATATATACCTTGGTTATACACAATATCATTTTTAAAAAATGCTAGAGAGTTTTACAAGATCGTCCTATGCATGATCTTTCTTATATTTTATAATGAGTATAAATATATTAAATATATTTATCAATTTTTTTGGAGAAATATCAATTTTAAGGGATCTATTTTGGATTTGTCCCATACCACTCCAATTAATGAATCTATTACCTTCTCCAAAAAAATTAATTGTCTTATGATATATGGCCTTACTCTAACTACACCATTGCATTGGCTTCAAAAAAAAACTTTCTAGAAAACACAAACTAGCTTCTAACTTAACACTAAGTCCAAGATATCATGATGTTTATATTGGCCTTCTCCAAGCAAGAAGAAAAACTCCCAGATCACAATCAAATGGACACCAAATTTAAGGTTAAAACTTTCCCAGATGATCAAATGGGCATCAAATTTAAAGTTAAAACATCCCAAAGATAATCAAATAGACATCAAATTTAAGTTTACTTATTTTTATTGACATCTCATATTATTACACTCTACCATCACCCCAATTGTGATTGATTAGAAATATATTCAAGCCAAACTTTATTGAAAACAATTTTTTGTTTTTTTATTTAATCGTCTCTCAAAAATTCTAAAAATATATCCCCAGACATCACTAATTTAGAACACATTTCAAAGTATACATGTGGATGGGATGGGCTTAGGGTTATAATGTCTAGACGTGTATTCCACGTGGTTATCCTACATCCAAGTGTCCATAACTACTTTTTTCAAGTATCTAAAAATACCTGAGAAATTGAAAATGGAATCAATGATGTGAAATCCCTTATTGACTACCACTAATTCAAATCTTATTGGATTATTTTTCATTATATTTTATTATTTAAATATTATAATAGTTTTAAAAGTCCATAAATAATTATGTTGGAGGCATTTTATTGAGAAAAACTCGCCATAAATTAATCTTATAAAAGGGAATATTTTTCAGATGTGCCCTATAATGTTAAAGTTTTATCCTCCATTCAGGTGTTGTAACGTGTATAGATACATTGTGTAAGGCAGAAAGAAGGTGGCCAGCTAGTGCAATTTAATGAAGTGATGGGAAGGAGACCCCATGCTTGAGCACTGGTAATAGTGAAAATATTTGTCTTCAACCCACTAGAAGCAAAATATATAAGCAAGAGTAGGACACCCAAAAAGTCTTCAATCCTCTCAATGTAGGGACCAATCCTATCCTAGATCCTAAAACAAAGAAATTTTTTTTGTAATTAATGTTTGTCTGTGAATATAACTTGGGTATACCTTATCCTATTAGATATCATTTACCAACTGGGTAAGCATCTAACCATATGGGTTAGGCATCTAATATCCTTTTCCAAACTGGCAAACATCTAACCATATAGGTTAGGCATCTACATATGAGTAGGTTATGCTTTGGCTAGAGACTTGACTCATTAGGATCAACTAGATCTTGAGTCGCTCACTATTCATCACTCATCTCTACTAGATAAGCATTGAGGTTATCGTGATAGTAGCATGTATAAAATATAACAAAAAGTCATATTCCACCTCAGAATTTGGGCTAAAGCCTCAGGAACTACGACGATCCAATCGGGATCCTTTTGAGTATATCATAGAATTTTTGTCTTTGTTTTGTTTATCTAAAGTAGGGTCTTATTATAATGGTCTTGCCTTTTCATTTAACTTTAATCTTGTTTAGCGCACAACCCCAAACCCCTTCCTATTAACCTATGTACTAGAAGCATCGTTCGCTTCCCAGACTGCCTACATACCTGCTTCCGAACAAGATCAAGGTGTAGTATGCATCTAGTTCTATTTTATATTCTAAGTTTCATGTAAACTGTGAATCTAGGTATGCAACCCTTTCTTGGACTTAGTTACCTAGATAGTGTCTATGTGATTGCTACCCAAACGGGAGTGAAAAGTATCAATTAAAGTGACTGAATACTTGTTTAACTAAACTAACCCTAAATCTTAACAAGAAATAGAAATAAATATTTGCAAGTTACATCCCCCCCATTCTACTTTTTACTTACATCAACAATATTTTTTATCCTTGCTTTAGAAAACCTAATCCGTATAATTATTGTTGTCAAAGTTTCGTTGTCTAAAAGCTATATGGTTGGTGGTTTCTTGATAATAATTGGTTTAACATTCTCAATTCTGGTTTTCATTGCTCTTTTTTGGTGGTACTAAGTTTTGAGTAAAAAATATACTTTTTCCATTTTATTTCGTAGTTTTTCAAGTCAGAATCATCTAAAGTAGTTCAAATTATTTCCTTATCTTAATTAGTGTTTTTGACCAAGAGGGATTATCCCACCCCTTGGTCTTAATGACACGACATGGTCCTTATTTCTCCTTGATGGTTTATAGGGATGATACCCAGATGTCATTGTTGCAGTTATGTTAGGTTATGATGCAGTAGCTCAAGCGCGATGGCATTACCTGTAAACATGAGCTAGAGGCACTATTTAATACCCAACGCTACGTAGTTTTTTTAACCTTAAATTCTTGATCTAAGTTTGAGATTTGAAAAGTAAAGAATACTTGAAATAAGTTAATGCATTATATTTCAAAAGCAAATTCTTTAGTAGGAAAGTAGAAACATAATCCCCTAGTTTTGTCATCATGTCGATTTTTAACCATGTTTATTATAGACAATTATATTTGTAGTCTCTTTAGGTAAAATTTTCTAAAAACAATAACTTATACACAAGGAGTTAGTGAACTTGAATTTAAATAAATCATTTATACATTTGAAAGGAGGGTTCTAAAATTTGAGGGTTCAACCCTAGAATGAAGGATGTTTATTTGCATACTAATCTTAATCATAATCAAATTCATCATCAAAGTTCAACAACAATCAAAGCAAGGGTCCGCTCGTAATATTGTTTTATGATAACTTAGATTGCTTTTTAGCAATTTCATGTATCTCAATCAATATTCTCGCAATCTAGGTTTATGCATGTAACTTCACAAACTAAATCAAATATATTTCATAGATTTATAACTAAGTATACAGAAAACAAAACTCATTTATTTAATGCTATATTCTACTTTTTTTTTCACCGAACTGGGTATAGAGATCATGTTAATGTTATATGTTATATGTCTCTTGACTATCTGATTACTTATTACATTATTATTTGCTATAAAAATCAATTACTTTCCCTAACAACAAGCGGCGATATCATTTTGTTTCTAGTAATACTAAAATCATTCTATTTTAATTTTCTAAAAATAATTACTTTATATTTTCCTTACGATTTAAATAAAATATTATATTCATCTTACAATTTAAATAAGACAATTTATTTACCTTTTGATTTAAATAAAATAAAATATTTATTTTACAATTTAAATAAAATAATATATATCTATCTTACCATTTAAATAAAATAAATTATTTACTTCGAATTTAAATAAAATAAAATATTTATTTTACAATTTAATTGAAACAAAATTTTTACCTTACAATTTTAAATAAACTAAAACATTTACCTTATGCCATTGAAATCCTTGACTGAAATGGAATGTGGATCCGCTTGAATTAAAACAGCTGAGATAAAGATATGGTGGCGGTGTTGATTTCACATGATGATAATAATCCTCTGCTTCTCCCTTTCCAAGCATCGAATTATGTGTCAATCTCCTCTTTATACACTATTTTTTCATGCAAATTTTTCTTTAGTTAATAGTTTTAACTATCTCTTCGGTGGCAGTCGATCTCTCTGTTTGCATGGCCAAAGCATGAGTTAAGTGGACGACAACTAGAGTAGGTTACTCCAAACTGGAAGTTAATGGTTGTCACCTCTAAGTTAGGCAGTGGAAGTATTAGATATTATGTCTTAACTATAGGCATATGTGCTAGGTTCAGTAGAATGTAGGCTTAGGTTAGAAAAGTCTTATTTTAATATTGTAGTATATGGTTTTAGGTATAAACTAAATATAATTAATTAATAATCTAAAAATTATTTAAAAAAATAATAATTTTATTTGAAAATTTTAAAATCAATAATAAAAGAAAAACTCTATTAATAAAACGCCATGTTATTCCCAAAATCCGTCACTTGTTTTTGGTGGACAATATACCGACTATTTTGGTCTTGAAAATCAAAACTCTCTCTTATCTTTCTCAAAAATGCTCTGAGCATTTAAGTTTTTTGAATATTCAATCTTTTTTAGCTAAGGAAGTTGTAGGTTCAATAGGAGGGCTTTCTTCAAAGGAAGTTCAAAACACTTAAGGCATTTCTTTAGTGTTTTGAGGATGGTTCAACGCAAACGTTTGATCAAAAGACTTAACGGTGGGCTTCAAATAATTAGAATGAACCACTTTGAACCGTTGAACCACTGAACCCTTTCTTCGCAAGGTTCAAAGGTTTAACGACTTCGACAAACTTAAACAATAAAAGGATTCAAAGAGTTAAGATTGAATCGTTGAACCATTGAACATTGAACTTCGAAAGGTTCAAAGGTTTAAAGGTTCAACAAGTTCGACAGACTTAGAAAATAAAAGGATCCAAAGAGTTCAAAGCTTCAAAGGATTCAAACAATTAGAATGAACCGTTGAACCGTTGAACCTTGAACTAAAATGGTTTAAAGGTTCAAAGGGTTCAAATAGTTCAAAGTTGGAAAGGAAGCTTCAAGCGAATGGATGAAGTGGAAGATTCCAAAAATAAGTTCAACCAAATGGTTCAAAAGAATGGTTCAACTAAAGAAGAAAAAGAGAGCGAAAACGGCCCTTTACAAAACATTCAATCGCCGAACCATTGAATCTTTGAACCATTGAACCTTTGAACCAAAAGAGTTCAAGGTTCAAGGTTCAAAGAGGTTCAAGCGACCAGTGATGTCCCCGTGGATGTCAAATTCAGGGTGATGGAATAACTATTGATTTTCAAAAGCCCTGAGAACAAGCTTAGCGACCGGCCTAGAAAGGAGTTGAAGGAGCCAACATAAAGCGAGAAGATAGCCCCGAGAGCTCAGATCGACAAGAA
Source organism: Torreya grandis (assembly GCA_037957365.1). Classification (NCBI taxonomy): domain Eukaryota; kingdom Viridiplantae; phylum Streptophyta; class Pinopsida; order Cupressales; family Taxaceae; genus Torreya; species Torreya grandis. Next base: position 1,768,575 of record JARHVA010003378.1, on the reverse strand, counting down.
GAGACAAAGGGTGGCAAGGAAAGAGAGAACAACTACACGAAATCCAAAAATATCTTTAGGAGAGTTATTCCCAGTAGGTGGAATAGTCCACCAGGTGGACATCAAAGAACATAAGAATTCAAAGGTGTGGCCTATTTTTTTGCATCGAGTAAAGGCGAATAGACAGCCATGTAAGCATCATAAAGAAGACCAAACAACCCATGCTGAGGAGGAGACATTTGAGATGAGTCAGAACACCAAAGTCAAGGATGATGACCTGTTCCAACATGGCCCTTTCATAGATATTCAATACATTCAATTCAGCATGGGCCATTTTCATGAAAAGAAGCGCCCAAGTCTTTCTTGTGATGCTATATATTGTAATCTCTCATTTTCTAGAAAGGATCTCTCTGTTATTAGAAGTGAAGCTCTACCCAAATTGAAAGGCATTCTTGAGACTTTGAACTCAGATTGTTAATCATATTTTGTTAAATGAATGAGAAAGCAAGTGACCTTTCAGAATTTGTGTTAGAATAAGCTTGTGTCATTTAAGAAATTGTTCTTATGTCTTTTTCCTAAATACAGTCTTGTCCATTTAATCAAACAAGCAGAACAAGTGGAAATAAGTTGGAAGATGTCCTGAAGCTGACTGTGGGAGACTTTGTGCTACCATAATTGTCTTCAGTCTGTGTTTTATGTAAAAGATACTAGAGAGACTTTGAGCTCTCTTTATCCTTCGCAATCCTTTACTCTGTTGTGGTTTTAGGTTCAGACTTTGAGCTACACTTAATCTTGATGTGTTACTTTGTCCTAATCAGTAAGAGAGACAACGAAAGACTTTGTGCTTTCATGGGTTTCTTGTGGTTTCTTTTACTACCTAAGAAGTCTTCCTCTGATTTTTTAAACATCATTTCTGAAAGAAGAGAAATGTCTTCAGTAATTACCCAGGAATTCTCCTCTATTTTTTGAACATCATCTCTGAAAAAAGAGAGATGGATGGAATGATTTCACCCATGTGTGTGTTTTCAATTTATATTATTATACAATAAATTATAGGGAACCTCCCCTTACTGAGAGGAGAGATTTGTCCCAATTTGACTGTGGTCACCACCTCTATTTTGCTATATAAATCTCCTTGTGCTATGGTTGATGCACCTATTTTGCCATCAATCAGCTGGTGACAAAATATTCACCCAACAGTTTTTGGCAACTCTGACAGGAAGAACAAGCAGTTTGAAGCCTCAAGCTTCAAATTGAAGTAGTTCTAGTTCTTTTTCATATCCATTTTACACTTTGGCAGATTCACCATACACACGAAGCTAGAGAGCTCAAGGTATTGTTGACCCTGTATTTGAACTTGTGCAGCAAAATAATTTTGATCTTTCCGCTCCACAAACTCACCTTCAGCGAAGTAGGAGTTTTCCTCCTACAAACATCAAGTCCCCAATAGCAGGCAAAACTGCTCTTTCCTTTGCTAGTAGAGCTTTATCTATACATATCCCACAAAGATTTATTATCCCTCTTTTCAACAGCCATATCATGGCAGCTCGAGGCCCTTAGGGTAATATTTTTGGTCCCATAAATCTGACCCCACCTCTACATAAGTTACCCCATAGCTCAAGGAAAAATTTCTCCAAGTTTTATGGTGATGAGAAGGTTCATCCTGATAAACATATTGTAGCCTTTTGCATAGTCTATGCTGTAATAAGCATTGAATATGAAAACATTACAGTCAGACTGTTTGTGGAGACATTGCGAGGAGCTGCTACAAACTAGTTTTATCATCTACAAGCACAAACAGTGACTGACTAGAACACTCTCAAGGCCAAATTTGAGGCCAGATTCAAACCTGTAGAAGATGCACATGCCCTGTTAGCTCAGCTTAAAAAAATGAACAAGGAGCCTCATGAACCCATGAGAGACTTCATTGCTAAATTCGACAAGCTGAGGAACAGGATTCTTACAATTTCTCAACCGACGCTTGAGAATCTCAAATGCTTCTTCATCAACTCTCAACTTCCTGAAGTGAGTTTCCTGTTGAGGTGGGTTGGGCACATAAATCTTGATGTAGCTCAAATTTTGGTGACTGAGGTTGAAGATGACCTTATCTTAGCAAGAAAGATAAGAAGAGATCCTAATAGAAATAAATCTTCTTCATCTTCTGAATATTCTTCTACAAGCACCACTGATCTTATGGTGTAAAAGCTAGCAAATGAATTGCTAGCTCTGAAAAAATAAATGACACAAGGGATGTCTGCTCCTCTTTCTTATCGGGATATACCAAGGAGGACGTTTCCCAACAAGTCATATTAGGGCAATGCTACCATAAATTAAGGGCAACCAAATCGCCTTCCTCCCCCACCAAGGAAGCTTGCCATTGAGGCGGCACCAGCTAACTCAGTGGTTGGTTATCTTGAAATTGAATCTGATTTTTCTTTCCAACTTGAGTTGAACCAAGAAGATGACGATGATCTCTTTGTAGAAGACCAATAAGAATAAAATGGTGACTCCAACATTGGTTTCCTGAATTACCAGGATGAACCTAGAAGTAAGGGAGAAGCATTTGATGTATCATATGCTATATTTACCAAGTCCCGTAACTAGTCAGCTCAACCAGCTGATAAAAGAAAAATAGAGGAAGAATCATGCCCAACAATTTCAATTGCTAAATGAAGAACTTCACTACCTTTCTAATCAAAGGACTCGGTGAGCAATAAAAATGTAAGTAGCTCAAATATTCCTTCACCTTCTGCTTTAAATTTGTAGACCAGTCCTACACCAAATAAAAACTAGATTGATGGACTGCCTTCCTCCATTTTGAATTCATTTCAGTCATTTGATATAATTGGCCATGCTAAGAAGACCAAAATTTAAATGTTTGAGTTTGAATTCTTGCAATTTAACCCTGAGCAGTTGGATACGTTATTTCAATGCATCAAGAATAAAACTATCCCTGCAGGACAAGAAATTTTGAAAGTAACTCATATTCCCCCAAAGAACACCTCTGCCCAAAATAATCTTGTGATTACTCCTCCAGCTGCCCCTGAAAAGACAGAACCATTTTATGTCTCCCTATTGATAAACGGTCATCAACTGAACAATTGCATTATAGATTCTGGTGCCTCTAACAATGTCATGCCTATCAAGGTGGCAGAGTCTCTTGATTTCACACTGACTAAGACCTTTGGAAGATGTTTTTCCATGGAAAAAAAATAAGTGCCTCTGTTGGGACAAATCAAGGATGCCAAATTTGCATTTGTGGCCTTCCCAAATAAAATAAATAAAATGATAGTCCTGGTGGCTGACGTCCCAGCCTCCTACGGCATTCTTCTTAGGTGAAATTTTTGAAAAGACATTGGTGGAGAATTGAGCATGAACCTGTCTGAGGTGAGGATCCATGTCAAAGGCATCATGCAAATGATGTTTCTTGAGAAGGAGGCAAAGTACATTGTCAATCAAACTTCAGTCCCTAAAGCTCAAATTATGTTTGAATCTTTAGGCATGGGTAATTACTTTTTGTCTACTGAAGACGTTCTTGTTTTAGCAAATGAAAGCTTACCAAGTGGCAATCTAAAAAATTCATATAAGACATCAGAAGAATTGGTAGGGCACAGTACACATAAAAAAATATCTTTCCTTATGAATAAAAATATAAAAGAAGATCAGATTATAATGATGTTTGAATTCTAGAATTTGATGGCAGCAATTCTTCTACTGATTCTGGAGCTGAAGTAGTTTTGATATCTCCTCAAAGAGATATTTTCCCCTATGCATATAAGTTGCAGTTTAGCAACACCAAAAATACTGCTGAGTATGAATCATTGCTGCTTGGATTAAAGGTTCCTCAAGATAAAGGTGTTAAAATCGTTCATGCCAAAGGAGATGCTTAGTTGGTGGTTTGTCAGGTGAGAAACCTGTATCAATCAAAGAATGAAAGATTGCGACATTATCACAATCTGGTGTGGAACTACATTGAAAGCTTTGATGATTTTAGTATTTTTGTTGTGCCCAGAGAATTCAACAGTCGTGTAGATGCATTAGTCATCTCTGTAACTCTCTTGGTCCCTCACCAAGATTTCAAAGATGATAGGTACACTATCAAGTTGGTCTTTAGGCCAAGTGTACCTGATAATGCTGACCATTAGCAGGTATTTAATGGTGAAAACTAAATCATTACTTTTTTGAAATAGATAAATAGCTTTAAAAAACTTCATTTTGAAGGCAATGAATCTCCATCGTGGGAATCAGCTCTAGAAACAAATTTAAAAGCTGATGAAGAGTTCCTTCAGCTCAAAGGGAATAAAATTACAAAAGGATTAGTTTCTCTTGAGAAACTTTTTGACAAGCATGATAGATTTGTTAAGGAGCAGCAAATAGATTCAAAATCCTCCAAAGATTTTTATCAAATAAATTTGAGTACAGAAGACAATCCAAAAATGGTCAACATTGAAAATTGTTGTACCCCTAATGCAAAACTCAAATTTATCACTCTATTTCACCATTACATTGATGTTTTGGCATACTCCTATGATGATTTTAAATCTCTTAGACTTGAGAAATCTAACATGAAATTCTTCTCAAGATTGGGTCATTGCCTCACAAGCGGAAGCAAAGGCAGTACAATCTCAGGATATCAGGCACGCTTTTGTCTGAGATACAAAAAATGTTGAATGTAAGAATTATTTTTCCAATCCATCATTCCACTTGAATTGTGAACATAGTCCCTATGAGAAAGAAGAATGGAGAAATCTATCTATGTGTTGATTTCAAAATTTTGAATCAGTCATCTTTAAAAGACAACTATCCCCTGCCCATCATAGATCAACTGCTGCAAACAGTGACTAGCACTGAGATGTTATCAATTCTAGATGGTTTTTCAAGATATAATCAAGTAGAAGTTGGTGAAGTATACCAACATAAGACTACTTTCACAACACCTTGGGGCACTTTTGGATATCGTAGAATGCCTTTTGGCTTGATCAATGCTGGCGCCACCTTCCAAAGAGCGATGGATCTTGCTATCAAAAATGAAATGGGAAAATTCATTGTGGTATACCTTGATGATTTGACAGTCTTTTCTAAGCATCATTATGATCATGTGCATCATCTACAACAAGTGCTAGAGCGATGTTGGTAGATGGTATTTCTCTTAAACCTAAGAAATTGATTTTTGGGGTTACTGAAGGGAAACTTCTCAATCACACTGTGTCCTGAGAAGGCATAAAGATCAACCCAAAAAGGGTCAAATCCATTCAAGAGCTTTCTCTTCCTGATTGTAAGACTGCAGTTCACTCTTTCTTTAGAAAGGTGAACTTTTTGTGAAGGTTCATCCCTGAATTCGTAGAGAAGACTCGCCACATTGTCAATATGATGAAGGGCAAAGCCATTTTTAGCTAGACTGAAGAAGGCAAGTCAGCATTTCAAGACATCAAGGAAGCTATCGACAATGCCCTAATCCTGATTTGTCCTGATTACAGCAAAGACTTTGTGATGTATAGCTATGCTTCTAAACATATACTTTCAACCATCTTGGTTTAGTAGAATAAAGAAGGTGTGGAATCTCTCATATCTTTCATGAGTTGTCATCTCAAAGCTCATGAGCTGAAGTATTCAAACATGGAGAAGCATGTTTATGTTGTGGTAAAGGCAGTAAAGCACTTTCATTTTTACATTCTGAACTCACACACTGTTACTCTGGTTCCTGATACAACAATCAAGTCCATACTAACTCAACAGGAGTTTGGAACTAAAAGGGGCAATTGGATTACCAAAATTTAGGAGTTTTATCTTGTTATCAAACCAATGAAGCTTGTGTGAGGAAGGGGTCTCTGACAATTAATTGTTGATAACATACTAGAAAAAGTAAAGTATGAAGAAATATGAGTTGAAGACACGCCAACAGTTCTATTTGTCACCATTACGAATGAGTGGTATTCAAATATTGTTCATTTTCTTACCTATGGTGAGTGTCCTGCTCACATGTCTCGTAAAGAAAAGAAGATTTTTAAGTTGAAAGCTTCTAATTTTGTCTTGTGGGATAACGGTATGTATAAGAGAAACCTTGATGGGGTATTCCTTCACTACGTGGATAAAGTGCAGTAGAACAAACTTTTGGAGTCATTCCATAATTTGGCTTATGGAGGACATTTTTCTGCTCTTATGACTACCCATAAAATTCTATGAGCCAGCTACTATTGACCTACTCTATTTTGAGAATCATATGCTTTGGTGCATAGATACGAGCTATGTCAATAATTCATTGGCAAACCCAAGTTGGTTGCGTTACCTCTCAAGCCTGTGGTGATAGAAGAGTCATTTCAACAATGGGGAATTGATTTCATTGACGTTATAAATCTATCCTTGAGTGTTGGACATGATTATGTCCTTACAGCCATAGACTACTTTACCAAGTGGGTGGTGTTAGGTTGTGGAGCTAAAAGCTTCACTGATGCAAACATGGAGGAGGTTGCAGATGAGTTGCGGTGTGTCACAGCAACCGGCGTCGGTCTGATCAGTCGACGTCGGCAGGATAGTGAAGAGAAGCAATCGACATCGGTCAGGGATCGGCCGACGTCGGTTACCTCCAGGCGGACAGGGACCGACGTCGGTCACCTGTGTGGTTCAACTGCGAGTTTATTACGGGCAGTTAGCTAATGAACCAAGTGTTTGCATGATGAGAGCTAATTTTAGACTGGGAGCTGCGGATCTAATTATTGTAATTAGATGTCTAATTATTGTTTGGATGAGATCTATATAATAGACTCATGGTTGTATTGGAAACTTGTGCTAGAGAGTAAGAGAGCAATATTATAAGCTCCTTCTGTGTGTGAGGTAGAGCTATGGTGTGTTCCTCCTAGTGCCACAGTACCAGGTGTGGGTACTGGATTGGAGAATCAGCAGGGTTCTTCATGTATGTATGATTTTGGTCATCAGGTGAGCATGGCCGTTTATAGGAGATCTACATGGTAAGTAAGATCGTTGATCTGCAAGTGTATGTGTGTGCAAGGTCAAGGTTCACAAGTGTGCAGAACCAGGTTGATTTGCAGGTGTGCAAGATCAGATAGGACAGTAACACAACAGGGAGCAGAATCAGGCAGGATCTACTTGGAGTACAGGGGTGTACTCAGATAGAGCAAAGAGGAAGGCAAGGGAGTTCCTTCCATAAGTATGGTCTATTGAGTTGCAAGTTGTTGCAAGTTCATGGGAGATCTACTTGAAGTACGTTGAGTACTTGTGGAGTACGTTGAGTACTTGTGGAGTGCGTGGAGCACTTGTGGTGTGCGTGGAGCACTGGAGGTGAACACCAACTCTGTGTTTGAGTTGGGTGTTGGGACCTAAGAGAGAGCTTTGAGGAGAGAGTTACAGTTCACTTGAGGTGTGGGAAGCCTCTGAAGAGGTGGTGAAGAAGAAGTGGCATCTTCTTTATTGTATTCTTTTCTTCAAGAGTTTTAATACAAGTTATGTATTGTCTCTCATATCATGTGTTATTCTGAATTCTAGTTACTTGTGTTTCTGGTTAATTTCCGCATATTAAGTTGCTTGGTTTGGTAATCAATTGCATGCTTCTGGTGTTTCATGTATCCTGACAGGTGGAAGCCATTCCAATCAAGCATGCTACTTCAGAAGTAGTGTGTAATTTACTCAAGGAAAATATCATTTCCAAGTTTAGGGTCCCAACCAAGATTGTAACAACAATGCAGCCTATTTCTCTTCTCATGAGATTACCCAGTTCTACTACTATTATGGGATTATTCTCTCCCACTCATCTAGCTATTATCCACAAGAAAATGGTCAATCAGAATCAAGCAACAAGAACTTGGTGACCATTATTAGGAAGTTGGTAGATGACAATCAGAGAACCTGGCATAAAGCATTGTTTGACGCTTTATGGGCAGACAAAATTACACCCAAGAGGGCGATAGGTATGTCCCCATTCCAACTTATGCATGGTCTCAATGCAGAGATATCAATCACCCTAGAATTACCAACATTAAAGTTAAAAAAGGCAGTGGAAGATTTAACTTTTGAAATTTCCATCGATAAAAGGATCATGTGCTTGACTGAACTTAATGAGCAATGAACTATGGTGGTGGACCGAATTACTGCACATCAAAGTCTGGTGAACAGACTTTTCGACCAGAAAGAAAGGATCCATGATTTTCAAGTTGGAGATCAAGTCTTGTTGTGGGACAAGAGGAGAGAACCAAAAAGAATGCATAAAAAATTAGATTCCCTGTGGGGAGGCCCATTCTCCATTCATCGTTTAAATGGTGAAAATAGTTTCTTGCTAAAATATCAAGATAGAACGCCATTTACTCTACTTCACAGTGGGTAGCATCTAAAGCACTTCAATCTTTGAAGTATCAGATAAGTCCATTTGTATATATGTATAGTCTTTCTTTATTTTGTGTTTTTCATTTTTTTTTAGTGTCATTCATTTTTAGCACCTTTTTTTTGGGTAAGCATGACTCCGTAGCCCAATGGCATAGATGAATGCACTGAGATTCTGGTTTCTACTTCCTTTGATTGCTTCAATTTCAATCGATGGAAGTTCCCCAACTAGAGCCAGTTGTTGTTCCCAAAATCTTTCACTTGTTTTTGGTGGACAACATACTGACCATTTTGGTCCTGCAAACCAAAACTCTCTCTTTGATTTCTCAAAAATGTTCTGAGCATTTAAGTTTTTCAACTATTCAAGTCTTTTCAGCTAAGGAAGTCACAGGTTCAACAGGAGGGCTTTCTTCAAAAGAAGTTCAAAACACTTAAGGCATTTCCTTAGTGTTTTGAGGATGGTTCAACTCAAAGATTCAATTAAAAGACTTAATGGTGGGCTTCAAATAATTAGAATGAACCACTTTGAACCGTTGAACCATTGAACCCCACCTTCGCAAGGTTCAAAGGTTCAATGAGTTCAAAGGTTCAACGGATTCGACAGACTTAAAGAATAAAAGGATTCGAAGAGATAAGATTGAACCATTGAACTGTTGAACCTTGAACTTCGAAAGGTTCAAAGGTTCAACGACTTCAACGAGTTCGATGGACTTAGAGAATAAAAGGATCCAAAGAGTTCAAAGCTTCAAAGGATTCAAATAATTAGAATGAACCATTGAACTGTTGAACCTTGAACCAAAATGGTTCAAAGGTTCAAAGGGTTAAAATAGTTCAAAGTTTAAAAGGAATATTCGAGTGAATAGATGAAGTAGAATATTCCATAAAGAAGTTCAACCAAATGGTTCAAAGGAATGGTTCAATCAAAGAAGAAAAAGAGAGCAAACGCAGCCCTTTACAAAACATTCAATCGCTGAACCATTGAATCTTTGAACCATTGAACCTTTGAACCAAAAGAGTTCAAGGTTCAAAGAGGTTCAAGTGACTGGTGACGTCCCCACAGATGTCAAATTTAGGATGATAGAATAACCGTTGATTTTCAAAAGACCTGAGAACAAGCTCAGCGACTAGCCCAGAAAGGAGCCAAAGAAGCCAACATAAAGCAAGAAGATAGCCCTGAGAGCTCAGATCACCAAGAAGAGATAAAGCGTGGCAAGGAAAGAGAGAACAAATATAAGAAATCCAAAAATATCTACAAGAGAGTTATTTCTAGTAGGTGGATATCAGAGAACATAAACATTCAAAAGCATGGCCTATTTTTCTGCATCAAGTAAAGGTGAATAGACAGCCGTGTAAGCGTCATAAAGAAGACCAAAAAACCAATGCTAAGGAAGAGATATTTGAGATGATTCAAAATGCCAAAGTCAAGGCTGATGACATGTTCTAGCATGGCCCTTTCATAGATATTTAATGCATTCAATTCAGCATGGGCCATTTTCATGAAAAGAAGCACCCAAGTCTTTCTTGTGATGCTATATATTGTAATCTCTCATTTTGTACAAAAGATCTCTCTGTTATTAGAAGTGAAGCTCTACCAAAATTGAAAGGCATTCCTGAGACTTTGAGCTCAGACTGTTAATCATATTTTGTTAAATGAATGCGAAAGCAAGCGACCTTTCAGACTTTGTGTTGGAATAAGCTTGTGTCATTTAGAAAATTATTCTTATGTCTTCTTCCTAAATACAGTCTTGTCCATTTAATCAAACAAGTAAAACAAGTGGAAATAAGCTGGAAGATGTCCTGAAGCCAACTGTGGGAGACTTTGTGCTACCATAATTGTCTTCAATCTATGTTTTATGTAAAGGATACTAGAGATACTTTGAGTTCTCTTTATCCTTCATAATCCTTTACTCTGTTTTAGTTTTAGGTGTAAACTTTGAGCTGCACTTAATCCTGTTGTGTTACTTTGTCCTAATCAGTAGGAGAGACAATAAAAGACTTTGTAATTTCATTGGTTTTTTGTGGTTTTTGCTACTACCTAGGAAGTCTTCCTTTGGTTTTCTAAACATCATTTCTTAAAGAAGAGAAATGCCTTCAGCAATTACCCAGGAATTCTCCTCTATTTTGTGAACATCATCTCTAAAAAAAGAGAGATGCATGGTATGATTTCACCCCTGTGTGTATTTTCAGTTTCTATTAGTATATAATAAATTATAGGGAACCTCCCCTTGCTGAGAGGAGAGATTTGTCCCAATTTGGTTGTGGTCACCACCTCCATTTTGTTGTATAAATCTCCTTGTGTTGTAGTTGATGCACCTATTTTGTCGTCAGTCAACTGGTGACAAAATATTCACCCAACACAACGTTTGGTGATTTTCTAAATATTAATACGTAAATATTAAATTCATTCATTATAAATACGAGTAGTTAAGATAATACTAAATATTTAACCCATTAATTTTTCCTCTTTCAAAATTGTAAACATTGCATATAATTCTACAAAAAAAAATAGCTTTAATATTTTAACAATTTAATTTCCTAGCTCTTGGAATTTTGAAAATGAAATTAAATTCATACCTTGTTTTCTTTCAAAATCTCATCGATGACCTGATAGCTCTTTGAAAATCACAAAAGTTAAATTAACTTAAAAAAAATCAACTCATTATAACAATAAAATATTAAAAGAGGTCCAAATCAACTTAGAGTATGAGCATAAGTCCACGATCCAGGAAGAGAGGTCGTGACATCCTTCCCCCCTTAAATTGTGCATTGTCCCAATGCACTAAAAAAGTTTGATTAAGTTCATAAATTTAAAATAAAAATGGAAACATGTTTTTCATTTATTCGATGTCCTCCCAAGTTACACTTCCTTCGTCATATTGATCCCACTATACCTTGCACTAATCAACCTCTATTGCACAATTGATACTGGCACCTCTCTAGCACTCTGTATGGCTCTATTGTTATTTTTTCAAGATCTTGGACTTGTAAGGCATTTTAGTTTAAAATGTGTTTATTATTAGGCACATATTTCTTAAGAAGTGACGCATGGAAGACATCATGAATGCGACTCAACTATGAGGGTAAGGCCAATTGATAGGCTACTAGGTTGATTCTCTCTAGGGTCTCAAAAGGTCCTATAAAGCGAGGAGCTAACTTCACATTTTTCCCAAAGGTTATAGAACTTTTGTGTGATCTGACCCTTCAAAACACCTTGTCACCAATCAAGAAGTCTCTCTGAACTCTCTTCCTATCTACGTAGCACTTTTGTCTGTCTGATGCTTCCTTCAACTTCTGCCTTATAAATTTCACCTATTCCTCCATGTCTTTCAACATTTCAGGATCGATTACTATTATGTCCTCAAGGTTATCCCAACTAAGTGGTGTTTGACAACTTCTCCCATATAGAGATTCAAGTGGAGTTATACCTAAAGATGTTTGAAATGAGTTATTATAGGAAAATTCTACCAATGGGAGATAAGTTTCCCATTTGATTTGTTGATCCATACAGTACATCCTTAGGAGATCATCTACAACCTGATTTATCCTTTCTGTTTGCCCATCTGTCTCAAGATGAAATGCAGAGCTAAAGTTCAATTATGTACCTAAAGCTGACTATAGAGTCATCCAAAACCTTGAAGTAAACTTGGAATCTCTATCTGATATGATATTGTTTGGAACTCAATGCAATCTAACCACTTTTTTCACAAATCGGTTGGCTAAGGTTGGTACATCATCAGTCAAGTTCTCAGGTATGAGATGTGTTACCTTAGTAAGCTTGTTGATTACCACCATAATAGCATCATGTCTGTAGGGTGTCATAGGTAATCCTTGTATGAAATCTATACCGATAACTTGCCATTTATATCTTAGAATGTCGTGCAGATATAAAATCCCTAAAGGATGTTGGTGTTTTGCTTTAACCCTCTAACATTCCAAGCATCATGCCACATATAATACTATATCTCTTTTCATCCCCTGTCAAAAGTATAGTTTCTTAAGATCGGCATATAGTTTGTTTACCCTTGGATGACATAAGTAGGGTGCATCATGAGATTTAGTCAAAATTATCTTCCTTAAGTCTTGTACATCTGGAACATAGATCCTATTCTTATATCGAAGCAAATCCTTTCCATCCAAGGTATATCCTTTAGTTTTTTGGTCTTTTAAATTTTATTCTATCATCACTCTAACTTGCTTATACCAAAGATCTTGCTTTTGTCCTTCTAGTATTTTTCCTTTTAAATCAAATCTAAGCATTTTTATATTTATTAGGTGTCTACTCCTACTCAAAGCATCGATAACCCTATTCTCCTTTCCCTTGATCTACTCAATTTCAAAATCATACTCACTCAAGAACTCCAACCACCTTCTCTACCAAGCATTCAGATTGGGTTGAGTGAATATGTACTTTAGCCCTTGATGATCAATTTTTAGTTCAAAAGGTTTCCCATTATGGAAATGTCTCCAATTCTATAAGGTGTGAATAATTGCTGCCAATTCTAAATCACAAGGGGCATAATTTACTTCATGGGTTTTCAATTTCTTGGACTCATATGCAATTACACCATCATTCTAAATGAGTACTCCTCCCAATCCTTTGATGGATGCATCTGTTATAACCATGAAATGTCCATTTGGATAGTGTACCTTCAAGATGGGTGTCGTGGTCAACTTTTCCTTCAAAATCTAGAAAGCTTTATCACACTGCTCTATCCATATAAACTTCTTACCTTTCCTTTGCAATGTCGTAATCAGGTTGGTGATCCTAGAACAACCTTCAAAAAATCTCCTATAATATCTTGCCAATCCCAAGAAACTCCTTGCTTCTGGTACATTCTTAGGATTGGCCATTTCATTATTGCGTCTGTCTTGTCTAGATCTACTGCAATTCCTTCTTTGGATATGATGTGGCCTAGATAGTGAATTTCCTTCTTAAAGAATGCACATTTGGACTACCTACCATATAGTTTAAGTTCTCTCAACCTCTGAAGAACCAATTGAAGATGTGCTAAGTGCTCTTCCTCATTCTTAAATTCGATGAACTTTCTAGTCTAAATTCGATGCTTTGAAAGGAAGCAACAGAGGATTATTTGTCTTCTTCATTTCCTTCACGCGATCCCTTTTATCATCACATGAAATCAGCACTGCCACCACATCTTTATCTCAGCTATTTTAATTCAAACGGATCCACATTCTATTTTAGTCAAGGATTTCAACGGCATAAGGTAAATGTTTTAGTTTATTTAAAATTGTAAGGTAAAAATTATGTTTTATTTAACTTGTAAAATAAATATTTTATTTTATTTAAATTGGGAGTAAATAATTTATTTTATTTAAATGGTAATATAGATATATATTATTTTATTTAAATTATAAAATAAATAATTTATTTTATTTAAATCACAAGGTAAATAATTTGTATTATTTAAATTATAAGATGAATATAATATTCTACTTAAATCATAAGGAAAATATAAACTAATTATTTTTAGAAGACTAAAATCGAATGATTTTAGTATTACTAGAAATAAAATGATATCGCCGCTTGTTGTTAGGGAAAGTAAATTATTTTTGTAGCAAACAATAATGTAATAAGTAATCAGATATTCAAGAGACATATAACATTAACATGATCTTTATACCCGGTTCGGTGAAAAAAAAGACTAGAATATAGCATTAAATAAATGAGTTTTGTTTTCTATATACTTAGTTATAAATCTATGAAATACACTTGATTTAGTTTGTAAAGTCCCATTAATTTTTCCTCGTTCATAATTTTATACATTTCATATAATTATACGAAAAAAAATAGCTTTAATATTTTAACGATTTAATTTCCTAACTCTTGGACTTTTGAAAATTAAATTAAATTTGTACCTTGTTTTCTTGTGAACTCCCGTTGTTGACCTGATAGCTCTTTGAAAATAACAAAAATTAAGTTAACTTTAAAAAAATCAACTCATTTCGATAATAAAATATTAAAAGAGGTCCAAATCAACTTAGAGTATGAGCACGAGTCCACAGTGCGGGAAGAGAGGTTGTGACATCCTCCCCCCCTTAAATTGTGAATTATCCCAATGCACTACAAAAGTTTGATTAAATTCATAAATTTAAAATAAAAATGGAAACATGTTTTTCATTTCTTTGGTGTCCTCCCAAGTTGCACTTCCTTCATCATATTGATCCCACTATACCTTGCACTGATCAACCTCTCTATTGCATAATTGGTACTGATGCCTCTCTAGCACTCTGTATGGCTCTATTGTTACTCTGTCGAGCTCTTGGACCTACAAGGCATTCCAATTTAAAATGTGTTTATTATCAAGTAAATATTATGTGAAACTCATTATTTACTACCACTAATCCTAATCTTATTGGATTGTTCTTCATTACATCTTATTATTTAAATATTATAATAGTTTTTAAAGTCCATAAATAATTATGTTGGAGGCATTTTATTGAGACAAACTCACCATAGATTCATATTACAAAAGGGAATATTCTTTAGATGTTCCCTATAATGTTAAAGTGTTTTCCTCCATTTAGGTGTTGTCACGTGTACAGATACACTGTGTAAGGCAGAAAGAAGGTGGCCAGCTAGTGCAATTTAATGAAGCAGTGGGAAGGAGACCCCATACTTGAGCACTGATAACAATGAAAGTATTTGTCTTCAACCCACTAGAAGTAAGAGTAGGAGACCCAAAAAGTCTTAAATCTTCTCAATCAACATGCCTATGAAAGGGCCCTATTTGGGAATTGTTAATCCAAAGACAAAATCTCTTAAAGTCAAGTGAATACTAATTCTGTCTATTATAGACCCAGATGTCAGGACCCCTGTAAGTTTTATGCAAATGAATAACATGCTTACCATCTCATTATTAGGTTAGAGGTGACAAAATATAGGCCATCATAGGTTTCACAACAAACACCATGAAAACCACAAATGAAACACCATAAATTAAAACATAAAGTGTTATGACCAGGCTCTTAACTGACCTTGAATCAATTACAACAATGGATAGAAGAATCCAAACAACCACATCATTGACAACCATTGCATACATGCCCATTTGACGCACATCTCTCTTAAGAATCTTGATCTCGTCAAGTATCATAACAAGTGCAGGGAAGGCAGTGATAGATAATGCGACACCCATAAAGACAAGAAAGGTGCCATGGTCAACACCCTTTGATAAATGGGCTGAGAATAATTTGACCCTGATAAAAACAAAATTATCATAACAAAAAATGTTAAAGCTAATGGCCATAAGTACCATTTTTAAATTTCCCATCCAAAGACCAAATAAAATCTTCTTTGAATCGCAAACACCATTATAGACAAAAGAAAGCCCTAAAATCCCTGTACATGCCTAAATATGGGGACAAAAATGATAAGTAGCTTAAAATCATATCTAATTAGACATATTATATAATAAAATGATAAAGAGAGAGAGTCAATTTCATAATCATGTACAGAAATACACATCATATTAAGATACTACAATTGTGCCCATGAAAAACTTTCATACAGTTACAATAAAAATATGCATGCCATGACATATTTTTCAACAAAGACTAAGCTTCTTGTGGCCGATAGAAAACATCTTCAAGATCAGCCTTTGTTGAGCCAAACATATTTTTGCCATCCAACCCTATGCATTAGACACTTAGTATTTGCATAGAACAGGTGTCCCCAATCATACAACTTGCTAGTGCCATGCATTATAATATTTATTATTACTAAATTATCATTGTTTTAATATATAAAAATGTTATAATATATTATATAATAACTAACATTTGATATTTAAAATATTTTACAATTATGTATATTTACACTTCGTGCACCAAAGGTGAGATAGGGTCGACGGTCATGGGTTTCAAGTGAGGTACAACTCTTGATTTACACTCACTCGCTTTATAAAACCCCTATTATCAAAATATAAACTTACATCCATTTTAGTGTAACGTATGTTCTTCAGTATGTTAGTTGCAGCCTCCACAAACAAAACTATAACAATCAGGGTGGTGCCTAATTCAAGATACATCGAACCACCAAAGTGCTTGTAGAGTGTATGCAGATACTGGTGTGGATTCATACCTAGGTCCAAAAGTCTACTTGAAATTGAAAGCACTAGTGGTTGCATGGAATAAGCCTTTTCCATTTTTCATCTATTTGGTTTTAGAGTCATGTAATTAACTTTTAAATAGTTTGAGCAATCAGAGTCTTTATCCAATAGTTTTAAACTCTTCTAAATTGACACGTGGTGAATTTTCTATGTTTTTAGAGGAGTCATTGGATATTCAACCCCTATTTTCATTTAGGTGACACATGTTTCAAGCATTTATTGGGTAATTAAAATAGTTTGGTAGCTCCAAATTACCTTGACAGAATTGCCATGTCACTAAACTTTGCACTTGTATCTTCTAGAATATGAAAATAGTGAAAATTTACAAGATGAGATGAATAATGATGGTGAGAGGTAGGAGAAGGTATTTCCAATGATGTCATACACCAAGGAGCCCATATCAAACACGAGACCCAGATTCACGGCAACTTTTGGATTTACATGACCATCACCCATTGTAACATATATGTAGCTTACAACATGGCAGAATATTTGAAAGACCATCTTTACTATCAAGGGTAGGAAGATTTCAAGTGGATTCACATGATGATGGTGAGGGAAAATGGTATCCTACACCAGACCTAGATTTTGGGCAGATGTTGGATTTACATGACTTGCATCCATTACAAAAGGGTGTGTACCTTGAAAGTTGGTGGGATCTTTGATTGGACATTTTCTATTGTCAAAAGTGGATAATGACATCATGACATTGATTTAATTATGATAGGGTTACATGCCTAATATGTGACTCAAACCAATATTGCAATGACGTTGATGTGGGAACAAGACATTGAGGTTCCAAAGTCTATCTTTGAGATTTTGTTTGTCCATGCTGACAATATATTAACACTTAGAAAAATTACATTAGGGTTAAGAACATACATAAACACCATACTCATACCCATGGAATAAAGGGCAAGGCCATCCAACACATGCACATGGTGAAATATTTTAAAGTGTATTGGGCAATGATGATGAGGGGCAATGATAGGGTATTTCAGGAGACATCGTACACCAAAGGGCCTATATCATACACACGACTTGGTTTCAGGGCAATTATTAGATTTAAATGATTTGCACCCATTAGAGAGGGATTTTTAGCTTGCAGGGTGGTGGCATCTTTTATTGACTATTTTTTATTGTCAAGGATGGAGAAGGACGTTATGGGAGTTGATTTGATTACAAAAGGGTTCCATGTCTGATGTGTGGATCGATTCAATAATGTAATGACATTGATGTGAGGGAAGTACATTGAGGTTCTAGAGTCTATTTTATTACTTATGTTCTTTAAGAACACATGGAAACACCATACTCAGACCCTTGGAAGAAAAGATAACCATAGTTAGAGCCCATCTTTGTAAGCATAAAAAAAAATTTAAGGGAGCATTGATTAGGAAAAATATGTTTTGGAAGGATTATTAAAATGAATATGAGAATATTGTTAGTTAATACTTCGTGCACAAAAGGAAATATAAGGTTTATTATAAGCATATAACATTTACTACTTAAAGATTAAGTCATCATTTAATTGACTAATTATTTGATTAAACTTCATGCGATATCTACTTTTTATTAAGAAAAAGTTGTGAAAGTGACATGCACTCACTTCTATTTAGATAATTAACATTGTTTTATTGCACAAATACCTCCCCAACAATTGGTCCATTCATAGTGATTAATTTATTTACTTCAACCTATCTCCCTCATAAATAAATAGAAAAACTATTTGTTTATGATATACACCAAATTACTCTTAACAATAACTTAAAAATTGTGTTTTAACTTTTTTAAAATATTCATTTTAAATGTAAACTTTTATTTTCATATTTAAATTTTATATTTTTTCAAAAATTTAACGTTATTTATTAAATAAATTGAAGAACAACATGAAAACTCAATTTACACATATTGCATACCATTAAATCATCAAAATCAAAATCATTTAATAAATATTTGGATTTAAAAAAATCTACGAAGATTGACCTTTAATATATTTTAAGATTTTAAAGATTTGGGGTGACTCATAGCCCTTACCATTATAACGTCATCTCACTTCTTATATGTGAGGGAATGGGCACTAATGGATTGCAATTTTATATGACAGATCGAAATATGTTAGATGTTTATAGTATGATTTAAAAAATTGTATAAAATAAATATAAAAATATGTTCACTTAATGCTTTATATTATTTGAAATGGAAATGACGTTAAAATAGAAGTTTTTTTATTATTGGTAAATATTTTTATAGAATTCAAAATTATAAATTAGGAAAACTAATTTTAGTTAGAATTATAAATTAGAATGGAAGAAACTTTCATAAAATTCGAAGTTCTAAATTGAAATCGGGGTGCAATCAAAGACTCGGTCTTCAAGAAACAAATTGACAATATAATAACACAGAGACAATCAAAACATTAAAAACTAAATGAGAAAAGTCAACATAGAGAAATCAGGGTACTAAATCACTATAGACGGTATAACACCAAAGAGACATGGACCAAACAACAAAATAGATGATAATGGAGAAATCATCCAAAGAACTAAAAGAGAAATCAAACCCAAATAAAACCTAGAAACTTAACAGCTGAGGAACATCTACAAGCAGTAAGGCTTATCCTCGAAGGGAAATCATCCAACGTCTTCTAACATATGTCCTGAATTAGTTTTTATACTTTTAGTTTCAATCTTTCAACCTCCGATCTACGTCCTCTACATCCACTGACACTCCTAGATCTATGTTTCGATTCCCACCATTAGAACGAAGAGAACTATACAAACCTTAGAGAAAGATCCTCTGAACGAGTCTCCACCAACTTCCCATCTAAATGATTTAGAATAGAAGGAATAGAAAGCAACCCCTTTTCAATTGAAGGTCTCTCCTCTACCACCACCTTCTCAAATGATAAAGTCGTAATACCCGAAAAGAGAGAGAGTAAAGATTGCATCTGTTGAACGTAAAACACGTCATAATTATGCCAATTAAAATAGAAGTTGGTTGATTAGAGATGAATACGCTTATTTATTTGACTTTTCCTTTTTTATAATTTAAACTAATAAAATAATAAATGGTACCACACTAATATAAAGTATCACAAGAAGCCAATAAAAAAATTTAAAAACAGTCCGTGTAGCGGCATAAAAATAGATTTGAATTCTTCATAGCCCCATGTCATTTGTGTAAAGAATTCCATGAATCTCATTCAAACCTTGGATTGGTGTGATGGTTAGGATTGATGGATTTTCTTTCTTTCTTTTCATTAAAAATTTGTCCTTTATAATTTACATACTAATAAAAAGTATCACAAGAAGCCAATAAAGAATAAAAAATAAAAAAAATAATCCGTGTGGCGGCGTAAAAATAGATTTGAATTCTTCATAGCCCCATGTCATTTGTGTGAAAAAATCCATGAATCTCATTCAAACCTTGGATTGGTGTGATGGTTAGGATTGATGGATTCTTTTTCTTTCTTTTCATTAAAAATTTGTCCTTTATAATTTATAATTTACATACTAATAAAAAGTATCACAAGAAGCCAATAAAAAATAAAAATTTAAAAAAACAATCCATGTGGCGGCGTAAAAATAGATTTGAATTGTTCATAGCCCCATGTCATTTATGTGGAGAATTCTATGAATCTCATTCAAACCTTGGATTGGTGTGATGGTTAGGATTGATGGATTTTTTTTCTTTCTTTTCATTAAAAAACTGTCCATTATAATTTATAATTTACACATTTAACATGTTTGTTATGTGGATTTAAAATATGTATAAGTTGTATTATATGATTTCGGTATTTTGTTATATAGTTTTCAGTTAAATTTATATTTATTTATACTTTATGAGTAATGGTTTATAAGAACGCATCTCTCATGAGTATAAATGATTTATTGAATGTTTATATTTCAAATCAAATTGTATTGACTCATTGTGTCTACATGATGTTCAGAAGGACAATTTCTTATAAATATGAATGGTCTACTTAACACTCATTGTATCAAATAAAATATTCAGAGTAATTGAGAAGTCACCCATCCCAATACTTCTCCATCTCAAATGCACTTAATCAAAAAAAATCTTTAGAATCAAATTGTTCACTCTAATGTGATTTAAATATGAATGATTAATATTTTTGGAAATACTTTTTTTTAATTGAAAATATAAGAATTATAATAACAACCTAAATTACGAAAACTCAAAAATTAGAGTAACAAGAAGAAAAATCTTACAATTACAATTTCAAATTTGTAAAATATTTTACTAGATTATATTCAAACTTTTTAATTTACTTATCGCTCTTTGCCATTTGCTAAATTTAAATATTATTTTTATTCTTATATTCTTTTAAAATTTAAAAGATATATAATATAGTAGCCAAGGCGGCTAAGGCATAATGTTTGTACTAGTTTTACCTGACCATTCTTTCGTAAATGATTAAACATTAGCACTACATATATCATATAAATAAATCATGTCAAATAATTAAATAAAGACTTAAATTATTTATATTAATAATATTAAGCAAACTTTTTCGATGGTTGAAGTGATACAAATCGATGGGTTCTTTTATTATTTATCTAAGTTAAAATTTTAACAAGTAATATTGGTGGCTTAAGTTATAAAAATCAATGGATTATTTTTGTATTTATCTAAGTAATTATATGATATATTGATAATCTATTAAATTTTTTATGCATTCAAATTTTGATAAGTTATATATGATATTGGTAATATATTAAATTTTATGAAGTTTTATAATTGATTTGATTATTGTAGGAAGATTATTGTAATAGATTTCTAAAATTAATTATTAAAAAAAATATGTAGACTAAAGATTAAGTTATATGTAGGGAGGTTATTTGAGGGTCTCTTATTTTAGGTGGACTTTATTGAAAAAAATACAAGTTATAGTGACTATTAACTGGGATCAAAATTTTAATTACAAAAGTTTGTGAAATGGAACATGAAGGTAATACTTTTTATTTGATAGTTTAAAACGCTTTTGATCGGAGCTATGAATTAATGCTAGGACACAACATGAAAAAGTACCAATGAGACAAAGAGAACGAACAAAGACCAAGACAAAACAAGACACCTCACTAAAGGAAGCACACCTCCACGTAGATAGACAAAACAAATAATTAAAAGCCATCATTTAGTTAAAAACAACAACAATGCCTAAAACAGATTTGAATCGCATGTCTTCAGCCAATCCTCAATAGAAAATACAAACCTGACTGAGGAGGCACAAACAAGGTCTCATCTGCAGGGGTGGGCTTGTCTTCTCTCACGCCTAGTGAGAAAATATTTCATCGTTTATTGATAGCCATTATGCACCAAATCAGCTGCCTCCAGTCGCAGTCTTTCCATCTTAGATTTTATGCCTTTTGTTTTAACAATAGTACCCACATCAGATTTGAGTTTGTCGAGCCATAGAGGGGGGAACACAAAACACAATCAAAGAATAGAGGGCATGAAAATAATACTTATCAAAGTAGGACCCCTAGTCCATTAATTGAGATAATGAAAGATTGCAACTAATTTCTTTATATTCTAAAAAAAGAGAGAATAATATCTAATCCACCCCTGGTGTCATCTCTTCAAAGCAAATACTTTATAATACTTAGTGGTTCTAGGTTTTTGTAACTCAGTGTGAGTATCTTAAATATATTTGAAAACTATTGTCAGATATTAATTTTGACGCATCTAAATTAGATTTTTCACCTATCACAGTGATTAAACTTCATTACCTTTTTATAATTTTTTGTTCATTGAGGAAAAAGACCTTAATCTAGCTGCACCATTGTGTTGGACTCAAAACAAATATTTTTACGAAAAAAAAGGGCTCCAAAATCCCCCACATGTCCAAGATATTATGATTTTTTTATCACCTTCTATAGACAAGAAGAAAAACTCTCGTATGACAGTTAAATCAATGTCAAATTGAATGTTGAAACTACCTTATGATGGTCAAATGGATGTCAAATTTAAGGTTGATAATTTTATTAACATCTCTCTCTTACACTCCACCACCACGTCGTGGTGCACAAATACAAATGCAATTATTTTAAAAACATACTACACACAAAAAAAAATCAAGAAATATCTATTTTGAACTGCATATCTTGGATTTTATCACATACCATAATGATTAACAACTTTGTTACCTTTTTTGCAAATTTCTTGTTGATTGGTGATAAATAACCTCAATCTAGATACACCATTGTGTCGGTTTGAAAAAAATATTTCTATTTATAAAAAGCCTCCAAACTCCACCATATGCCTAAAATATTAAGATTTTTCAAGCACCTTCTTCAAACAAGAAGAAAAACTTCCTCATGATGGTCAAATGGATGTCAAATTTAAGATGAAATATTTTAGTGGCATCTCACACTATTTTTTGGAGCTCAATTTATAACCTTTGTTGAGGAGGGTTGTCTATTTCTTCTTTTAGGAGTTTTTCATGTTGAATAGTATGGTTGTTATCTTTTACCAGATTATTTATGTCTTGGTTGTTAATTTTATGCAGTATTTTTTATATTTGTTTTCTTATTTCATTGATTTCGTTTAGTGTTCTCCTCTCTTTTCCTTTTTGGTTGTGCATTTTTTTTGGAGTTTTTTGATGTTGGTTTTGGTTGTTTGTGGTTGTTGGGAGATTTGGGCCCCCTGATTGTGCCCGAAACTAGTTCTTCAACTCTAGTCAAAAGCTTACATGCTTCAAATTCATAGTTTCGGCTTCTATAAAAGTGATTATTCTTATTTTTAAAAATGAGTTGTTCTTCTATTAATATAATTGTTACTTGATTAGGGATAAATATATTTATTTATTTGATTTTTACTCATTTTCTTCAATTTGAAAGTCTAATAAGAAAATGTTCAAAGCTCGTTAGTTTTATTAGTGAAGTTGTTTGGCTCGCAATGAGTCCACTACATATTAACTTTTACAAAATGCCAAATCCTAACATCATAAGAGATGATGCCAAATTTGATTTCCAAATAAATTTGACATCATAAATATCTCTTAATCTATTGTTAAACCAAAAACTTAATCAACGAAAAAATAAAATAATAAAAGGTACTATAGGTAACCGATAATTCAAAAATATGTGTCAAGGCATATATATATATATATATATATATATATATATATTTCAATTTAAAAAGTTAAAATTGTACTTCTATGTTGGGTTTATAGCAACAGAGGAATGACATCGACTCATCCTAATCTCATCCACCTACAGGTTCATATAATTAGTGGCCTTGGTATCAAAAGTCAATATTTCTACAAACTGTACAGATATAAGCCCAAATCCAAAAGTCTAATTTGAATCTTGGTGTGATTTTTTTCGGGGGTATGCTTTTATATCATTAGTATTTTTGAGGGAACATGTATCTATGTTCTTTAGTTTTAAAAATATATTTGCATGCTTCAATTTAAAAATGGCATTTGTATATTTATAGAATTATATGGTGGAGTTCTTTTATCATTTCACCCTTGAATTGGGTCTCGCTAAAGGTAACTAGTCTAGGTTGTTATTGTTTAAACTTCAAGGTTTTAATCTATGTTGCAAGAAACAAGAAAAAGTGATCGCAATGATAATACAATAAGAAATAAAATTAGTAGAGATTTGTGTGTATTCTAAAATCAAATATATAAAATATATAATATTCCACCTCCTCCACCATTATTTCTTATTGTTGTAATGCTTAGTGTTTTCCCCTGATCTATTACTATTTTATATGGCTCTAGATAACTGTTTCTTCATTCTTTATTTTTTTTGTTTGAAAAAATTATTATCTATTATGCTAACTTGTTAATGTTTCTCGACCTTGAAATATGATTATTTTGGAATGTGATTATATCCATTCATTTTTTAAGGGTTAGCTTATATAACATAATATGTTTTTAATATATAGGATAAGATTTTCAATCATAGATATATATAGCGTAATCATACTTTTGTAAACCTTACAACCCTTTACAAATTTGATAATTAAATCAACATACATAATTTTTTTAAATATAAAAAATATAATTTATATTTCTTTATTACATATTTTTTACATTATTTAATATAATATTTTTTAGTTTATTATATAAAATATTAATATATTTTAAATATGACATATTATAGAAGTTTTTGTGTATATGTCTGGGTTTTTTTAGCCCAAGGGGCTAGCATATTCGGTTGGGAGAACTGTGTGCTACAAGTGGGAGGTCTTAGGGTCAATCCCCCAGGCTGGCCACCTCTATATCCGTATATATGTCTCCATCAATGATGTCCCCATCCAGTCAAGCAACCCAAAACTGGTTATCGAAAGTTTGTGGTAACAGAAATGTGTAAATCCCATCCTTGGAATATATTCCTCGGAGTAATGCCCTAAAAGCATAAACCCTTTTAAAAAAATGTTTAGGCTTCTTTGAGTCAATCACTTGAAATACCTTGTCATACCTTCACTATCACCACCTAATGTACCTTGAATATTTTGTCTGGCCTTGTCCTTACCTAACAATTCTTCATTGTTCATTCTCATTGTGAAATAGAACATCTCCTCCCAAGATAACTCTTTACCGTATGAAAGAAGACAACCTCATTTTCTACCATCACCTCCCTCAAAAATCTCATATTATTGTTACTTGAAACTTTCTTCACAAAATATTATATGGTGTAAGTGTCAAAGGGTTTCAAGTAAGGTAAGACTACCGATTTACACTCTTTCACTTTACAAAACCCTACTTTACTAAAAATGAAAATTATGTCTTCCCTTTCAACGTAATTTGCATCTTTAGAGCAACTACTAATAATATTCTTTTTCTTTATTTTTGAACTTTAAATATGTTATGAGGATCTTTACTCTCCTGTCGAGTATTGTTTAGATAAGCCTAATAGGGAAGACAACCATGCTCTATAGTGGAGTTAAGATGTTTTAACTAAGCAAGGCAAAATATTTATTTTTAATATAAATAATTTATAAGGTGCATAGAAAAATAGTTTATTTATAAACTTTTGCATATAATAATAAAAAGGATCCCATCTAAGTGAAGGGTTGTTTATAGCCACGTAAAAGTCACATTATTAGTTTTAAAATACCTTTTAATCGACTATGATCTCTCCATGTTACTAATTTTGTTTAGGACATTTAAATTACGTGAAAGATATTTTTTAAGTTGTTTAAATTAGGGAGTTTGAAATACAAAAGAGAGTTAAGGTATACCATTACTTGAGGATTAAGTCGTTATTTAAGTGATTAGTGGTTTGATTTGACTGCTTGAGATGCATATTTTTTATTCAATTTTATTTTTTTTGAAAGTGACATCCATTCACTTATATTTAAATAATTAATAGTGTTTTACTTCATACATACCTCCCCAATGATTAGTCCATTAATAGTGATTAAC
Source organism: Torreya grandis (assembly GCA_037957365.1). Taxonomy (NCBI): domain Eukaryota; kingdom Viridiplantae; phylum Streptophyta; class Pinopsida; order Cupressales; family Taxaceae; genus Torreya; species Torreya grandis. The sequence goes on along the minus strand of JARHVA010003378.1, from coordinate 1,742,736 downwards.
TTATCTCCCTCATAGATAAATAGAAAAAAAAATTCAGTATGGTATACACCAAATTATTATTGATTTACAATAAGGTCTAGAAAGTGTGTCTTAACATTTCATTTTGAATGTAAGTTTTTATTTTCATCTTTGAAATATATATATATATATATAGGGATAAAAAATACTTTTGATCGTAGTTATGAACCGGTTTTGGGATAAAAATAGGGGTATAGTCCATGAAAATAGTGGAAAGGAAGAGCTAAAAACAAAAAATAAAAATTGGCAGTAACACCATAAATTAAGCAAACAAACCAAAATAATTTAGTACTTACATAAAAACTTCAATCGTCTACTCAACAGGAGGCTACACCCTTCTGCAGAATCTCTACTAGCCTGTAGAAGAAGACCAAAATAAAAGCAAAACAAAAGTTGAAGATCATAGTGGCATGTCACATGAGAAAGACACCATCAATCGTTGACAGAGGCATGTCTTCTCACTCCTTTAGAAAGGAGGTCCTTCAATGACCATTGGGAACCATCTTTCACCATTTTCTCCACCTCAATTCTCAACCTTTCCACCTTAGAACATATGCCTTTCTTCTTTGCAGTTAAGCCAACATCAGTTTTTATTTTCCATGTTATCTTAGAAGGGGAGACAAGATTCTCAGCATGCAGAGGTGAGGGGGAGTTGGCAGAAGGTTAGCGGCAGACTTGGAAGGGAAGGCCTTCCAAGAAGGAGAAACAGACAACTTAGGTAGGGGAGGAAAAGGGGAAGAAGCAGAAGCCTTAAAGAATACCTCATGATTATGCCACCTGAATTCTTGACTAGGGGAACCCTCCTTCCTCCAAACCAATTGAGGGGAGAAGTAGGAAGACGAGTGGGTCTAAATCAAGCATGTTGCCGCCTTGTGACCTAAAAGGTTGCACCAAAAGCAACAAAAAAGAAGTCCCTCGTAGTTGAGGAATTGGGTCCACTTATCACAAGAAGAGGACACAATCATCGAATGGAAAAGGGGTTTGGAAATGTCGACGAAGGCATAAACTCTCACAAATATTTTAGCTAAAGAACTCTCATTGATTCTCACAAAAGAATGTAATTTGTTTACCAACTTCTTGATATGATTCTCCCTTCTCAAAAAAGGTGGCAAGTGATACAATCGAATTTAGAGGGAGGTAGAGGAGATCTTCGTCTTTGCTAGATCGAAGAAGGGAGACCAAAGGCACAAAAAGAAGCCAAAGTTATGAAAAAACCAAGGCCTTGAGGACCAAATGAAGTCTTTATCCCAAACACTGTGAAAGAACTCATAACCGAATTTAATAACGTATATAATATATTTTTAATATTATTTGTTAAATGAATTAACCATGAAAAAAACAAATTTAAAATTAAAGAAAAACCTCATAATAATATCATCTTTAAATAATTATAATCTTATATTATATATCATTAAATTTAATAGACATAATTACAATCATTTCATAAATATTTTTTTTGATTTCAAACTTTGAATTTATTTATATCTTTTAAAATTTTAAAGATTTAAGGATGACTCATAGCCCTTAGCTTTAGTACCTTGCATTTTTATTTTTAAAAAATGATAAGATGTGGCTCTCAATCAAAATTTGCTTATCAGATTATGAAAACATGCTGATTGAAACATAAGTATAGCCATAATATAATGTAATTTTATATGGTAAAAGGGGGTGGTGCTTATAACGTCATTTCAGTTCTTATATGTGAGGAGATGGGCCATAATATAATGTAACTTTAATGATAAATCTTTTTTTTTTAAAAGATGTTTATAGTATGATTAAAAATTTATACCAAACAAATATAAAAATGTGTTCGGTTGATTTTTATATTATTTGAAATGGGAATGATATTAAAATAGAAGTGGTTCGATTAATGTTCAATTATATTATTATTATTATTATTATTATTATTATTATTATTATTATTATTATTATTATTATTATTATTATTATTAATGTGTGTGTTTAATTAATGTTTAATGGTTTTTTTCTCTTTTTAATTTTAAAGGAAGAAAAAAGTTGATGTCGGTGTTTCGGTTAAATATAAAGGACGTAGATTTAAAGTTGAGAAGTTGAGATTAGATGTGGAACATATGATTAGAGATGACTCTCTAAGATCGATCAAAAAAATCTTTGTTAGGAGAATGATGATTCCATTATATGGACGACTCATCTGTTTTTTTGGAACTCAATCTACATCCTTCGTTAAGCAGGGTTGTTTGTTTCTTCTTTCAAGATTTTTTTCATGTTGAATGGTATTGTTGTTATCTTTTAGCAGATCATTTATGTCTTGGTTGTTGATTTTATGCAAAAAAAATTATATCTGTTTTCTTATTTCATTGATCTCTTTTAGTGTTCTCTCTTTCCTCTTTTGGTTGTGTACCTTTTTTTGGAGGTTTAGTGTTGTTGGTTTTGGTTGTTCATAGTTATTGGGAGATTTGTGCCTCCTGATTATACCCCAAACTAGTTCTTCAACTCTAATAAAAACAACTTGCATGCTTCCAATTTATAGTTTTGCTATCTGTAAAAATGATTACTCTTATTTAAAAGAAAAAAAAGATGGTTCTCTTATTAATATAATTGTTAGTTGATTAAGGATGATTATATTTATTTGTTTGAATTTTCCTTTTTTTCTCTAACTTAAAAATCTAAAAATAAAATGTCAAAAAATCGTTAATTTATTGATGAAGTTGATCAGCTCACAAAAATCCATCACATATTAATTTTTATAAAATACCAAACCTTGATATTATAAAAGACAACATTAAATTTAATTCTCAAATAAATTTGCCATAATAAATACCTTTCAATCTATCCTTAAATAGAAAACTTAGTCAACCTAAAAAGAAAAGTTCTCAAATTTTCTTTGAAACCCTAACTTCAGCAGAACCCTTGGAAACCAAACCATGAGGTTAAACGTTGTAGCTCGACATTCACAGAGTAGACATGACAGGGAGGAGAGCCCATAACGAAATCTTGATGAGGATCAAATAGAAAATGGTGGGGATGAATGCAATAAAAATGGGGTTTTGTCTGCAAACAAGAATAATCAAGCAGGAGAGAATGCAGACCAAATGGAAGAACCAAGTGGCAAAAATATAGGTAAGACTTTAGAATTTTTGCTTCCTAATGATGTTATGGATTGCATTGTTGAATGTCAACACAAAGCTGTCATTTTGTTTTTTTTGAAAGGAGTTACATCTGAATCCAAATTTTATAAATGGGTAAAATTAAACTAGGAAAACCGTGGCTGGGAGATTGAAGCATTGACAGGATTAGGAAAGGGATATGTGTCATGTAAATTTAAGAATGTTGAACATGCTCAGGCAGTGTTACTAGGTCATTTATGGACAAATTTGTTATTTACAAGCATGGACTTTGGACTTTCACCCAGAAGGGCCTTCTAGATCTCGTTATCCAATGTGGGTACAACTTCCTTTTTTAAATCTTGCCTTCAGAGCCTTTCTGTGGGATATAGTGGCTCAGTTGAGCATAGTCATTTGGTGTAAAAATAATTTAGGTAAATTTTATAGCCTAAGGGTTCATCCTAGGGCTTGTGTGTAAATGGATTTAAATAACCAGTTACCTGAAAATATCAAGCTCATTGGACCCAGATTTGAGTTCTTTCAGCCTTTAGTTTAACTAAATAAACCTAATGCTTGATTTTATTTTCGCCAAGAAGGTCATTTGATAAGGGATTGTCCAATCAGAAGGAATGGAATGTTGCAACCACAAGTTCTATCTCAGTCTAGCCAATGACTTGTTGAGAATCAACCCTTAGTATCCACTATGTCTAAAGACTCATCTCATGGCCAAAAACAAGCTAATCCCCCTATAAATACATGGAACAATCATGATATTGGTCACCACACATCTTCCTTTAAATATGGTGTGATGGAGGATGGTTGGAGAGTAGTCAGGAAAAGAAAAGAATCATCCAATTCAGTTATTAGGGAGAGTGGTGTAATGAACCAGCAAGGTTTTCAGCACCCTTCCTCACAACCTAACATCAAATCTATGGCTTCTTCTTCTACTTCTCCTCCCCCTTATACAAGACAAAGGTCTAGGTCTCCTACTACCCCTAAGATAGAGTTAGATACTGGTAATCAAACTCCATCTACCAGACAAAGATCAAGCTCACCATTCCTAATATTTCTATCTCGAACACTCTTGAGCACTCTTCGTCATTGCTAATCATTTTGATGCTTTGCCACAAGAGGAAGTCCCACCCCTCTCCTCTTCATCATGAATTATAACATTATGTCTTGCAATGTAAGAGGGATTTCTCTCCCTCACCATAAATATGGAATAAAAGATGTTATTGCTAAGTGGAAACCTGATATTGTGTTTCTTCAAGAATTTAAGCTTGTTGGTCCCCGCCTTGCTTATTCTCTATCCAACGTATGGAAAAATGCTCATTTTTTGTCTATGTCGCATAGAGAAGGTAGGGGGAGCAGTTATTGGTTTAGATTTTTGGATATAAGTTTGTCATTGATAAAGGGGAGGACCCATCACATAGTTGTATATGGGTCCTCACTTTTATCAATGCCCAACCAATTGGGTTTTGCTCAATATATACCCGTAATTTAGCAAAAGATAGAAGTGAGTTGTGGGATTGGATAGCCACTAACCTTCCTAATGTTGATTGGATTTTATGGGGGATTTTAATATGGTTGAATTCCATAATGATCGAAGTTGGCAAAGTAATATCAAGTTAGGCAATGAAGATTTTGATATATGGCTATCTTATCGCAATTCTGTGGGGATGATTGACCCAGTCCACACTAATAGTGCCAATCATAGCTCTAATTGGTACACTAGGTCTAATTTTAGATTTGGGGATGATAAAAAGCTAAGTAGACTTGACAGATTTTATATTTCTCCTAATCTTCATGTCATCCTTGATTCTTTCAGATATAGTGTAAGAGTGGATTATTCTACTACCCTCTTTGATCATTTTCCTATCTTTTTCTCAATTTTTGGAAATGATAATAGCAACATGGAGACAAACCTTCCATACATACTGAATACTTATCATTTCAAAAATCCATCTTGTGTGGTTGCTTTGGTTGGCATTTGGAACTCTATACCTAAACCAAGCGAAGGGGAGTCCTATAGGGATTGGAGGCATTTGGCCATTTCTAAATGCACAAAGTTTCTTTGAGCTTTTGGTAAGAGGAAGGCCTAGCAATGTAAACATAAGGAGAAATATTTACAAGGGAAACTTGAACATCATAGGAAATTACTCATTGCTAATCCTAACAATATTGCTTTACAATCTACTATAGCCTCTCTAGAAACACATCTTCAAAAAATTGATTCGTATAGGGGACAAGGAGCCAAAATTAGAACAAGACTTCATTGGACTAAGGAGGGTAACAAAGGATCTAAATACTTCTTCAAATTTCTAAACTATAAACATTATTGGAGCCATTCAAGATGAGTTTGGTAATGTGCATACCAGTCCTGAAGAGGTCAAGGGTTTATTTCAGAACTTTTATGAGAAGCTTTTTAAGGAAGACTCTCATTGACAAGACAATCAGTTCTGGATGACATTATCAAAGACATCATCCCCAAAAAGGTGGATACTGAGTATAGTTAGTATATAGACCAAGAACTTTTTATAGAAGATTTAGAACATGCTATTTTTTAATGTCTCCACACAAAAGCCTAGGAATTGATGGGCTCCCAATGGAATTTTATCAAACTATGTGGCAACATATTAAAGAATATTTCTATCTGTTTTACTTGGAGGCTTTTACACATGGATACTTGGGCTCTATTATCAATAGGGGTCTTATTAATCTCCTTCCTAAAGGGAAGAATGAAGAATCTATTTCTGGTTGCTATCCTATCACCCTACTTAACACATCCTACAAAATTATTGCTAGAGCTATTGCTACTAGAATTAAACCAGTGGTAAAGGAGATTGTTAGGCCAGAACAAATTGGGTTTATTGAAAGGATATTTATCCTTGATAATTTGATCCTTGCATGGGAAACTATGGAATGGGCTCAACAATCAGGACAAAATGCCTTATTGGTGAAGCTTGATTTTGATAAGGCCTATGATAGAATGCAATGGAGCTTTTTTCTTAAAATGCTTCAGTGGTTGGGATTTGGTTCTAAGATTTGCAAACATGTACAAATGTTTTTCAATGATGCTATTGCTCAGCTGGTGGTAAACAAAGCGTTATCTAGTATCTTTCCCTTGCAACGCTCAATTAGATAGGGTTGTCCATTATCTCCATTCCTTTATGTGCTTATTGTTGATGCTCTTAGATATTTGTTACAAAATCATAATCAAATGAACTTAATATGGGGTGTTTCTTTACCCAATGATGTAGTGGTTATTAACTCTCATTTTGCTAAGGATAGCATGCTCTTTCTTCAAAATTTGGAAGAGGAGATTCAGAACATAATGGGAGCACTTGAACTTTATTGTGTTGTTTTCGGTTCAAAATTAGCTCATCATAAAAATGAATTTCTCATGGTGAATTCTGATTGTGTTCCTGATTAGATACCAAAGGAATGGAAGCAAATTAAACAAGGACAAATTGCTCGTTACTTGGGCAGTCCCTTTGGGCTAGGTGTTTCTCTTTCTGATATGTTGAAGTGGTTTCTTTGCAAGCTAAAATATAAGCTTTGTTTGCAGTGGAATAAATTTATGTCCTTAGCTGGAAAAATTCAAGTTGGGAATAGTATTTTCTTGGCTTTCCATGTGTATTACTCATCTTGTTAGATGCCTTCACAGAAAAGCTATGAATATTTAATCAAAATCATTGGACATTTTTTGTGGTCTAATTGGAATGGTGATGCGGGTTTCAAATCAACTTCCTGGATGCATTGTATCCAACCTAAATCTAAAGGTAGGTTGGGCCTATTAGACCCCAGAACTCAAGGAGTGTGTTTGGATGCTATGTGGATTGTTAGAGTGGTTTATGGTGATGAACCATATATGATTTTGGCTCGTTACCATATTATACAAGCCTCTATTAAAAATAAATGGTAGGTAGTTCGATGGTTTGATAAAAAAATTCGTACTTCCTTTTTTTAGCTCAAAGCTTCATTTCCTTTGCAGTCTATATGGAAAGCTTGGCAACAGGATTGTACATGTTTAAATTGGAAAAGTGCATCCCTGCAACATGGGTTTAGTTTTGGTGCATCATCTATTTGGTGGAGTAGATTGGCTCAATACCAAGGACAACCCCTTGTTGTTGCCTTTCCTAGACATGCTCATCACCTTTTTCATAAAGGGATTCATCAATTAGGAGATTTATGGGATTTCAATGCTTTTAACTTCACTTCTTGGCATACCATTTAGAATAAATTTGGTTTAAACAATAAGTTTCAAGGTTTCATTGTTTTTGTTAAATCCTTAGTTTCCATGGATCTTATTATAAAGTTGTGTACTCCCTTGCCATGCATTTTTATTAAAGATTGGTGGTGGCTGTCCAAAGTCCAATTTGGTTATTTTCCTTTAAAAAAGGTCTATCTCAGCATTCTTCCTCTTATGCCCTTAAATCCAAGGCTTAATCAGAAATGGAGTTGTATTTTGAAATTAAAGACTTGGCGACACTTGAGTGCCTAAATTTGGAGGTCCAAAGCAGAAGCTAAAGCTCAAATATTGGCTTGGAAAGTTTTACATTTCAAGTTATCGGTCGGTGACAGGTTGAAATGCATATTGGTTCAGGGTGTTAAATGTCCTTTCTGTCAACATAATGAAAGTCTGAAACACATTTTTTGAGACTACTCATGGGCTAAAAATAAATGGGATGTTATTACTAAATTCCTTCATGCGATTTTCGAACATAGATTAAGTTGGAAAATAGCGTTATTGGGTCTTAGCATTCAAAATAATTTTATCGCAAATTCTATGAGATATACAATTTTACTTAATATCTGGAAGAGTAGATGTTTGTCAATCTTTGCTAAACATAATGTTCATCAGGATGCTGAAATGTTAAATATTTACTCTGATATCATTTTCCAAATTGTTGTTTTATGTTCTCAATTACAGGGGGTGCCCAAAGAAAAAGTGAAGATCAGCAATCATATTGATAAGATTAAGTATCAAATGATATAGTTACATGAAATAGACACATTATGTTCCAAACAATTATAAATTATGTTGAAATTCAGAGTGTAATGTTGTTGTTTTGTATTGCTCTGATTTTATAAGAGGCTATTGTCCTCACAGTAACTCTGATTTTTTTTGTACTATTGTAGCTTTATGATTGTCTATTATTTTGCAAAAATTAATAAATTCGTATGGTTTCACGAAACGAAAAAATAAAAACAAAAAACAAAATAGATTTGAATTCTTCGTAGCCCAGAGTCATTTTTGTGAAGAATTCCATGAATCTCATTCAATGATGTGATTGGTGTGATGGTTAGGATTGATGGAATTCTTCTTTCTTTTTATTAAAAAATTGTTGTCTATATTTTAAATGATTAAATAAAGTTATATTTAGTATGTTTATCGTGTGGATTTGAAATATGTGTAAATTGTGTTGTACGATTCAGTATTTTATTATGTAATTTTGAATTAAATTTATATTTTATGAGTAGTCGTCTACAAAAATGTATATTTTATGAGTATAAATGATTCATTTTATATTCATATTTTGAATCAAACTATATTAACTCATTATATTTAAGTGATGTTTAGAGGGACAATTTCTCATGAATATGAATCGTTCATTCAACATTTAGTGTATCAAGTGAAGTAATAAGACTCTCTAAGAGGTCACCCATTCCAATACTTCTCCAACTTAAATGCACTTAATCAAAATGTTTATTCACAATTAAATTGTTCACTCAACTCTGATTTAAATATCAATAATTAATATTTTTTTAATACTATTTTTTAAAGTTGAAAATACTGATAGTTATAATAACACCTTGAGTTGCGAAAATTTAGAACTCATAATAAGAAAAACCTTCCAATTACAATTTGAAATTTGTAAATAGGTCAATTATCTTTGAAATTTTAATTCATTTATCGATCTTCACCATTTACTAATTTTTAAAACTATTTTAATTTTTATATTTTTAAAAAATTAAAAGATATATAATATAATATTTAGGACGATGAAAGCATAGTGTTCGAACTAGTTTCCCTTGATCATAATTTTGTAAATGATAAAACATTAGCACTAGATATATTGTATAGATAAATCATGTCAAATAATTAAATAAAGACTAAATAATCTTGATCATACTTTTGTAAATGATAAAACATTAGCACTAGATATATTGTATAGATAAATCATGTCAAATAATTAAATAAAGACATAAATTATTTATATTAACAATATTAAGCACATGGTCGTTGAAGTGATACAAATGGGTGTGTTCTTTTTTGTATTTATCTAAGTTTAAATTTTAATAAGTAATATATGTAATGTTGGCAGCTAAAGTGATAAAAATCGATAGATTCTTGTATTTATCTTAGTAATTATATGACATATTGGTAATCTAGTAAATTTTATGCATTCAAATTTTGATAAGTTATATTTAATGTTGATAATGTATTAATCTTTGTGATGGTTTATAGTTGATTTATACCAACCCTTCAACCATCTCAATTATTGTAGAGAGGTCATCCTAGTAGATTTATAAAATTAATTACCAGAGAAAATATGTGAATTAAATATTAGGTTATATGTAGGGAGGTCATATGAGGTTCTCTTTCATTCCAATTGGACTTTATCAAGAAAAATGAGAGTTGTAGTGACTATTAACTGCAATCAAAACTTTAATTGTTACAAAGCTTGTAAAATGGAACATGAAGGTAATATTTATCAAAGATGGACACCTGACTTTAATAAAGATAATGAAAAATTGCAACAAATTTCCCTATATTAAAAAAAAATAGAAAGAGAGACTAATAACTAATCCACTCATGAACATCATCTCTTCAAAGCATATACTTTATTATACTTAGCGGTTCTAAGTTTTTTTAAATTAGTATATGTATCTTAAATATGTTTGTAAAACATTATAAGATATCAATTTTGAGGCATCTATATTACATTTGTCACATATCATTGTGATTAAATTGTATTGTCTTTTCTATAAATGCTTGTTAATTGATGATAAATTACCTCAATCTAGTTATATTATTGTGTTGGGCTTAAAAAATATTTCCTAAAAAAGGGGGGCTCCAAACTCCCCCATATATTTAAGATATCACAATTTTTTAATCACCTTCTCTAGACAAAAATAAAAAATTTCATATGACACACGAATTGATGTCAAATTGAAGGTTGAGACTACCTTATGACAGTCAAATAGACATCAAATTTAAGGTCAATCATTTTATTAAAATCTCACACTTACACTCCACTACCACCCCTTGGTGCACAAATATCAATACAATTATATGTTAAAAACTAGTATGTGTGTGTGTGTATGTGCACACACACACACACACATGAAATAAAAATAGCAAGATATATCAATTTCAAGCTGCATATCTTGGATTTATTGCACACCACAATGATTAACAACTTCATTACCTTTTTTCAAATTTCTTATTGACAGGTGACAAGTAGCCTCGATCTAGATGCACCAACATTCAATTCAAAAATATCTTTCTAATAGAAATGAGGCTCCAAACTCCACCGTAGGCCTAAGATATAATGATTTGTCAATCACTTTCACCAAACAAGAAGAAAAACTTCTTTTTTATAGTCAAATGGACATCAAATTTAAGGTCAAAATTTTTATTGGCATCTCACATTATTACACCATCACCACCCATGGTTATCATTGTAGGTTACACTTATCAACGTAAAAATATATCATCTTTCTCTATTTGGGATAAATATCTTATGTGTGTTTATCTAAAAAACACCAAGAGATATCAATTTTGAGGTGCTTGTTTTGGATTTGTCACATATTACATTCATAGATGACTCTATTGCCTTATCCACAAATTTCTTGCAAACTATTGACATATGAGTCAATTTAGTTGCACCCCTGGTTACACACACACATGAAAAATGACAAGAGATATCAATTTCAAGTTGCATATCTTAGATTTATCACACACTGTAATGATTAATAACTTAATTAAGTCTTCTTCATAAAAAAATTTTTACTGGTGATAAATAACGTCAATCTAGATGCATCATTGTGTTGAGTTAAAAAATATCTTTTTGATAAAAAAATAGGATCCAAACTCCACCATATGCCTCATATATTGATTTAAATTTTTAGGGTTACGAAATTTAAGCCCTAGGTTGTTAAAAGGTTTGACTATAGCAAATTAAGGAAGAAATATGCAATAAATATAGCCACTAATTTGAAACAAAATTAACATAGTTTGACCTTTCTAACAAGAGTAATAAATAATGTATATAAGTAGTTAACTAAAAATTGACTGAGATGAGAGATTTGGAGGTTGTAAATTAGGATAAAAGTTGATCTAAGTGTCACAAACAAGATTCAAGTGTCAAAATCCTTCTTACATAGTAGTGCCCTAATTGGACAATAGCACCAATGGTGTTAGTGTACTTATTTTGTTCCTAATGTCCTTTGTGTAAAACTATTCTGAGCTTCTAGGTGCACCTATTTCTGAATCTTCCAACCTTGTTCCTATGCACATGAGTTCTAATTCACTGTAAGTGACTTATATTAACTAATTTTATATGCAAACCCTAAACCTTCATGTTGTTAGGGCATCCAATTGACACAAGTATAAAAGTGTGATGTTAGTGGGGTAGGCTAGACATCCTCAACATCCTATTGTGATGAGAGTTACCTACATACCAATACTCTGAGGAGGAGTCAAACCTGATGTAGTTCTCCCCACCTAAGTGTTGGTGCAAGTGCAAGTGTAATCCGGACAACAATTCAGATGACAGTTCGGGTGATGGGTCCACCCCAATTGATGGCAAAACTTCTGAGATCCATAACTTTTGCACCGTAGCTCCAATTGACTCACCGTTTGAACCATTGGAAAGATAATAATGAGGGGAACATCGTGAGATGGAATTGAGCTCTACTTAATGAAGTTTGACCCCTTAGTAATCCTTTGAATTTTGTATTGTTTTAAATCTTGGAAGTCGAACCACTTAATCTCCCTCGAGATTGGTGACCTTCCACATCCTCCCCATGCTTTCAAAAATGTGTATAAATGAAGAGGTAACCCAAAATGTGATGGAGACATCTCTTCCTAGAGATAATCATATATTTTTATTGCAATCTTGAGTAATACTACATCTCTTCTCAGAGAATTCATTGTTACTATGTTATTTCTATGCTATTGAAATATTTATCATCCAGAACTTCTGAGTTTTGGATCAGTGGTATCAGAGCAGTTTGTCTTTAGAGTGTATGATCTCGAGGATGAGGTCAGATTACAGGAAGCTTTGGTGGAAAATAGAACCAACAAAATATCCACCTATTCGCTCCAAATGACTTTAAATGGTAGACAACACTGAGGCATCCGATCCTTTCAAGGAAATGGTGAATGAAGCCCTCCAATAGCAACAAGTGTAGATGTTACAACAATTCGCTCAAATTCTCCAACAAATCTTGATGGGAAATTTTGGCTCCTCATCTGCACCCACACATCCTTTTAGTGCCCCAACACCCTTCAAGGTTCAACTGAATTTTGATATTCCTACATTTGAAGGCAAAATCAATGTTGATGCAGTAAAAAATTGGTTAGATCAATTGTCATCTTATTTTTCTATAAATAAATTCACCGATAAAGAGAAGATTACTTTAGCTCTTCTAAAAGCATCATTGCTTGTCAAAAATTGGTGGGAAGTGTACAAAAGGAGATTCAGTGCAGATGATATTGGCCTTGAGATAGAACCTACATGGGATGATTTCATAGATGTTGTAAAGGAAGAATACTACCCCATTAGAGCATAAGACGATCTATATATAGAGTGGCAACAACTTCGACAAGGTAAGGAACAATCTGTTCAAGATTACATTGACATTTTTCATTCTCTATCTGTGAGATTCGGCATCCATGAAAGTGAAAAACACAAGGTTCTCAAATATCGTGGTAGACTACAATGGTACATATTGGGAGAAATAGAACTCTTCAATTTAGAAACCATCGACGAGGCATACAAGTTCGCAGTGAAGATTAAGCAGAAGCATGGAAGAATGAATATAAAGAATAAGTCTTCAAAATGGAAAAGTGACAAAGAAGGTCAAACACGAGGCCAAAATTGGAAGCAAAAGGAAAGAAAGACTGGGAAGTGGTGTGATTATCATAAATTTGGAACTCACTCCAAAGAAGAATGTCAAACTATCAAATCACTACTTTCTGAGTCACAATCCTCAACATCTACTGCTCTACCTCATACAAACCCTACAGTCGAAGAGGTTGAAGAAGAAATTGTCGATGCTAAACCTGAAGCCATTATTTCTTCATCACAGACACACGATGAGATGCTAGATGACAAGGAAAGGTTGTTTTACTCTAAGTTATGGGTGAAAGGTAAGCCTCTGCATTTCATTCTTGATAGTGGAAGTCAAAAGAATTTAATCTCTGCTAATGTTGTGAAAATCCTAAATCTATCCATGAAGCCTCACCCAAAACCATACAGTATTAGATGGTTGAGTCCAGAGAGAAACCTCCGTGTCACCCATGAATGTCTTCTCTCATATGCAATACAACCTTTCCAAGATGAGGTATTATGTGATGTGGTCAACCTAGATGTTTGTGATGTACTCTTTGGTCAGCCATTCATGTACGATTGACATGGTATATATGAATCAAGAACTAGAAGGATCACTCTCACTCTTGGAACATGGCGCTATAGGGTACCAAAAGTACCACCTTCTACATATGTCTCTCTGATTAGTGCCAAGAAATTTGTTCTCATGGTGGTCAAGCCACATCAATCTAAAAGGGTCGATGTTATATCCCTGACTACACAAACAACACAACAACAAAATCAAATAGATACCAAGCTGAAGAAGTTCACGGCCTTCCATCCACAGACTGATGGTCAGACAGAAATGGTGAACAATCAGGCCCTACACAGTTCCATAAATCGCAGTCCCTTCCAAGTATGCATCAGGAATCAAATTGAAGTAAAACTACCACACTTGATGAAAAATCTTGATGCAATGGAGACCATTGCTTCTCAAGGAAGGAGGAATGATCTGGACAATAATTCTGATGACAATTCAGGTGATGGGTCCACCCCAATTGATGGCAGAACTTTCGAGAGCCATAACTTTTGCACCGTAGCTCTAATTGACTCACCGTTTGAACCGTTGGAAAGATAATAATGAGGGGAACATCATGAGATGGCACTGGGCTCTTCTCAATGAAGCTTGACTCCTATTAATTCCTTGAATTTTGTATTGTTATAAATCTTGGAAGTTGAACCACTTAATCTCCCTCGAGATTGGTGACCTTCCACATCCTCCCCATGCTTTCAAAAATGTGTATAAATGAAGAGGTAAACCAAAATATAAGGGAGACTACCCTTCCCAGAGATAATCATATATTTGTATTGCGATCTTGAGTAATACTACATCTCTTCTCAGAGAATTCATTGTTATTGTGTTATTTCTATGCTATTGAAATATTTTTCAACTAGAACTTCTGAGTTTTGGATCAAAGTGAAGCAAGTATAAATGTCAATTTGAGTGTTTTGAGTGTGCTTGAGACTAGAAATTTGAGTAATCTGAACTTAGGAATGTTGTAGATGGCTAAATGTAGAAGTAGGGTGGAATAGGGATTTATAACCTTAATTGTGCACAACATGTTCTAAGTTTGTTTGTGTAATTTATATCTAATTTTCCATCTAGGGGATAGAGGGATAAAAGTCATGTATGTATATTATTTCATTATTTGTGTAGGTCTTAAAATATATCTAGGATGACCCTATGTGGTTTCTCATTTGAAAAGATATCTTTTAGAGATAAAAGGTGGGAAAATGAGAGTAGCCCCCAAACTAGGACACTAGTGCCATTGGTGCTACTATCCAAATTATGGTGCTAGTGTTCATGTGGCAGAACCTGAGGTACTAGGGGATAAAATGTTGAAATAAAGGTCAGGGACTACATTAAGGGTGTTTAGGGATGTGTGTGCCTTGCACGAAGGCTGGATAAGTGTCTAAGTAGGCCCTAAGATAGGTCTAGGGATAAGTTATGGATGGGTGGTCTCAAGTAACACTCTTAGCACCCAAGTGTCATTTTTACATGATTACAGATATTAAGCTTTTTTGATCACCTTATATAAAAAAGAATAAAAACTTCTTTACTATATCAAATGGATGTAAAAATTTAAGGTCAAATATTTTATTGGCATCTCACACTACTATACCACCACCTAACTAGTTATCATTGCAAGTTACACCTATCAACATAAAAATATACCATATTTATCTATCTAGTACATATATATTAATCTAAAAACCATCGAGGGATATCAATTTTGAGGCACTTATCGTGGATTTATCATGTACTACATTAATAAGCAACTCCATTACCTTCTCCACAAATTTCTTGTAAAATGTTGACAAATGGCTTAATCTAGTTGCACCCTTGAATTAAGCTCAAAAAATATTTTTGGTACAAAAAATTGAGCCTTAAACTCCATTGTATGCCTAAGATATCATAATTTTTCAATCACCTTCTTAAAGCAAGAAGAAAAACTCATGTATGATGGTCAAATGGACATCAAATTTAAGGTTGAAACTACCATATGATAGTCAAATAGATGTCAAATTTAAGGTAAGCCATTTTTATTGTCATTTCACTTGATCATACTCCACCACCACCCTGAATTGCCATTATAACAAGTTAAATTTATAATTTTAAACTCAATTATATATACCTTGATTATACAAAATGTCATTTAAAAAATAACTCTAGAGAGTTTCACAAGATTGTCCTATGCATGAATGCATGATGTTTCTTATATTTTATAACTAATACAAATATATTAAATATATTTATCAGATTTTTTTGAGATATATCAATTGTAAGGCCTCCATTTTGGATTTGTCCCATACCACAACAATTAACGACTCTATTACCTTCTCCATAAAAAATTAATTGTCTTATGATATATGGCCTTACTCTATCTACACCATTGCATTGGCTTCAAAAAAATCTTTCTAAAATAACAAACTAGCTCCCAACTTCACAGTATTCCCAAGATATCATGATTTTTTGATTGCCTTCTCCAAGCAAGAAGAAAAACTCCCAAATCACAGTCAAATGGACACCAAATTTAAGGTTAAAACTTTTCCATGATGATCAAATGGGCATCAAATTTAAAGTTAAAACATTCAAATGCTAATCAAATAGACATCAAATATTAGGTTACATATTTGTATTGACATCTTACACTATTACACTCCACCATCACCCCAATTACAATTGGTTATAAATTTACTTAAGCCAAACTTTATTAAAAACATTTTTTTAATTTTTTATTTGATCGGCTCTCTCAAAAATTTTAAAAATATTTCCCCAGACATCACCAATTTAGAACACATTTCAAAGTATACATGTGGATGGAATGGGATTAGGTTTATAATTTCTAGAAATGTATTTCAAGTGGTTATCCTACATCTAGGTGTCCATAACTACTTTTTTGAAGTATCTAAAAAAACTTAGAAATTGAAACTGGAATCAATGATGTGAAACTCCTTATTGACTGCCACAAATTCCAACCTTAATGGATTGTTCTTCATTACATTTCATCATTTAAATATTCAAATAATTTTAAAAGTCCATAAATAATTATGTCAGAGGCATTTTATTGAGATAGACTCACCATAGGTTCATCTCACAAAAGGGAATATTTCTCATATGGTCCTTAAAATGTTGATTTTTTCCTCCATTCAGGTGCTATTACATGTACAGATACACCATGTAAGGCAGAAGGAAGGTGGTCTTCTAGTGAAATTTAATAAAGTGGTGGGAATAAGACCCCATGTTTGAGCACTACTAACAGTTGAAATATTTGTCTTCAACCCACTATAAGTAAAATATAGAGCCAATAGTAAGACACCCACAAAGTCTTCAATCTTCTCAATCAACATGCCTGTGAAGGGGCCCTATTTGGGAATTGTCAATCCAAAGATAAAATCTTCAAAATTTGAGTGAATACCAATTGCATTTATTATGGGCCCAGATGTCAAGACCCCTACAAGTGTTTTGTAAATGAACAACTTACTTACCAGCTCATTATCAGGTTAGAGGCAGCCCATACAGGTCATCATATGTTTCACAACAAACATCATGGAAACCACAAATGCAATGCCATAAATTAAAAACATAAAGTGTTATAATCGAGTTCTTAACTAACCTTGACTCAACTATAATAATGGCTAGGATAATCCAAACAACCACATCGTTGACAACCACTGCAGACATGCCCATCTAACCCACATCTCTTGTAAGAATCTTGATCTCTGTAAGTATCCCAACAAGCTTAGGGAAGGCAGTGATAGACAATTTGACCCCCATAAAGACAAAGAAGGTGCCATAATCACCACCCTTTGACAGATAAGCTGAGAGTAATTCTACCCTAATAAAAACAAAATTATCCTATATAATACAAAGTGTTATCTGATTAAATATTAAAGCTAATGGCCATAAATGCCATTTTTAAACCTCCCATCCAAAGACCAAATAAAATCTTATTTGAATCGCAAACACCATTACGGACAAAATAAAGCCCCTAATCCATGTACATGCATAAAGATGAAGACAATGATAATTAGCTTAAAATCATATCTAATTAGACATGTTATATGATAAAATGATGAAGAGAGAGTCAATTTCATAAGTATATACATAAATACACATCATATTAAGATATTGCAATTGTGCCCATGAAAAACTTCCACATAATGCAATTACAACAAAAATATGCATGCCTTGACATATTTTTTCAATAGAGACTAAGCTTCTTATGGATGATAGCAAACATATTTGAGATCACCCTTTGTTGTGTCAGACATCCTTTTGCCATCCAACCCTATGCATTAGACACATAGCATTTGCATAGAACAGGTGTCCCCAATCATACAACATGTTAATGCCATGTATTATAATATATATTATTATTAATTTGTCACTATTCTAATAAGTAAAAATTTTATAATATATTATATAATAAGTAATATTTAATATATATAAATATTATACTATTATATATATTTACATTTCATGCACCAAATGTGAGATAGGGTCAGCAGTCATGGGTTTCGAGTGAGGTACAATGTCGATTTACACTCATTTGCTTTACAAAACCCCTCTTATCAAAATAGAAACTTACATCCCTTTCAATGTAACTTATGTTCTTCAATATGATAGTTGCAGCCTCCATAAATGAAGCTATAACAATCAAGGTGGTGCCTAATTCGAGATATGTCGGACCATCAAAGCACTTGTACAATGTATGCAAATATTGGTGTGGATTCATACCTAAGTCGAGTAGACTACTTGAAGTTGGTAGCACTAGTGGTTGCATTGAAGGATCCTTTTACATTTTTCATCTAATTGGTTTTAGAGTTGTCTAATTAGCTTTTAAATAGTTTTTGTAGTTAGAGTTTTTATCCAATAGTTTTTAAGTCTTATAAATTGACACGTGGTGCATTCTCTATGTTTTTAGAAGATTCTTTGGATATTCAACCCCTATTTTAATTTAGGTGACACATGTTTCAAGCATTTATTGGGAATTTAAAATAGTTCGGTAGAAGCTCTAAATTGCATTGATAGAATTGACATGTCACTAAACTTTGCACGTGTATCTTTTAGAACATGAAAATAATGAAATATTTCAAGATGAGATGAACAACAATGATGAGAGGCAATGACAAGGTATTTCTAATGATATCATAGACCACGGGGCTCATATCAAATAATAGACCCATATTTAGGGCAAATTTTGGATTTACATGACCATCATCCATTGTAAACATATATGTAGCTTACAACATGACAAAATATTTGAATGGTCATTTTTATTGTCAAGGGTGGAAAGATTTCAAGTGGAGTTGCATGATGATTGTGAGGGAAAATGATATCCTACACCAGACCTAGATTTGGGGCACATGTTGGATTTACATGACTTGCACCCATTGCAAAAGGGTGTGTAGCTTGCAAGGTGGAAGGATCTTTGATTGAATATTTTCTATTGTCAAGAGTGGATAATGACATCATGGCATTGATTTAATTGTTATAGGGCTTCACGCCTAATGTGCGACTGAAACTAACATTGTAATGGTGTTGATGTGGGGACAAAACATTGAGGTTCCACAGTCTATCTTGTAGATTTTGTTTATCTATATTGATAATATATTGAAACCTACAATGATTACATTAGGGTTAAGAACATACATAAACACCATACTCATACCCATAGAAGAAAGGGCAAGGTTGTACAAAACATGCAAATGGTGAAAGATTTCAAAGTGCATTAGGCAATGATGATGAGAGGCAATGACAAGGTATTTTAGGGGATATCATACACCAAAAGGCCTATATCATACACACGACTTAGGTTTAGGATAATTATTGGATTTAAATGATTTGCACCCATTACAAAGCGGTTTTTATCTTACAGGGTGGTGGCATCTTTTATTGACAATTTTCTACTGTCAAGGATGGACGAGGACGTCATGGAAGCTAATTTGATTATTGAAGGGCTCCACGTCCCATGTGTGGATCAAATCAACAATATAATGACATTGATGTGAGGGAAGTACATTGAGGTTCTAGAGTCTATTTTGTTGCTTTCGTTCTTTAAGAACACATGGAAACACCATACTCAGAGCCTTGGAATAAAAGACAACTATAATTGGAGCCTATCTTTATAAGCAAAAAAAAAATTCTAAGGAAGTATTGATTAAGCAAAATATGTTTTGGAAGGATTATTAAAACGAATATGAAAATATTATTACTTAACACTTCGTGTACAAAAGATGATATAGGGTTTATTACAAAAATATAACATTTATTATTTGAAAATTCAGTTATCATTTGTTTGACTAGTTGTTTGATTTAACTTCTTGCAATGCCTACTTTTTATTTTAAAAATTGTAAAAGTGATATCCACTCACTTCTATTTAAATAATTAGGAGTGCTTTACTTCACAAATACCTCCCCAACAATTGATCCACCCATAATGATTAACTTATCACCCTCATAAACAAATAGAAAAACTATCTATTTATGGTATATATCAAATTACCTTAACTTATCAATAACCTAAAAAGTGTGTTTGAACTTTTCAAAAAATATTCATTTCAAATGCGACTTTTTATTTTCATCTTCAAATTATATATTTTTAAAAAAAGTTAACGTTATTTATTAACCTAAAATTTCGATTCAGGGCATTATCATCTTTAAACAATTATGATCTTATAAATATTTTGATTTAAAAAAATCTACGAAGATTGACCTTTGATATCTTTTAAGACTTTAAAGATTTGGGGATGACTTATAGCCCTTATCTTTATTACTTTGTATCTTATCAAAAATTTATTTCCATAAATGGGAAAACTATGATTGAAACATCACAGGGAGAAAGTGTTGGGATAAGTATGACCATTATATAATTGTAAAAGGATGGGCACTAATGGATTGCAATTTTATATTAGAGATCGGAATATGCTTTCACAAAATCTAAAGTTTTAAATAAGGATTGGAGTATAACCAAGAGCCTAGTGTTCAAAAAACAAATTGACAATAAAATAACACAAAAATAATTAAAACATTGAAAATTGAACAAGAAAATTTACTATAGAGAAATCATGTTACAAAACTACAATAGACAATATAACACCAAAAACATAGGGACCAAACAATAATATAGAAGATAATAGAGAAATTCTGCAAAAAACTCAAAGAGAAATCAAACTCAAATAAAACCTAGAAACCCGAGAGTCGAGGATCATCCACAAGCAATAAGGCTTCCCCTGGAAGGGAAATCATCCAATGTCTTCTGATATCCATCTTGATTCAATTATTCTACTTTTAGTCTCAATCTTTCCACCTCCAATCTACGTCCCCTACGTCTCGTTGACACTCCTAGATCTGTGTTTCGATTCCCTCCATTAAAACAAAGAGGACTATGTAACCTTAGAGAAAGATTTTCCAAACGAGTCTCCACTAACTTCCCATCCAAACAACCGCTTAGAACAAAAGGAATAGAAAGTAACTCCTCTTTAGTAGAAGGCCTCTCCTCTACCACCATCTTCTTAAAAGATAAAGTCGCAATACCCTAAAAAAGAGAGAGTGAACACTTCCTCTGTTAAACGTAAAACACAAACACACCATGATTACGCAACTTAAAATAGAAGTTGGTTGATTAAAGATGAATATACTTATTTGTTTGACTTTTTTTTTTAATAATTTAAATTAATAAAATAATAATTGGTACGATAAGAGTAAAAGGTATCATACGAGGCCAATAATTGAAGAGCACGTGTGAGGTCGGTTGAGAGAGGTGGCTCAATGGCATTTTAATTATTGAAACAATACCAACCCTATAAAAAGTGTGGGTAGGAAAGAGATGCTTTTAAATTAAAATATTGTTCCCTTAATCATAAAGAAATGAATAAAAGTAATAAAATATTTGACTAAATCCTAACCCCACATCAAATCAAAATATTTAATAAATTCGTATGGTCTCGTCTCCCAGATTTGCTATCGATTTCACGAAAAGCAAATATTGAAATGATTAATATTTTTTTTAAATAGTATTTTTTTAATTGAAAATGTAGAGAATTATAATAATCACCTAAATTACAAAAATCCATAAATTAGAGTAATAACAAGAAAAACTTTACAATTACAATTTTAGATTTGTAAAATATTTTACTCGATTATCTTCAATTTTTTTAATTTACTTATCTTTTTTGGTCATTTGCTAAATTTAAATACTATTTTTATTCTTATATTTTTAAAAAAATTCAAAGATATATAATATAGTGGTTAGGACAGTGAAGGCATAGTGTTTGAACTAGTTTTACTCGAACATACTTTTGTAAATGATAAAACATTAACATTACATATATCATATAGATAAATCATGTCGAATAATTAAATAAAGACTTAAATTATTTATATTAACAATATTAAACAAACTTTTTCAGTAGCTAAAGTGATACAAATCGATAAGTGGCTTAAGTAATAAAAATCGATAGATTCTTTTTGTATTTCTCTAAATAATTATATGTCATATTGATAATGCATTAATTTTTATGCATTCATATTGTGATAAATTACGTATAATACTGGTAATGAATTAATTTTTATGAAATTTTATAGTTGATTTGAATATTGTGGCGAGGTCATTCCAATGGATTTAAAAAAATGTAAACTAAAGATTAAATTATATGTAGAGAAGTTATTTGAGAATCTCTCATTTTAGGTGGATTTTATTGAGAAAAACTAAAGTTATAGTGTATGTTAATTGGAATCAAAATTTTACATTACAAAAGTTTGTGAAATGGAGTATGAAGGTAATACTCATCAAAGTTGGACTCCTCACTTTAATTGAGATAATGAAGGATTGTAATCAATTTCCTTATAATCTAATAAAGAGAGAGAATAAGATCTAATCTACTCATGTGGTGTCATTTCTTCAAAGCAAATACTTTATAATACTTAGTGGTTCTAAGTTTTTATAGCCGAATGTGTATCTTAAATATATTTGAAAACTATTATGAAACATCAATTTTGAGATATCTATATTAGATTTGTCACATATTACAATGATTAAACTTTGTTATCTTTTTTATAAATTCTTATTGATTGATGAAAATGACTCCAATCTAGCTGCACCATTGTGTTGGACTCAATAAAATATTTCCAGGAAAAAAAGGTCTCCAAACTCTCCCATGTCTAAGATATCACGATTTTTTTATCACCTTCTACGAACAAGAAGAAAAACTCTTGTATGACGGTTAAATCGATGTCGAATTAAATGTTGAAACTACCTTAGATGGTCAAATCGATGTCGAATTGAGTGTTAAAACTACCTTATGATGGTCAAATAAATGTCAAATTTAAGGTTGAAAATTTTATTAATATCTCTCACTTACACTCCACCACCACGCCCTAGTGCACAAATATAAATGCAATTATTTGAAAAAAAATAGTACACAAAAAAAATTGAGAAATATTAATTTTGAACTGCATATCTTGGATTGATCACATACCATAATGATTAACAACTTTGTTACCTTTTTTGTAAATTTCTTGTTGATTGGTGACAAATAGCCTCAATCTACATGCACCATTGTTTCGATTTTAAAAAAACATTTCTAATAAAAAAGGGCTCCAAGCTCCATCATATGCCTAAAATATTCTGATTTTTTCGATCACCTTCTTCAAACAAGAAGAAAAACTTCTTTGTGATGGTCAAATAGATGTCAAAGTTAAGATCAAATATTTTAGTGACATCTCACACTATTACACCACCACCACTCTCGGTTACCATTGTAAGTTACGTCTACTATCGTAAAAATACACTTTCTCTAAATAGTACATATATTTTAAATATATTTATCTGAAAAATATATAGAAATATCAATTTTGAGGTGCTTATCTTAGATTTATCACATTCTATACTAATAAACAACTCTATTAACTTATTCACAAATTTCTTGCAAATTAGTGATAGATGGCCTCAACCTAATCGCACTCGTGTGTTAGGTTCAAAAATATATCTTTAATATAAAAACGAGTTTTAAACTCTATAGTATGTCTAAAATATCATGATTTCTCAATCACCTTCTCAAAATAAGAAGAAAAACTCGCATATAACGATCAAATAAACATCAAATTTTAGGTCGAAACCACCATCTGATAGTTAAATTTAACATCCTCTATTCCATTGACATTTTACACTATGATCTTTAAAAAATCTACAAAAATTGACCTTCAAATTCTTTTATATCTTTTAAAGATTTAAGGATGACTCATAGCCCTTACCTTTTCTACCTTCCATTTTTTTAACTTTTAGAGTCATAAGAATCAAAATTTGTTTCCCAATATGGATAAATATGGCCATAATATAAAAGGGGGTGGTGCTTTTAACGTCATTTCAATTCTTATATGTGAGAGGATGGAGAATAATAGAATATAATTTTATATGATACATTCAAAAATAATAGAATGTAATTTTACGTCTTGGTTACTAATTTTACACAGTATTTTTGATTATCTGTTTTTTTATTTAGTGTTCTTCTCTCTTTCTCCTTTTGGTTGTGTGTCTTTTTTTTTAAGTTTAGTGATGTTGGTTTGGTTGTTTGTGGTTATTGGGGGATTTGGGCCTCTCGATTGTACCTTAAACTAGTTCCTTAATTTTAAACAAAAGCTTGCATGCTTCCGATTTATAGTTTCGACGTCTATAAAAATAATTATTTTTATTTAAAAAAAAGTGGTTTTCCTATTAATATAATTGTAAGTTGAATAGAGATGAATATATTTTTTTGTTTGATTTTCCCTCCTTTTATTTAATTAAATTTTTTTTTTTTTTTTTTTAAATGTCAAAAGCTCGTTAGTTTTATTAGTGAAGTTGTTTGGCTCACAAAGAGTCCACCACGTATTAATTTTTATGAAATGCAAAACTCTAATATCATAAGAGATGATGTCAAATTTGATTCTCAAATAAATTTGACATAATAAATATCTTTCAATCTATCATTAAAGTGAAAACTTAGTCAACCCCAAAAAACTTTAAATTAAAAAAATAATAAAAAGTACCATAAGAGACCAATAATTGAAGAGCATGTGTAAAGCCAAAAATAAATATATATTATAACTAATTAAAATAATTTAGTTAAAAATTTAAAATTAAAATTATACCTCTACGTTAGATCTATAACAACAGAGGAATGGCATCGACTCGTCTTAACCTCATCCACCTATGAATCCATATAATTAGTAGCCCTGGTATCAAAAGTCCATTTTTTCACATACTGCACAAATATGGGCCCAAATCCAAAAGGCCTAATTTGACTCTTGGTGTGATTTTTTTTGGGGGGAAATGTTTTTATATCATTGGTATTTTTGATGGGACATGTATCTATGTTCTCTAGTTTTAAAAACATATTTACATGCTTTCAATTTAAAAATGGCATTCGTATATTTATAGAATTATTTGATGGTGTTCCTTTAACATTTCACTCTTGTATTGGGTCTCATCAAAGGTAATTAGTCTAGGTTGCTATTGTTTAAGCTTTAATGTGTTAATCTATGTCACAATAAACAAGCAAAAGTGACCACAATGATAATGCAACAAGAAACGAGGTTGGGAGAGGTTTGTGTGTGTGTGTGTGTGTGTGTTCGTTCTCTAAAATCAAACATATAAACCAAATGATATTCCACCTCTTCCACCACTGTTTCTTATTGCACTTATACTTAGTATTTTTCTCTTCATCTATTACTACCTTTATATGGCTCTAGTTAATTGTTTCCTCATTTTTAACTATTTCTTCATTTTGTTTGTTTGAAAAAATTATCATCTATTATGTTAACTTGTTAATGCTTCTCAACCTTACAAATTTGACTATTTTGGAATGTGATTATGTCCACTCATTTTTTAATGACTAACTTATATAACATAATGTGTTTAAATATATAAAATAAAATTTTCAATCATTCATATATATATAACATAACCATACTTTCATAAACTTTACAATCTTTTTAAAAAAATCGATAATTAAATCAACCTACATAAAAAAATTTAAATATAAAAATTATAATTTATATTTCTTTATTATATAGTTTTAAAATATTTAATATAATAATTTTTAGTTTATCATATAGAATATATAATCTATTATATTATGAATGTGACATGTTATAGAAGTTTGTGTGTATTTGTTTGTGCTTCTTTGAGTCCATGACTTGAAATACCCTGTCACCTTTATCATCATCACCTTATGCATCTTGAATATTTTTTATGGTCTTGTCTTTACTCAACAATTTATTATTGCTCATTTTCGTTCTGAAATGGAACATCTCTTCCCAAGACAACTCTTTACCGTATAAATGAACACAACCTTATTTTATACCATCACCTTCCCCAAAATCTCATATTATTGATGCTTGAAATTTCATTCACAAAAAATGATATAGTGTAATTGGCAATGTATTTCAAGTAAAGTATGACTACCAATTTATACTCTTTCATTTTACAAAATCCTACTTTTCTAAAAACAAAAATTATGTCATTGCTTTCATTATAACTTGCATATTTGGGACAATTATTAGTAATTTTTTTTTTCTTTATTTTTGAATTTTATATATGTTATGAATATATTTACTCTATTGTTGAGTAGTGTTTAAATGAGCCTAATAGTGAAGACATTCATACTCTATAGTGGAGTTAAGATGTTTCAACTAAGCAGGGCAAAATATATATTCTTAATATAAATAATTTATAAGGTGTATAGAAAAATAGTTTATTTGCAAACTTTTGCATGAATAAGAAAAGGAGCCCATCTAAGTGAAGGGGTCTATATAGCCACGTAAAAGTCATATAATTATTTTTAAAATACTTTTTAATAGATTATGATCTCTTCATTTTATTAATTTTATTTTGGACTTTTAAATTACGTAAAATATATTTTTTAAGTTATTTTAATTAGGGAGTTTTAAATACAAAAGAGAGTTAAGTTATACCATTATTTGAGAAGTTGTTATTTAAGTGATTAGTGGTTTGATTTGGCTATTTGTGATGCATATTTTTTATTCATTTTTTTTAAAGTGACATTTATTTGCTTTTATTTAAATAATTAATAATGCTTTACTTTACACATACCTCTACAACGATTAGTCCATTCATAGTGATTAACTTATCTCCCTGATAGATAAATAGAAAAATAATTTCAATAAGGTATATGCCAAATTAATATTGTTTAACAATAACCTAGAAAGTGTGTTTTAACATTCCATTTTGAATGTAAGCTTTTATTTTAATCTTTGAATTATATATATATATTTCAAAAGAAAAATGTCGATAACTTATTCAAATTTTTGAAAGATACATCTAGTAATCCATCCCAAAGGGACGAGTATAAAGAGAAGGAGCCTCCAAGCCATAAACATTTCATAGAAGAAGAAAAGTGTACCAGTGATGAGTACATACAAAGGAGGGATAGTAAAAAACATATCCAATAAGATGTGGGGACGCCACGCCTTAACCCACCACATATATAAGTTTAGACCGAATCATAGGAGGCCCTGAGAACATTTCACTCCATACAAAGAAATGGAGTAAAGAAAAGACAAACTATTTGGAATTAGTTGATATCTCCCTCATGGTATGAGCACCCTCATAATTAGTAAATTTTATACTTACCTTACCAGAGTCCATATTGCAAGCTATCTTTTCCAATCTATCTACATCGTGACTGTGCTCTCGATAGATGTGAATGTAGGAGATACGTCAAAAGATTATTGTAAGTGATATAACACAATACAATATATGTCACAATGAGATGTTTTGACAGTTTGCCTCCCTATTTAGCTAGTTTCATACATTTAGGGAATCAAAATATATAGCCAATTCTGAGATGCCATATTCCAAAGCTAATTTTAGGACAGCATGAATGGCATGTAGTTCTGCCATGTTGTTCATGCTTCATCTAGCTCCTTGCCTAAATTTTAGTAAATTCTTGTTGAAATAGATGAATCCACCAGTGCCACTATAGCTTAGGTTCCCCATAGATGCCTCATCGTAGAAAACAAATGGCTTTGAGGTGTCCAACTGAAGTGGCTTAATGCATCTCATATGTTTTCCCCTAGCAGGTAGTGGAGGTAGCATAGAGTGCTTGTATTTGTACATAATGGAATAGATCGAAGGTTGCTTGTTCTTGAAGATGGATTCATTCCTTGTAATCCAAAAGGCCGAAGTAATCTACAGTGAAAGATGTAACTAAGCAACATGAGAGTCCTGAGTTGCATTCCAATTTTCCCATGAAGAGAGCAGGGTGTTTCCACCCCATCTAACGCCATGTGTCTGTGAGGTTATGGCATCCCAAATAGCTCTTGTGAAAGGGCAGTGAATGAAAAAATGATTTACAAATTCTTCAACACTCTAGCAAAGAAAGCATAATCCCAAGCCATGCCATCTCCTGTGCTAAAGATTATCCCAAGTCAAAACTCTATTCTTGAGGGCAATCTAGAAATGTAGAATGGTTTTGGGGCATGCCCTGATATTTCATAGTCCTTTGCACCACCATGATACATCTAGGTTATGTTATTGAGGTCGTAGAGCCATGTATCCCAATTTGACTTTATAATCCCCATTTCCTTTATTATATGCCCAACATAAAGCATATTCCCCATGTGTGAGATGTATGCCTACATTAATAAGGTTGTTTTTATATTGTTCCCAATGAAGGGTATTTTGTCCCAGGGGACAAATTTGCTCTATTGATACCATCTGAACCTCCACCTATCTTCTTGATTATGATCATAGGCATCGACTAATGTGTGGATATTATGCTGATGTAGATTCTCCTTCATTGCCTCCAAAATCACAGGTCCTATGGGATACCAAATATGGCATCCATGTCAATGTGTATCTATGATCCATCCTCGGGAATCCAAGCTAGATATTTCCCAATGGTGTCAAATGTTTGTACAATTGCCTTCCAAAAAATAGACCCTTCGATGTACTTCTTTGGATGCATCCTGATTTACTCTAGTAGTGTGAGGGGCTAAATGTACTTGTCATATAAAATATTCTACCATAAACCCCTATAATGAATAAGTTTCCATAATCCTTTGGCAACAAGGGATCTTTAGAACAAATTTAGGTCTTTCAGCCCCCAACCCCCATCAGATTTTGGTTAGGAAATAGTGCCCCATTTAATAAGTGGATTGCCATTTTGCTTCTTGTTGCCCATCCAAATAAATTAAGTGCAGAGTTTTATAATATTGTTCATGATCCAAAACTCAAAAGCTTTGGTTGAAAGATAATTCAATAAAACAAGGACAACACTATAACAATAATTCTATCTTTGAGAAGAGATGTTTTATTCATCAAATTTGCAGACCCAAACATATGCCTATCTCTGAGAAGAGATGTCTGATTTCCATTTTGGGTTACATTTTCATTTATACACATTTTGAAAATATGAGGAGGATGTGGAAGGTCACCAATATTGAGGGAGATTAAGTGGTTCAACTTCCACAATTTACAGCAATATAGAATTCAAGGAATTAATATTGTTAGAAACTTATTATTTTTAGACTGCACTATTAAAATTTAAATTTGGGGCACTTCCATTTGTTTTTGGGGGTCAAAACCCACTGAGTAGATATCTTGAAATCTCATGATGTTCCCCTCATTCTTATCTTTCCAATGGTTTAAACGAGAAGTCAAACAGAGCTATGGTGCAAAAGTTATGGCTCCCGAAAGTTCTACCACCAATTGGGGTAGAACCATCACCTGAAATGTTGTTCGAATTAGTTCAAAATCATTTTTGGAATCAAATCTAGGGAGAGATAGTATACTAAACTTTCCTTAAGGACATGTTTGATTAAAATCAATCTTTCTATCATTGAAATCTAGTGATTGCACTAAAAAGTGATGTGGTGTTTAATTTTCTCCATGATCCATAACCAGTGTCCACTTTTATAGACATCCTCTTTCAAGTGGTAACCAAGATAAATAAATCCAACTTCAAGGGTGGGGGTGAAGAAAGGTAGCAACAGATGGATAAGGTTAACAGTGATACTGGGAAGATGGAAGAAGAAGATAGCTAATTTTTGAAGGTTGATAGACATCCCTGTAGAAGAGGGAAAAAACTTCAAAGTCCTATCAAGTGATTTTGCTTCATGTACTGTACCATTATCGAATATGAGGATGTCATCCATAAAAATATTATGGGTAATGAAAGTGTTTGCAACCAGCTTAATACCCATAATATTAAAAGTAATGCACTCATGATTGATATGCTAACTGCGGGCCTCAGTAACATGCAAAAAAAAGGAGAGGGGAGAGTGGACAACCTTGTCTCATTCCACGTGTGGGAGAGAAAAAATTAGAGGCTGAACCATTCACAAGCACAACATAAAAAATTGATTTATAACATTCCTCCAACCAACGTGTGAAATGATGGCCAAAACTAACCTGTGTTAAGATAAGTTGAAGGTATAGCTAGTTTACACGATCAAAAGCCTTGGAGAGGTTAATTTTCTAAAGGAAGGCAGCTCTAGCTCTGGCTTTAATGGTGTGTAAAGTCTCTTGGGCAATGCCAATGGCATCATGGATATTTTGGTTGTCTAGGAAACCAAATTGTTCAAGAGATATATGCTCAAAGAGGATGGGTTTGATATGAGTAACATTGATTTTTTAGATAATCTTGAAATACAATTGCAAAGGGAGATAGGTCAAAAGTGATCAAAGCTAGTAGGGGATACATCCTTTGGAATGTTTGCAATGAAAGTGATAGAAAAGGGGAAGTAAATAGTACCTGAGAATTGATATTCCTCCACAACCAAGAGAAGATCATCTACTAAGAGGTCCCAAAAACCCAAGAAAAACTCCATCGACCATCCATCTAGCCTGAGAGCTTTCCCTAACTAAAAAGTGTGGATGGTATCAAGCAATTCCTTCTTGGTAATTGATCTCATAAGCAGTTGATTCTGATGATCATCCACCCATCTATCAAAGAAAGTGGTTGTAGCCAAAATGTCCTTGATATTCTCCTAGAGAGGCTTAGAATATATGTTTTTATAATGTGACATAACTACCTTGGAAATAGAGGGGAAATTAAAGTATTCCCTACCTTGAAGATATCTAATTTTCCATATGGTATTTTGAGCTCTCCTAGCCATAGCACTACAGTGGAAGAATTTTGTGTTGTCATCTCCTTCAGTAAGCCAAGTGACTTACTCTTCATTCTCCATTTTTCTTCCTACCATGCCAACAACCATGCTTTCTCCTTTTCTAATATGTCCATATCTTACAACATTTTAATCCTATGTTCATTCAAATAGAAAGATTCCATGTAGTCCTATATGTCCTTTTCAGTCTCAATAACATTTGTTCATTATCCTAAAAACTGCTAGCCTAAGATTTTGTAATAGCTTTAACTCTAGTGAGATTTTTTTGAAAGCTAATCATGGAATATTCTCCCCCATCAAAAGTATGTTGAACCCAATTATGCTTTACCAAATATCTTTAGTCATCATATTGCAGCCAGTTTAGATTGAATTTAAATGGCAAAGGTGGTTGATTTAAGCCCTTGACCAATTCCAATTGGATGGGATGGTGATCATATGTGTGTTGCCTCGGAGTATTAATGTTGTAGGAGATAAAAAAGTAAAAGGAGAGCTTCCTTAAACAAAAAATGGTCCATCCACTTAAAAATGCCTTGTGCTCTTATACGTTGATTGGACCAAGTGGGTTCCATTATCGAAGGTGTGGCATCCAGCAGGATGTAGTGATTCATATAGTTTAAGAAAAAGAGGGTCAATGGATCAGCTCTGGCATGTGTGCTCTATACTTTAGATATGTGAGTTGTGAAATTTAGATCCCCTCCAATAATGAGGCATGGCATTTGAAGATTATTTGTATTCTAAAGGTCACCCCAAAAACTTTGCCTATTGTGAGAGGGCACATAGACATTTAGGATATATAATTACATGTCGTGTGCTCTAGAAAGCAAGGTACCAAGAATGTAGTTCCCAGATATAATAGAAGAGTGCAATTCCATACAAGCTTTCCACCCAATTACTAAGCCTCCAAAATTTTCAGTAGAGTCACAAATCAAGAAAGACCAATCTGAGAGTGA
The DNA here is from genome assembly GCA_037957365.1 of Torreya grandis. NCBI lineage: Eukaryota > Viridiplantae > Streptophyta > Pinopsida > Cupressales > Taxaceae > Torreya > Torreya grandis. The sequence continues at coordinate 1,710,947 of JARHVA010003378.1, read as the reverse complement.
TTTCCTAAGATATTTTTTAGCAGCATCCTCTAAACACATAGTTTCCTAAAGAAGTAAAATATCAGGCTTGTGTTTAAATACAATTATATTTAGGGACCATTATTCTGTGACTGTCTCAATGCCCCTCAGATTGTGGGAAATAATAATCATATAGTAACTGATTTTGGGGTTGCTTTGCAAGGGCCCAGAAGATTATCTATTATTTCCCAACTAGTATATCCTGCTAAGCCTCATCCTGAGCATGTGAGAAGAGGGTATGATGTCCCCTTGTGGGGTGGGTAGTATACACCTAATGTGTTTTTAATGCCCTAGTACCCATAGATGATCCATGTATCTGAGATGTTGCTTTTTTGTGATCGAGTAATATATTTTTCCCCTAAAGATTAGAAAGAGTCATTACCAATAGTGGTGGATGACGTCTCCAGTGTATGCTTTCCTCTTATTTTATTCACCTTTATTTGTGTCATATCTTCTACCCCTTCAGTAATCTCTACATATATGTCATCATTGAGGTGGGCTCTTTCTTCAATTGATGGAGATCCATGGGTTGAGATTCCATCCTTTATAGTGTTATGGACATGTGATATCTCTTCTCTTTACTTTGTTAGTTTAATAGTTGTTATGGACGCATATGCTTTGTAAGTCATCCCTTGAGTATTTTGTTTATCTCACATTCATGGGAAGTAGTAGTTGCTTAGATTAGAATTCGTATATAAGTAAATGTTGAAGCCAATGAAGGCATCCACAAATTTATTATATTGAGCTTGCTCAAAGGAGGTTGTCCCCTCGAAGTGGCATGTGATTAATATAATCGTTTCAGTGCTTCTCTTAATTTTATAAATATGTTATTTCATGCAATTTTACCAATTTTTTGTAGGAGGATCCACTCATCTAGTATCAAAGCACTTTCTAGGGCCAAATTTTTTTTTGCTTCAGCAAGTATTATCTTTGTTCTGCTACACAATTCCTTTCAATAAATTTTTAGAAAATCTTAACTCTATTTTGTGGCATAATTCATTTACATAATTTTCTATATCATAATAATCTATTTTGAATCAGAGTAAAACCTGACTGCATAACTATGGGAAATTCTTGGGTGAAAGCCCTAAAACTCAATGTGAAGAGTATCACAAGAACCCTAAATTAGCTGGCCCATTGAGAGGACCTGCCAGTGAAACAAGCAATAGCCCCTTCTTGATTGAGTAGTTTCCATCCATGAGGAAAACCAAGAGTTGTCGTTGAGAGATAAATCTGTGGCTAAAAAATTTCAGGAGAGCGGTACTTGCTTAAATGGCATTGGTGGCCAGAGCGATATCTTTAAACCCTTAGGCAACCATTAAAACTTGGGGCCCATTTCTATCAATTTTAGAATATTATCGTGGAGTACCAAAAAAATTACCATATCAGATCTTCAGACTCGTCATACCAGTTTCAACATATTACCAGTAGAGTATCAAAAAACTGTCATATCATATCTTTAACAATGTGTCAGCAACCTTGCCATACCAATTTTAGCATATTACCAACAAAGTATCAAAAAATCACCATATCAGATCTATAAACTTGTTTCAACATATTTTCAGTAGACATATCTTATAGAGCACAGTGACTAGAAATAGAAAGAGTAAATTTTTTTTCATTTTTTTGCAATATCTCTCCATCTTTAGCCTTATTGATCCTCAAACTTTATCTAGACACATGCAATTCTATTCCCCATATTTTCTTCCTTTAGGTCCCATATCTTAATTCCACTCCTAATTCTCACAAATCTCAATTTTCCCTTTTTCAGATTTTGTCATAACTTCTATTTTTTTTTGTTTGCCTCAAAAAAATTTCATTATGTTCATTGTCTCATTCAACTCCTTTGTCCCTCTTTGTCAAATGTTCCATTTTTTCTATTTTCACTCCTAAAATTACCCTCACCTTCATCAATCATACTCCCACTATGCAACAAAATTATTAAAAGCCCCTTTACCCCTTTCATTTTCACCCAAATTCAAAACTTTCCTTACTAAACATGTCTTAACTCTAGTTTTCCTATCCATTGCGAAGAAAAAAATCCGTTATTCGGATCATGGTAGTAACCCAAATAGGAGCAAAAAACATGGAGGTTGAAATTGTCACCCTCAAGACCCACATCAAAAATATTGATGAAAATTTCTCAACCTCAGTCTTTAACATTCCACCATGAACAACAGATGACATCCACAGTCTTCTTCAGACACTAGGTTTTCTTTTTCCAGCAATTATCATGGATCGAAGCTTAATTTTATTTGATTCAATAGTACAAATCCAATTGGATGGATCTATTAGGTAGAACAATATTTTAGTCTACATAATAATTTTGATGCCAATAAGGTCCCACTTGCATCCTTTCACTTGGAACTTGAAGCCCTTCAATTGTATTGTTGGTACACCAAGGCTCATGATGAACCCATATGGATCAATTTTTGCACCCTCATTTTGCAATGGTTTGGTCCTACTGCTTTTGATGACTTCACTAGAGCACTCGCTAAACTTTGCCAAAGAGTAATCACGACAGAATATCAAATAGAATTTTAAAAAAATGGCTAATCTCACAAAGGGATTGTTTGATGAATTCTTCAAGAGTTGTTTTGTCAATGGACTGAAGGATGCAATTTGATATGAGGTCCAATGTTCTGACCCAACACGATGATGGAAGCCTTAGGATTGGCTAAGTTTGTAGAGGACAAGATCATAGCTTAGCAATAATTCAAATCTAATTTTGCTCCAATCAAAAATGCAGCTCTACAATGATCTCAAATAATGTCATCCCCCAGAACCACTCCTATCAAGCATTTGACTAAAGTAGAGATGTAAGCCCATAGAGAAAAAGGACTTTGTTATAAATGTGTTGATAAATTCACTCGAGGACATCGATGTGTTGAGAAAAATCTCTGTCTATTGGATGTGGATTCTCCAACTAAAACTGAAGATTGAGAAGATGTTCAGGATTTAATAGATGATCTGAAACAAGCTCAACCAATTATGGAACCTAATTTTCAGGAAGACCAATCAGAGATCTCTCTTTATGCCTTAGTAGGAGTTACTACCCCACAAACCATGTGCGTCAGGGGTTACTTCAAGAATTTCCTTATGATAATACTCATTGACTCAGGTAGCACTCATAACTTTATTGACCATCAGATCGCTAAATAAGTTGATTGTTTTATCCATCCTTGCTCTAAATTTGAAGTCATGATTGCTAATGGGGACACATTAGCTTGTAAAGGGAAGTGTCACAATGTGCGTATCTCTATTAGATATTATAACTTGTGCTGCACCATGTTTGCCTTTCCAGTAGGTGGATGTGATGTTGTTTTGGGAGCCCAATGATTACAAACACTTGGACCCATATTGTGGTATTTTGCTAAACTTTGGATGTATTTATAAGACAATGGGAAAGAAAAAACATTGAAAGGCTTACAACCAGGACCTCTCAACATCATAAGTTCACATCACATTTAAAAGCTTCTTAAGAAGAATCCAGATGGTGTCATTGTCCAACTCCATTCTTTTCAAATGCAACCATCAGTAGTCTCTACTACTCCTTCTGATCTACAAACCACTCTATAGAGGTATGCATGTGTCTTTACCAAGCCAGTGGAATTGCCACCTTCATGGCTAGAGGACAACCATATTCAGATCCTTCTTGGAAGTGTTTTATCATAAGATCAGGCCTTATCGTTACCCATTTCAGCAAAAGACCGAGATCAAGATGCTCATACAAGACTTACTAAAGCAAGGCATTATTCATCCCAGTACCAGCCCATATTCTTCCCTAGTTCTCCTTATTAAAAAAAAAGATGGGTCATGACACCTTTGCATTGATTTATATGCACTTAATCACCTCACTATCAAGGGTAAGTTCTTGATCCCTATTATTCATGAGCTTCATCGTGCTCATTTTTTCTCCAAGTTGGATCTCTGCACTGGATATTACCATATATGGCTTCATGAGGATGATATCCCTAAGATAGATTTTTGCACACATGATGGCCACATTGAGTTTTTGGTCATGCCCTTTGGCCTCACTAATGCTCCTTCAATATTCCAGGCATTGATGAATTAAATATTATGGCCCTACCTATAGAAATTCATTCTGGTCTTCTTTGATGATATCTTCATCTATAGTAAAACATGGTCTGAGCATCTCCAACATCTGGAGTTTGCATTACAACTTCTCTCTGACCATCATCTTTGTGTAAAACAATCCAAATGTACTTTTATCTAGGATGAAGTGGAGTATCTTAGGCATATTGTTTCAGCCCAAGGGGTTCGGGTGGATCATGAAAAAATAGTTGCCATGACAAATTGGCTGCATCCTTAGACACTCAAGAGCCTCCATAGTTTTTTAGGGTTGGTTGGATACTGTCACAAGTGTGTCAAGGATTATGGGAATATTGTAGCTCCACTGACAAATATGTTGAAAAATAATGCTTTTACTTGGACACAAGCTACTGAGTGTGTATTTAAAAAATTGAAATAAGCTATGTGTACTACACCTATTCTAGTTATGCCAAATTTTTCTAAGACCTTCACTATCAAGAGTGATGCTTATAGCAATGGACTTGGTATTGTTCTCCTCCAAGAAGGATGCCCCATTGCATTCACCATCAAATCCCTTTTGGTAAGATTTTAGTGTTGTCTACTTATGAGAAGGAAATGATGGCCTTTTTCTATGCAGTATAGAAGTGCTGGCCCTACCTATTGGGAAATCATTTTTGCATCAAAATTGATCACCAGAGACTAAAATATTTATTGGAACAATAAGTCTCTACCCCATCACAAAATAAATGGGTCATCAAACTCATGGGTTATGACTATGAGATCACTTACAAAAAGGGTAAGGATAATATTATCGTTGATGCTCTGTTTCACACATTTACAGACCAAACTTCCCTATTTTCTATTTTCTTTCCTATTCCAAATTGATTGGATGTTAGATAATAGGGGTATGTCAATGACTCCTTGTTATCTAAAATAATTCAATAGTTGGCCACTGACCCCTTAGTTGTATTGCATTATTCATGGGATGGTGCTTCTTTATAATACAAGGGTCATCTGGTACTTTCCCAGAGCATAGATATTTAACAGGTTGTATTCTACGAACTCCATGCTTCTCTATTTTGAGCATGCATGATGCAACTTTTTTTAAAAGGGAAGGAAAAAGGCAATTCAAAATATGGTGGTTGAATGTGACACCTACCAATGCAATAAGGGTGAAACAACACTCATGCTCGTGTTGCTCAAACCCTTGCCCATCCCTACCATGATTTGGACAGATATTTTTATGGATTTTATTGAGGGGCTCCCTAAATCTAGAAGGAAAATGGTGATCTTGGTTGTGGTTGATCACCTCTCTAAATATAGTCATTTTTATGCCCTCATCCATCCCTATACCACCTCCACAGTAACACAAATTTTCTTGGATCAGATTTTCCATCTTCATGGTATTCCTTCATGCGTTGTCTCAGATCATGACATAACCTTCACTAGCCATTTTTGGATAGAACTATTTTGACACACCGACACCCAACTAAAGATGAGTTCTGGGTATAATCCACAAATAGATGGCTGGACTGAAATTGTCATCAAATGCTTGGAAACTTTCCTTCGTTGCTTCACCTCAAAATAAAAACATCAGTGGGTAAAGTGACTCCATCTCGTTGAATGGTGGTACAATACCTTCTATCACACTTCAGTGAAAATGACTCCATATGAAGCAATCTATGGTCAAGCACCACCAGTGCTCATTTCATACACCCCCAATAGTTCATCAGTTTAAGCGATCGACATGATTTTCCAAACTTGAGATTAGATCCTCAGTACCTAGCGTGATAATCTTCATATGGCACAAAATTGAATGAAATAACAAGGGGATCAACACCATTTTGAGTGCACTTTTCAAGTAAGTGATATGGTTTTTCTTTACCTATATCTATATAATCAATCCTCCCTAAAACTCAAGGGACATCATAGATATCTCCCAAGTTCTATGGGCCCTATAAGGTTCTTCAGAAGATTGGATCGGTAGCTTATAAGTTGGAGCTCCCACCTTCTTCCCAAGTTCACCCAGTATTTCATGTCTCTTATCTGAAGAAATTTCTTAACATACACATCAGAGTATAGATTATTTTACCAAAATTGGATAATGAAAGATCCATTCTTATTCAGCTGAAGGCAATCTTAGACAGTTATACACACCAACTTTGCTCCTGCTCCATCATCGAGGTTTTATTTTTGTGGCACAAAATGCAACTAGATGATGCAACATGAGAATCACCATTTCAAATTCAACACCAATTCCCATGCCAAAATCTTTGAGGATAAAGATTTTTCTAAGAGGGAGGGGATGTTATGAACCCGTGATATCTCTTCACTTTACTTTGTGTTAGGACCAAGGAAGCACAATTGATTACCAAGCAATTAATCACGGAATTAAACCAGAATCATAAGTAACTAGAATTCAGAAATAACACAGAATATGAGAGACAATACCCAATTGTATTAATACTCTTTCAGAAAGAAATTACAATGAAGAGATGCCACACTCTTCCACACCTTACAAGCTTCCCACACCAAGTGTACAGTAATTCACCTTCAAGAGCTCACTCTCTCCCTTATGGTCCCAACACACAACTCAAACACAGAGTTGGTGTTCACCTCCACCAACTAGTAACAATACTGCCAGTCCACCAGTCAGTAACAATACTGCCAGTCCACCCGAGTACTCAATAGTACTCCAAGTCTAAGTATACACACATACTCCAAGTACGCAACGTACTCCAAGTACATCTCCCCTGATCTTGCTACCTATTGTGTTGCTGACCTCCCTGATCTTGCACACCTGCAAATCAATGATCTTACTTACACATGTAGATCTCCAAACGTGGTCTTGCACACCTGCTGACCAAGATCCTACACACATGAAGAACCCTTCTAATGCTCCAAACCAGTACCCCGGTGGATCTTCTACCAGAACTTGCACAACCTGCAGCTCTCCCTAATCATACACACTCGGCACCCCTGTGGAACTAGGAGGAACACACCTTGCTCTCTTCACTCTGAAGGAGCTAACCTTGCTCTTACTCAACTAGCACAAATTACAATACAGCCCATGAGTCTATTATATAGATCTCATGCAAACAATAATTAGACATCCAATTACAATAATTAGATCTATAGCTCAAGACTAAAATTAGCCTTTCAACATGCAAACAACTGATTCGTTAACTAACTGTTCATGAACTAGCAGTTTTGGAACCGCATAGGTGACCAACGTCGGTCCCTGTCTACCTAGAGATGACCGACATCGGTCGATCCCTGACCGATGTCGGTAGCTTCCTGTCTACACCTGACCGACGTCGATTGGCTTGACTGATGCTTGTGACTGTGACACTCAGCAACCTCCTCCCATGTCTACATCAGTGAAGCTTTTAGCTCCACAACCTAACAATCTCCCACTTGGAGATAAATAGTTGCACTGTACCTGTACCTGTACACCGTCTAATCTATTTCCTGGCTTGTATCCCTCTTCAAGCTCAATCTTGAAGACCAACCACCACACATCCTGTGGTGCAACTCCTGTCATCCAAGTAACCTACCATATCTGAAGTGCCTGACCCTGCATAGCATGTTAACTTGTTGCTGGTCCCTCTTAGATACCTGAGAACCCACTGAACTGCTTTCCAGTGCTTCCTTCCTAGATTGGCCACAAACCTGCTGACAACTCCCACTACTGGGGCAATATCAGGGAGTACACATGTACTCAACCTCATCATGTGATTGGGGACCCTGTTCTGTGAACTGTCCATCCATAGGTGTGTTGCCCTGTTCTGCATCCTGTACTACCTTCACACAATCATCTTGTGACAACATCAACTTGTGATCTTCCCTGTCTCTAGGATTACTCATGCCAAAGAATTTTGCTGCTCCCAAATCCTTCATGGAAAACCACTGAACTAACCTTACCTTTAGCTCAGCAAAACCCTGTATGTTTGAACCTGCAACAAGCATACCATCCACATACAGTAATAGGATAATGTCGCGACCATCATCCACCTGGGAAGACAAAAACAATGGTTACAATGACACTGACTAAAGCCATGCTTTGTCATCCACCTGTCAAACCTGTACCACTGTCATGTAGCTTCCTCAAGACCATATGACCTGGCCTTCTATCTCACGTATCCACTCTCTCTATTCTTTAACCAAGGAATCCATTCGTCTTTCAGTGCTTTCATACTAGCTATCAACCCTACCAAATCTCCCATTTGGTTCTGCATCCTAGGAATCAAATTCCTCATTCATGCCATGCTCCCACTGTTTCCTAGATCCTTCCTGCTCTGCAGTGAGCAATGAGTATAAAGAAGAGGAATAATGAATTTGAGGCATACTTACCCTTTCAGTCCTCCATATGAGCGTTTAAGACTCCTTGACAGATTGTTGTTTTCCCAAAATCTGTTCCAGTGACCAACCTTGATCACCACACAGTCTGCATCTGATCGACCTCAGTTCCATGCAACTGTCTAGGTTGTCGACACCGATTATCCTACCGATGTCGATCTCCACCTGCCCGACACCACCGACTTTGCCTGTTTGCACATGACTGACATCGGTGCCTGTCTGTTTGATTTTGATTTTCCCTGACTAACGTTGGTACCTGTATTCACCTGTGAGTGATGACTTTTTACCCGCAAGCTCTCTTTGGATCAAAACCCTGTCCAAACTGCCCTGCTCAAAGTTACTCAGCCTTCTCCACTGATCTCTATCTGTCATCTCCTCTATAAGCACCAAGGCTTTCTAGTTCTTAAGTCTGTCAAAGACATCTGACTTTTGCTTAAGAACATGCATCTCCTTCTTGCTCTTGTGACCAAGCCTACAAAGCCACGTCTTCGCAACAGAAGAAGAATAAGTAATACAAGCAGGTAGATAAAGAGTACCTACTTTCTTACCACATGTTAATTCAAGTGCATCCGCTATGAGAGTTCCTGTGCATCTCTCATCACCCAACTTTCCTGAAGAAATTAGCCGCATCTTCAAGACTAGGACCTGCATGACCTTCTTCAACACCCATTTGTTGGCCATCTGCAATTTCAGCCACACTTCCCCTTTGCCAAAACTTTGACAAGGCACACCAGCCCCTAAATAAATCTTTCCAAAGTCTCTAAAGACCTTAACATGGAAAAATACTCTATTTCGGGCTACATGGAAAGAGGCAACATAATCTATAAACCAAGATTCTACTTTATCCAAGGAACATACCAGAGCATCCTGTGCAACAACACCTGCAACATCTGCTTTAACAGTTCCTTCATGTTGATCTTCTACCAACCAACAATATTTCTTTACCTGCTATTTCTTTCCATAACACCGTAATTGACCATTCTTGATTTTCAATTCCTCCATTCTTAGTGTACTTTCTTCTGCCATTGCTATACTCCCACTCAATCAGAAAACCCCTGAGAGTGACCTGTAATCAAACACAAACTTGCTCCCTGCAACCTTAGCTCTGATACCACTTGTTAGGACCGAGGAAGCACAATTGATTACCAAGCAATTAAACACAGAATTAAACCAAAATCACAAGTAACTAGAATTCAGAAATAACATAGAATATGAGAGATAATACCCAATTGTATTAATACTCTTCCAGAAATAAATTACAATGAAGAGACGCCACACTCTTCCACACCTTACAGGCTTCCCACACCAAGTGTACAGTAATTCACCTTCAAGAGCTCACTCTCTCTCTTATGGTCCCAACACACAACTCAAACACCGAGTTGGTGTTCACCTCCACCAGCTAGTAACAATACTGCCAGTCCACCAGTCAGTAAAAATATTGCCAATCCACCTGAGTACTCAACAGTACTCCAAGTCTGAGTATACGCACATACTCCAAGTACGCAACGTACTCCAAGTAGATCTCCCCTGATCTTGCTACCTATTGTGTTGCTGACCTCGTTGATCTTGTACACCTACAAATCAACATGGTTCTGCACACCTGCAAACCTTGATTTCGCACACACACACACCTGCAAATCAATGATCTTACTTACACATGTAGATCTCCAAACGTGGCCTTGCACACCTGCCAATCAAGATCCTACACACATGAAGAACCCTTCTGATACTCCAAACCAGTACCCCAGTGGATCTTCTACCAGAACTTGCACAACCTACAGCTCTCCCTGATCATACACACTCGACACCCCTGTGGAACTAGGAGGAACACACCTTGCTCTCTTCACTCTGAAATAGCTAACCTTGCTCTTACTCAACTAACACAAATTACAATACAGCCCATGAGTCTATTATATAGATCTCATGCAAACAATAATTAGACATCCAATTACAATAATTAGATCCGTAGCTCAAGACTAAAATTAGCCTTTCAACATGCAAACAACCGGTTCGTTAACTAACTGTTCGTGAACTAGCAGTTTTGGAACTACACAGGCGACCGACATCGGTCCCTATCTGCCTGGAGATGACTGACGTCAGCCGATCCCTGACCGATGTCGGCAGCTTCCTGTCTACACCTGACCGACATCAGTTGGCCTGACCAACGTCGGTTGGCCTGACCGACGCCGGTGATTGTGACACTTAGCAACCTCCTCCCATGTCTGCATCAGTGAAGCTTTTAGCTCCACAACCTAACACTTTGTTAGTTTAGTAGTTCTTATGGATGCATATGTTTTGTAAGTCATCTCGTGAGCATTTTATTTTATCCCACATTCATGGCAAGTAGTAGTTGCTTAGATTAAAATTCGTATATAAGTGTTGAGGCCAATGAAGGTATCCACAAATTTATTGTATTGAGTTTGATCAAAGGAGGTTGCCCCCTCAAAGTGGCCTGCGATCAATATAATCATTTTAGTGCTTCTGCTAATGTTATAAATTTGTTATTTCATGCATTTGTATCAATTTGTTGCAGGAAGATCCTCTCATATCGAGTTATTCTCCTTTTTAACATCTAGTGGAAAAGAGTCCCTTTCAATCCTCTGAGGGTGTGCAAGTAGATGTATACTTGATTTCTTAATTTCTAATCGGATGTTGAGAGCATCGATCGAGGATGTGTTGGACTGATCCTTGACAACATCCAAAGGCCTAAGAAGTGTTGAAGTATTTGGATTGTCATAATAATAAAACCCTCTGTCATAATCAACTGGAGAAAATGGGGTTGTAAGGCAACCATTGAGGAAAATATCATCTAAAAGCCTGTTGCATCCTTTGATATTCACCAATGAACTGTTTAATCCTATTTTGTGTGTTATGGGGGTTAGACTACTATCAATGAAGTTTTTCACACTCATGAAAGATTAATGTCTTACGTGCTCACCCAAAGCATGTAATGAAAGACTAGTTCCTATAGGTTTTGTTGCATAGTGTTATTAGCTTGTTCATATCCTTCTCTTTATGCAAATTAAATAGGGATTATATAATTGCATAGATAGACCACCTTGATCCTTTGAGTTTTAGGTTCAATTAATGTTACCATGAAAAATATTGTCATCTTATATTAGCATCAGTTACTTAGAAAATAAAATAAAGATAGGGCAAAACACATATTTAAGTCTAATCACTTAACTCACATACCATCATTCATCATAAAAACATAAGAAGTCGATAAAACCTATTATTTCATATATTAAGTTTAATCATCAAAAAGGTAAAAGTTCATCCCAAAAACATCATCTTCATAGTACTTTACAATAGGGGTATTTATACTTGTTTTGACCTAACCAAGTGTTTAGAATTATTAATGGCATGAAGAATTGGCCAATGAACTCTCAACAAACTGAGAGTTATGGTACTCAATAATTGGTTCTTCCTGAAGACTTGGGCCTCTTCAACCCCTATATCCTCACTCTATGATATATCTTTGTTTCCATATGTTCCTCTCCTTGTGGATTGATGCAAAAATTCCTATTAATAGAGTTAGAGTGACCTATATAAACCATTATTTTAACTACTTTCACTTCTCATGTGCTCGCCTAGTCTTTTGCTTCTATTCTAAGTCCTATGTCCTCAAGTTCCTTGTGACTTATTCTCCTTTGATTGGGTCCTCTCACACTAGTTCCTCCACTCTATTGTTCTCTTGCACCCTGTAGATTCCACACCACAGTGCTTCTATGCCTATCATCTACATGTCATGATCCTTTTATGCCATGGTCCTTCAGCACCATGCCAATTCCACAACAAAATTAGACAACAATTAGCCAAAATTTTGGGGACAACATCACCCCACACTATGCTCTTAGTTTGTCCTAGACTAAGTCATGTTATCATCCTCCATCAAAAACACAGGCCTCGACTGCTTGATTTCCTTCTTCATATTGTCCCAATGTGATAATGCCTTGAGAACTATTGAATTTATTTATTTTATGTCCCCCTTTGATTTATTTATCTCCTCAAATTGGTTGGGGGTCTGGTTGGCCTTCTTGATCAATTCATCCAGGGAAGTGGTGGCATCCTTCTGATCATCTTAAAGTGTCAAGACCTCCTTATCAATTTTTCCTCAGAGGGATACAAAATTTGAATTCAACTATTGAAAATGTTTATTAATTGCATCCTCCATCATCTCTACATCCCTGAATGCTTTGGCACACTTAGCATGATCTTTTATTAACAGTGCAACATCAGCCAGTTGCTGCCTCTGGGCTTTTATAGCTTAGAGTCGAGCCTCCAAGACTTTATTCGAGTGTGTTAGCCATGCAAAAATTCTATCCAAAATGGGGATAACCTCCCCAACCCTCTCTATGGCATTCTTACAGACTTTGATAGTTGTGGTGAACTGTTCAGCTAACTCCAATCTCTCATATTTTGGTATGGGTTGCTCCTTGCATCACTTGAATAGAAGTTCTACCAAGGTCTCTAGCTTTCTTATGATGTCCCCGTCAAGAGGTACGCCATCTACTAGCACTAGTTCTTCATTAAAAATTGTTGTGTAGAGGTTCAAGATCCTGACTTTTCCCTCTGTGGCCTCTTAGATCTATTATTTCAATGTGTCCACTTCCTCGATGAACACTTGTTTCTCTACGACTTCTTTATTATACATGCCCACAATCTTCGCATGTTTTCTCTTAGTAGTACATGGATTATAATTTGATAAAATATTATGGTTCATGATCTCCATACCCAATTTAAAAATGGTGACTCTTACTAGAAGAGAGAGATTTGTTATGGATATACACACAGTGGTTTTGGTAGTACTGGAGCATTTGGACCCAAGGAAAGGTTGCCTTGAGGAAGTTCAAACTTGTGTTCCTCATTATACATATCTAAGAAGAATGACACTCCCTTCCTTACTTCCAAGGTTGCCTCATTAGGAATGAAGTACGACCAAAGATAGAGCTTCTTATCCTAGACACTGAACTAAAATCACTCATGTGCATTATTAGTTACATCATCACCATGCTTTATTGTGGTCTCAGTTGGTCCCTTCTCTTTACTAGGGTCACGCTCAAGTTCAAGCTCCTCATGGCTACCAAAAGCCATCTCACTTATCTCTCCTTCACCGTCCCCCTCCTTACCATATAGTGTTTCAACATCAAGTAATGAATCATCAAAGGTAGCTTTCTCCTCCCACACTAGGGAAAGAGTTTTCTCATAATTAGAATGTGAGATATGAACCTGTACCTCAAGAATTTCTTACTAGGGTGATTGCCTTGGGGGCTGATGTTGGGTAGTTCTTCAAGTATAAGCACTTGGGGGGGATGGTGGTGGATTTACTTTAGGGGGAGAAGGTAGAGGTGGAGAAGGTAGAGGTGAAAGAGGAGGAGTAGGTTGGGGAGATAAAGGGCATGATGACAAAGAGTGTGAAGGAGATAGAGTAGTGTGGGGAGGGGATGGAGATGGATGAGGTGGAGATGGTGAAGTCCGAGGTGGAGGTGGCACATGGGGACAAGATGGAAAGTATCTAAATGGTGGAGGGATAGGTTGTGGTGATTTTACAATCTTTTTCTATTTCTATGGTGCCTTGTGCCCACTTGTGATGACACCCACATCTGACCACTTTTTATTTTTTAGGGGTGGCACTAATATAAGTTCCTCCTTGGGTTCCCCATCCTATGGATTCTTTCAAGGGTGAAACATGTAAAACAAGTGATGACTTTGTTCCCCCACCAATGTTTGCTTGACCTTGATGTCGATTAGGTCCATTTCTCTCTTCTCTATATAGGTATTTTTGCCTAGATAGATAAACATTTTATAGACATTGTGAATCTTTGAGTCTATTCTCTCATCCTATAGGATGATAGGCTACACTTCATAAATCCAATTGATGGAGTATATGAAGTATTGTGCTAAAAAGGCATATGGTAACTTAAGGCATGCAGAGAGCTCTCCATATGGGTTCATTTAGATATGTGCAAGGGAGATGTGTTACTTTACAATAAATTGTGCTTGCTCCATAGCCAAAGGAGGCAAGTCCTTTGGGATGAGCCTCTCGTTCCTGAATGCTGCCTTCATTCCATCAAACTAGTACCTCATCTTGATTTTGTATGAGGGGGTGATGTGACCAGGGCATGTGAATGCCTTGTAGCATTCAATAGTGGACTTATGTGTGTAAGGTTACACCTATTTTAGTGCTCTAGAGCTATAATCTAGCACATCAATTTCATCAAAAACCATTAAGAGGAGGATTACCCCCCATGGGAACCTATACTTAGGCACTCAATGGATTCTCTCTACATATTCAATAATATTTTGGGTGAAATACATAGCCTAGTTGTACTTCAGACCATATGTGAGTTGATGGACAATATAGAGGTACATAATGTCAACCTCTTTTTAATGATTGGTCCCTCTGATCTTGGTCATGACGATCTATGTTGCAACCCAAAGGGTAGGATCTTGCAAGTTTTTGATGTGCATGGCATGGCTCTGATTCTAATACATAAGCATCATGGTAATCTTTTGGACGTCCTTGATGTCTGCCAAGTCATCAATTATGCTCAACCCTGAGCACTATAGTCCTATGACTTTGTTGATCCTTTTAAGCATGATCTTCATGTTATGCTTGATGAAGTAAATATCGTCCTCATGGACATGCAAAAGATGGAATTAAACCACCTGCATGGGTTTACCAAAGTATTGTAATTTGAAGAACTAAAATAACCCTGTAACATCCAATTATTTGAAGATCATGAGATCATACACCACTTGGTTCCTGGTATTCATTGTCTTGACTTGATAGTCATTTTGGAGCTCAACCTCATTCTTAGGTTGGTGATAATTATAGTCAAAGACAATATAAGTAAAAACCTTGGAGACCCAATTATTTTCATGCAACACTCCTTCCAAATATTACATTTTTTAATTAATGGAGACAGAGGTGGGGATGCTTGAGATTTATATGCCAAGGATGATTGAACCTGTTTCGCTTTGCACACCATAATTTCCTCTTCTTCTTCCACATGCTAAACTTATTTTTTTGGTGTTTATTCCCTAATAGAACCCAGTCTCCTCTGTTCACCTCCTCTTCTTTTGGTATTTTTGGCAAATGTTCAATTCTTTTAGCCTTTTTATTAGGCTATATCACCCTTCGAGGAGCTTGAAGGTTAATGTGCAACCATACAACATTTCCAAAAGAATACATGGGTGTGAATGACCACTTCAAATTTTTGAGCTTAAGCACCCTTCAATGGTATACTTGCAACCAACAATTTTTTATACTAATGTTTTTCCAACAAACCAGATTCATAATAATTCTTCTCAACTTGGTAATGCCTTGTGTAGGTCGTTGTGGAGATGAATTCACTTTGCTTGGCTCTGGATTCGATTTAGTCAGTTCTAGTAGTCGCTTGATCTTCGATTTTGTTAATCTCAAGGTAATCACAAAGTAAAGTGTAAAATGACTTAATCTTGCCTATTTATAGTCTCCAAGAGGGGTTTACCATCATTAATGTTTTTCCATCACCCATCTCTTCATGTCATTAATGTAAATCCTTAACAACCACATCATTTGGATCCTTGCTTCTTGTAATTAATGATTTAACAATATTATCCCATCACATCATTGGCATGTTTCTTGCCATAACTATTTTTTCTGCATTGATGGCACATGCCATCTTGCACCTTTCTTTGAAGTGGATGAAATTTATGTCCTAAAATTTTTGTGAGGTGGGAGACAATTATATTGTTTTGAATTTCTAACTCAAGGTGGGAACCTCACCCATTTGTGAATTAAATGACTTGCGCACCTTTAGTACCTTGCACACCCTTATTGTCCTACATGCCCATGTAACTCATGCACCTAAGTAACTTGCGTGCTTTCATGTTTTTATTACTAATCATGACTTCTTTATCCACACTAAAATGAGTCATGGTTCTCCACAAAGAGAACAAAAACTTTGAAATAAAATTACAAAAATGAAAAGTTACATGCAACAAAGGCAACACTTTTATTGAAAGCAGTAAATCCTAAACTAATGGCATAAGTCTTATTGATTATAATACTTCAGCTATTCTAAAGTGAAATATGACCAGAATCGACTTCCATTATAGTGCCCAAGAAGGAACTAGCCATCCATCCTTTGTAATTGACATGCTCTGGTAGGTCTAATGCTATGAATTATAAAAGGGCCATCCCAACCTATATGAAGCTTTCCAAGGTGGCATGCAAATTTAGAGTTGTATAACAAGACCTTCATTCCTGGAGAAAATGTCTTGTTATTTATATGGTGATCATGCCATGCTTTTTATTTGTGATTTTCTACATCTCGGCTCTAATGAGTGAGAAAACAAGCTTTATCTAGTTGCAATAAACTATCTAGGCACACTTTTAAGGATGACTCTTCATCCAGTTGTCCTACTTGTGTGATACGCAAAGATGGTACCAAGAAATATACCGGTATGACTACCTCTTTGCCACACACCAAGTTGAATGGTGTGCGTTTGTTTAGGCACTTGTAGGTTGTTTGATAAGCCCATAATACTATAAACACCCTATCATCCCAATTAGTTTGGCCAACATTATAAATCTTTGTCAGTGTGGTACCTAAGATCTTGTCGAAAGCCTCAGTAATTCCATTGGCTTATGGATGATATGGTGTTATTCTATGGTGCATGATCATGAACTTAGCCAATAAGATGCGAATTATTTCATTTAAAAAATGGGTTTTGTGATAACTAGTGAAACTTAGGGGATAGCCAAATTGAGTTATGATATTCTCTTAGATGAATCATGCAGTAGTAGTAGTACAATCTTTTGTTGGTGTAGCTTTAGCCTAGCACATAAGGTAGTCAATTGTTGTAATGATGTATCAAGAACTTATTTGTCATCATGCCAGAGTGATGGGGCCAATAAAATCAATATCCCACTTCTCAAAGGGTTCTTGAGAAGGAATGGGTCATAGAGGCATGGCATCTCATCAATTAGGTTTGCTTATGCACTAACATAAGTCATATTGTACAACATATGATTTAACATCTTAGAGTAGAGTTGACCACCATAATACAATTAGAAGAACCTTTCAGATGATAGCTTCTCTAGCATAGTGTCCACCTACAACATCCTCATGAACTTTGTGGAGTACCTCAAGGTGCTCATGTTATATTACACAATGTCAAAGAACATTGTCACGACCCATTTTATAAATATCACCTGCTATAAGTTGAAAGGGTGCAGTGTGGACTGTGAGTTGCTTCTTAGCCTATGAGGTGAGATAGTCAGGCACGGATCCAATGGTCAAGAATGCTATAATTTCTTCCAACTCATCAGGTACCTGTGTAATGCAAAAAAGTTATAAATTATGAAGATATTCTTTTATGGTACATGTTAGTTCTCCATTCTCAATCCATGATAGGTGTTTAGGTCCACAAGGGGCAATTAAGAGGCATGGAGGGCATCATGGAAGGCATTGATAAGGCATGAATCCTGATATTTGTGGCATTTATGGCTTAGGGATGTCTTCCCAAGAAATGAGGTCACTTGATGATGCAGATATTCAATATTCATTTCCAAAAAAAGTATTCAACAAGTTTCTATGGAATTTTTAATTATGCCTTGAATTGTATTAACTAGCTCTTAAGCATGATTAAGCACTTTATGCACAAATTACTCAAATTGATCAAAATACCTTGTTATTGGTCAAAATTTTGACTGGATTGGAATTGAAAGTCACTGTCAGATGCGTTGGATCCATCATCCCATTTAGGATGTTACTGACAACAAATAACAAAGGCATACATCTTATGTAAGATATTTGATAGGAAAGAGCAATCTAGAGCAACTAAGTGCAAAATTGGCATTTTGACTCAAAATAATCTGATCAAAGTTAGTTGGCCCATAAATTGCATTGCCTCATTTAGGGATACCTTAGCCAGAATTAGCACTTGAATATGTCGATTTCACATCATTTAGCATGTTTTATTGTTTTTAGGCTAAATTGTGCATTTTAAGTGGAAATTGGTCAAAAGCCTGGTTGGAGGTCATTGGTGGCTAGATTTAGTTGTCAAATGTTTGCCCCTATTTGGCAAGATGTTGTAAACCGTAGGTAAATCAATGTCTTCTCAAATAATGAGAGATGGCCTATATGCCAAAAAAAGATGATGGTTAAAGAACAAAGCTCCAAATGGTTTTGGGAAGCCTATGATGATGCCCCCTCGAGGGAGTGGTCATCACATTTGTTGATGGATGGTCTCTCGAAAAGAAATAAGAAGAAAGGTGGAATTAAGCCATGGTTAAGATTAATCCAAATGAGAAAATGCTTGCATGCATTGATGTAAAAAGGATGTTGATTTTCCCAAAGGTAGTTATAATCAGGAATAAAAGTAAAAACAATGATTTGCCCATAGGAAGTTATAATCATTAAGAGGACCTAGATTGGCTAAAGATGATTGTGCCCTAATTAGGGTTGATTCGCAAGCATAACTCAACGATATAACCTGAAATATAGATTAAAGATGAGCAGGTGAAAAGTGATGAAAGAGATGAATAGAAGAATAAGATTGATTAGTGTGAATGATTCAATTGTACCTACCAATGAGGAGATGCTCATCTTGATTAACAATGATACAACTAGAATGGCTAATGGTTTGATTTGATCAAGGGTGGGATGGAAGGATTTGCCAATGTGTCAAAGAGAGACTTCTACAACTCCATTGACTATAGACCTTTCTAAAGCTAATTTTTGTTGTAGCATGTGATGGTAGGCTTCATGATAGAACATCATATAAACTTGGCCAAAATATGCATAAGCACTAACTCCCAATCCAAAAAACACTCAAAAACAATGCACTAATGATAAAAACCATGATGACAATGTTGATGTATGAATATGAATAGACTCAAGAATAATGTGCTAAAGGAATCACCCAATGAATACATATAAACTAAGTCAAGGCAACAGTGCTGAAAGCAAAAAAATAAGCAAGTGAATAAACAGAAAAATAGAAAGCCTAAAAACAAAAGAAAGCATCCTACCAATGATAATGCCCCAGTAAGGCAGATCAAGGATAACTAAGTAGGCTTAGAATATTTTTGGATTTTTTGAAATGTTATGAATGTTTTTTAGATTTTTGAGGTATCTTAACTCGTTAGAGAATGAAAAGATACCTGCTCACAAAATGGTCAGAGTGTTTGGCTTAGGTTGCTCACAAAACGGTAAGAGCGTATGAAAAGGGGGACTAAGGTGATCTCAACATGAATTGAGAATGACCCACATAGTCTTGAAATGACCTCAAGTCATAGTAATTCCATCCACACAAAAGGTAGGTAAAAACCAACTAGGTCCCAACAACTTCTCAAATTCGGTAAATGGCTAGTCAAATGAAAACAGTAATGGCAAGGTGATGCGACAATGCATGGTAAACAAGTGTTGCCCCTAGTTTTCCCATAGGTGGTTATAACTAGGATACAATGACATAGGTCAATGATACTAATTTTCCCATAGGTGATTATAATTAGTAGAAAGACTGGTGAAACATTGATTTGCCCATAGGTGGCTATAATCAGGCTCACATAAACAAACCTGATATAGGATGGAAAATGAAAGATATATTGTCAAATCAACTATCACACTAATTTCATAGACTATCATTAAAACATGGACTTGATTGATTATTGAAACTTGATTGGAATCCCCCATAAAAGGTGCAGGAAGAACCAAACGAACCAATATCAAAATAGGATTGGGTAGGATAACTAAAAATAGGCTTTGGTCTAGATAGGAATAGAATGATAGGATGGGATGGCATTGCTTTAGGATAATGATGGTTCGATAAATTGGATAAAATGATAAGAGGGTTGCCCTTAAGTGATAGGGTAGATAACAAGAATATGTGACAAGGCACAAGGATATGTAACAATGGCAATGGCATGGTAATGTGAAATGGCATGGTACATATTTTTGGCCTGGGTGTGGTTTTTGATTCTATTGTTTTTGTTGATGGGGAGATACACATCCTAATCAATAAATGATACAAACAAAATACTTGATTATGTTAATTGCTAGACCAAACCTCGTCTGATTAGCTATTCTATCAAGAAGTTGATATAGATCTGGTTTTCAAGAATGATTTTGTGATCTTCATTGGTCATTGATTTTGATTCCTTCAAGTGTCGAGACAATGTATCTTTGTAGCCTCTGCAAAGGAAAGTGTGTCCGTGGATAGTAAATAGGGATAAAGAATGGATGGAAGGTTTGATTTTGAAATGGAATGGTAGATGATAATGGAATCTGGAATGAAGATCGATATGATTAGTCACACATAATGTTGTTGATGTTGGACTCAACATAACTTTGGTTGCGGTGGGGTTGAAGACTTATCCTCTTGATAGGACCACCAGATTTTTGTTGTTTGATCTTGAGAGTAACTACTATCTGATTAGGCTATAGATTGAAAGTTATTTTGATTTGACCTTTGATTTTATCTTCATCAAGTAGTGAAGAACTTTTGTGCTCAGCTATTTGTGCCTCAATGAGGTTTTCACCAATGAAGTTGTCTTGATTATCCTATAGTACTTCTGAGAAGGTTTCACTAATGAACATTGGATTTTGACTTTGATTTTCTTTTAACGCTTCTGAAAAAGTTTCACTAGAAGAATCTGAGTTCTGACTTTGATTGTCTCGTAGTGCCTCTAAAAAGGTTTCACTAGGAGAGTGCTCTTCTATTACATGAATTTGGTCTTGGCATCCTTGCTCTTCTTCAATTGATATGTCACCATAGATGTATTTTAAAAAAGTGTGATTCTATCAGTCCCAATCGACACTTATGGAAGATTGAATGTCAATAATATGGCTATCTTGCTTGATGGTAATCGCTTGTGGAACGATAATGGAATGGGGAGAGGTTGCATAATCCTCGTAGAAGATACTAGGATAACTTATGTCAAAGATAAATTAATCATCCTCAAAAACTATAGAAAGATCACAAATGTATTCAAATTGATCTGCAAGGCATGTGTAACCAATGTTGTAACAACCACGAACATATTCTTCTTCTAAAGCTAATTCTAACTCAAGGGACTTTGAATCTAATGTTGAAACTGATGTTGATTGTGATTTTGATGCTAAATTTGATGTCAATTCAAGAATAAAACCTGACTCTAACTTTGATTCTTCATCTGATGGGTACTCTATTACAATGATTTCTTGTTGAATATTTGGTTTTAGATAAGTAACAACCTGTGATGACATAATGGGCTCCACAAAGACTAGTTTGTCAGAGTGAGACTCCTCTAGGATGGGAAAAAGGTTAAGAGACAACTCCTCAGAGATTGGCTTGTCAATAAGAGGCTCTTAAAAATTAGTCACATGGTCAAGGTAATGATTTACCCAAAGGCGATTATAATCATTAAGAAGTGACTTTACAAAGACTGGCTTGTCAATGTGAGACTCTTCGACAACTAGTATAGGATCAATAGGTGATTCATCACAGGTTGAATTATCACAAGTGGTTGGTTCAACAAAAATATATTGGATTGGTTGGTTCTCTTGGCCTTGGTTTACAATGAGTTGGAAGATAACAATTTTGAACACATCTTAGTCTTCGAATGATTGGATCGATTGAGGTTTGGATGGGATTGGTTTTGGATGAGGAAAGGCTCGTAGTTGGATAATGGTAGGACCTTGGGGAACATGATTACTTGTATGAGCTAAAGGACAAAGTTATGAGATGGTAATGATAGGGCAGTGTGGAGCATGATCGCTCGCACAAGCTAAAGGATTAGGTCTTGGAATGATGAAGGGACATCGTGGAGCTTGGTTGCTCGCACAAACCAAAGGACAAGATCCTGGTATAGAAATGGTTGGGCATAGTGGTCCTAGAATATAAATGGTACGATGTGGTGGAGCTTGATTACTTGCATAAGCCAAAGCATCCAAGTCTTTCGCATAAACCATATCATCCCAGTTGTCAATTAGCTCATAAGTTGGTTCTTGATTGTGTTCCATATACTGATTATTGTAAAGAGGCTATGGATCCATATCCCAAACAACATTATATATACTTGGGTCTTCAATGTCATCCTCACAAGCCTCTTTATGCCAATCAAGGTCTTGATTTGGATTTTGTGGATTTTGACTATGTTCCCTGTTGGTTGAATATTTTGTTGATCAGTGTACCGATAAACAAAATAGGTCTAATCATCCAAAGTAGGAAGATTGGTCGTCCAAATGTGTAGGTTTACCACATCAAAAGGGGACTAATCTCTCCTCACATCAAGGGGAGGTTCCCTATAGATATGCTATATATATATATATATAAACAAAAAATAATACTCAAGGGTAGGATAAACCATCCATCTCTCTTTTTTTAGAGATGATGCGTGAAAATCAAAGGAAAAAATCTCAAGGGAAATGACAGAAAGCACTCCTCTTCTTTCAGAAGTACTATTCAGCAAACCACAAGAATACTCTTGATAGTAATTGCAAAATGTAACCAAGGTCGTAGTAACCAACAAATTGAGATTTAGCACAAAGTCTCCACCTGAATTGCCCAAGAGTGAGATATGAAGGACAATGAGGGCACAAAGTCATCCCAAGGTCCTTTACACAGAAACAAAAAGAAAACACACTAAAGGTAATTGTGGGGGCACAAAGTCTCTCCACAATTGGCTTCAAGATACCTTCATGACTATTTTCACTAATTTTGCTTATTGAATTAAAGGAACAAAAAATATATTAAGGAAAAAGACATAAGAATAGTTTCCCCAACAACAAAGATATCACAGCACAAAGTCTGAAAAGTCACTTGCTTTCTTATTCCAATAACAAAATATGATCAACAATCTAAGCTCAAAGTCTCAGTAATGCCTTTCAATTTGGGTAGAGTTTTATTTTTTATAATCAGAGAGAGATAGATCTTAAAACAATAAAAGAGAGTCCTTTATATAGCCTCTTCAAGAAGGACTCACGAATAGTAAAACATCATGTTACATTGAATTTTGTTAAGAAGACATGCTAGAATTCAGGGGCATTTACCTATTTGCTTTTCTCAATGCAGAGAAATGGGTCACGCTATTGAATGTTTGCATCCTTCGATGTCCACCTGGTGATTTGCTTCTAGAAACATATGCAATGCATAAAATGTTTCTGATCCTTCCTCCTCATTCCTCCTTTTCTGGTTAATTGAATCAGGTCCTTGATTCAATTCGATGCTTTGTTCCTTAGTCGCTTCCTATTGGTCTTGGCCTTAAAGCCTTTAAATGCATTCGAGTCCATGCTTAAACCTGCAAGAATCAACAGCTATTTCATTATTGCAACTTTGACGTCTGTGGACATGTCACTTTCCTCAATAATTCCTTCAGCTTTGTCATTTGATCTTTCTCGAAGAGGACCTGCCCTTCAGGGCTTTGAGAAACGGTCCACTTTGGGTCAGGAAGAGCCCCCCACAAAGGTATCTACCCTTCAAGCGATCTTCAGATGGCCTTCGGGCTTCTTTCATCCGGTGGGTCACTAAGTTATTTGGCTCTTCTTTAAGGCTTTTCAAAATCAACGGCTATTTTACGAACCTTGAAATTAACGTTTGCACACCCATCACTAAGTTTGAATTTTGAATGGCTAGTTCACTGTTCTTGACTTTAACGTCTTCGGGTGCGTCATCCCTTGGACTTTCATCAGCTTTCTCTTAATTCAGCCTTTTCTGCTACTTGCTTCCTTCGGATTTATTGTTTTGTATCCTCCTGAAGGGAAGTTGATCCTTTGGCTTTAGGGAAGTGTCCTTTAATTTGGCAGTCGGGAGTCCCCCACAAGGGCACCTACCCTTCAGGGTCCTTCAGTGGCCTTTTGTCTTCGAAGTCCTTTGGAGCTTTCCTGTAGACTTTTTTTGCAGACATTTTCCTGTGGACAAAAAGTCTGCAAGAATTGTTTCGGCTACTTTGTCTTTGGCCTTCGAAAATTCTTTAGGGATTTTCTCCCGCAGCTTCCCCGAATTTCTTTAGACTTTTTGTCTAAAGGAATTCCTTCAAATAAAAGTCTGAAAGAATTCATTTCTTGCCTTAGTCTTTTCGCCGGGCTTTGCTTTGTTTTTCAATATTTTCTTTCTTTCAGAGGAAAAAGTTCGATGGAATTCTTTCGAATAATTTCCTCGAAGGAATTGTCTCTTTGTTACTTTTGCCAGTGGAACTTTTTCAAAGGAAATCCCTTTGCTCTTTTGGCCTTTGAATTGGTCCATTTGCCTCCTTTTCTGCCCTTTGCAAGGGCTATTTTTCCCTTGGAAATTTGCCTTAGTCAATTTTATGTGAATTTCAAATTGTGACACGTGGTTGCATCCGCTGCTCTTAGAAACAAAGTGAAATGAGGCTCAGAAGATGACACTTGGAAGCATCTGTTGAGTTCTATCAAGTTTTTGCTCGCTGCCCTCTACAAGGGTTCAAGGCCTTGGTTCACCGCCCTCTTTAAGGGCTATTTGATCCTTTGGATTTAGGGCAACCCCTTGAACCTATCGATTGAACCAACTTTGGTTCAACAGTTCAATGATTCATTCCCTTTGACCGCTTGAACTAAGATTCTTTGAAACAAGCCTTGTTGAACCTTTAAACCAAAGTGGTTCAATGGTTCATCAGTTCAATCGGTTCATCCTTTTTATTTGGCTAAGTCCTTTTGATCTTTTTGAACCAAACACGTTGAACCATTTGGTCGTTGAACCTTTGAACCAAAGTGGTTCAATGGTTTAACTGTTCAATGATTCAAGTGTCAAAAACTTGTTCTTTTGATTGAACCTGCTTGTAGAAGCCTTTGAACCTGTTGAACCTTGAACCTTGAAGCGGTTGAACTCTTGCTACTGATGTTGAACCTTTGAACCTGTTAAACCCATTGAACCAAAATGGTTCAAGGTTCAACGATTCAATGGTTCAATCCTTGCTTAGAAGCTTTGCCGATGAACTCTTTTGGTTGAGCCTTATCATTGAACCAACTTTGAAATCACCTAAGTGTTGAGAGCTTGCTTCTTTCCTGCAGAGTCCGTAGAAATCAACCTGTGAAGTTCATTGAACTTGGCCTGCAGAGTCCGTATATTTTCTTCCTGTAGAGTCTGTAGATTCTCTTCCTACTGAGTCCGTAGATTCAAGCCTACAGAGTTCGTAGATTCAAGCCTGCAGAGTCCATAGATTCAAGCCTGCAGAGTCCGTAGATTTCTGAGAATTTTGAAAAATGAGGAATTTGAATGCTCAGGACAAATTTCAAAAAGGGAAGAGACAATTTTGGTCTGTAGGACCAAAATAGTTCAAATGTTGTCCTAAAAATGAGTGATATTTTTGGGGGACAACATTCCCCATATGGAGTATTATAGGGAGAATAATAAAACTCCTTAGAAAATCTTTCTCTATAGGGATTTCTAGTGGGATTTTGTGTAGCCATTCTATCATAAATTGGATTGTACATAACTCTATCATAAGTGTAGTGAGGCATATCTATGTAAATGATGAAAGCTCTAAAACAAAAAGGCTTAGAGTTCTACAAACTCTAAAAAACTATGTTCAAAGGACAAATGGTTCAAGCTTGGTCTAACTTGGTCGAAAGGGTGGAGTTGTATCTCCAATGTGATTTGAAAGTGGAGTTGTATCTCCAAAATGGTTTGTGCTAAGACTTGGCATAAAACAACCTAACGCTAAATGCTAACGTCAAATGTCATACACATAAAAGGTCAAGCATCTGAATAAAAACTAGCATGTCAAAGGTATAGGTCAAAGTGTTCCAAACAAGGTCTAAACTAGGAAAGGGATAATTTGAGTTACTAGGACTTTTATCCAAATGCAAAGTTAAAAGCTAGGCTCAAACAAATAAGCATGACGTGATTTGATTTAATCTAAAAAGTTTGGAAATAACTTTGGCATAAACCTGGCACATGGAATCAAAAATAAACACGATCAGTTGGCATAAGGCATAAGATAAAAGGATCTTTGAGAAAGGTCATATTCTCCCAAATAAAGGCACAAATAATGATGAGGATAGGCTCTAAAAAAACAAACCACCAATAGTTTTCAAATTTGGGTAATCGACTAACCAAAGTTATGCAACCCAAAAGAGAAAGATCTGTGTATCAACCCCATGAATTAAGGCCTAAACAAAAATCAATCAATGTTTGAATCCAAACTTGACAAGGTTAATTGAAAACTCAATGTTGAAAGCTAGGATTTGACCAAACAAGCTAGACAAGATTGGATAGCATGACGGCACATAAACGAGGTTCAAACGATCAATGTCACATGGTGTGAAACAAATAGTTTTTAGCACAAGGTGAAACAAGTCTTGATATAAATTAAGCAGCATAATGGTGTAAGCATGCTCGAATGATGTGATCTATGTTATGCTGCAAAAGACTCAAAGGCAAAATAGTTTTAACATGATTTGGGTAGCATAACACTACCCTCCTCAATTCAAATGACACACACACAAACACGTTTAGCAAAAAAATTAATCTAAAAGTGTGGTGTAAAATGGCCAACATAATGCCTCTTTAGAAAAAAGAGTGACATATATAAAAATTGGTTTTGACATGGCTTTATGAACAAACAACTAAGTTTTAGTCTCAAAAACACCAAGTGAGAAAATGATCCAAAAATACACTAAGTATAATAATCCAAATCCTAGCAAGGGTATGGAAATGTGGGGTTGACTAAACTAGCAAGCTTTTGAACATTTCTAGGAGAATCAATTACACAATGAATTTCATGCCAAACAATGCAAAAAAAATCACAAAAATTGGGTGACTACGGCATTGGCTAGTTGTAAAAAACTATAGTCCTTTTTACAACCACTACATCCTATTATTTACTCAGTGTAGTGTGATGTCCAAATGTAGATACATCCCATGTGCAACTCCAATTAGGAGCCAAATGAAGTCAATGCTAGGAAGAGCATACACGCAACATCCCTCTTTTTGCCAAACTAAATTTAATCTAAACAACTAAGTAAATACAAAAATATTTGAAAAGATGAGTTCATTTTGAAGCCCAAAGGGAAAGTGAGGTGGTGTTCATTTGACCCCTTGGTTTTAGTTGTAACTTTGAAAACATTCACCATAAACATCTAAATTTTTTGGTAAACACCAAAACAAGGTTCCTAATTGATTTTTAAGGATGCAAAAGGTGATCTAAAACATGTTTTTAGCAAATGTCAACCTTGGTCCTGTAGCAAAAATGTTAGCATGTCCTTTAGCCTTGAAGCTCTTTTGAGTTTTAAATAATGAACTTTAGAAAAAGAAATCTCGGGTCTATGTTTTAAGAAAAACATAGTGACCGACGTCGGTTTATATAACCGATGATGGTTACATTTTCTAACTGATGTCGGTTATCCAACCAACATCAGTCATACCAATGTGATCGATGGTAGGTATATAATCGATGCCATTTTTGCTAACCGACATCGGTTAAGCTATGCAACCAATGTTAGTTTTATTAACTGACGTCAATTATCATGTAAACCTATGGCAAACAAAAATGGAAAAATAAAGTTAGAAAATGAATTTGTAAGAGTTTTAAGGGTCCAAATAAATATTTTAAAGTTGCAAAATGATATTTTTCATGTATGAGATGCATCTTGTCCCACCGGGCATGCCATATGTGAATCTAAGAATTTGACTCGAGAGAGGATGGTTAGTATGGGGTTAGTTTCAAAATGAAAACAAAATGAAAAAAACTAACTAACTAGCATAACATCTCTAGGCCTAAACACTAGGGAGAGCTTAGTTAACAAACATGAATAAAGAATACAGCTAAAATGTAAAAGAAACCTCTCTACCCTTCCTTGGATGCTCCAAAATGCTTGTTGTAGTGGCTTGCTCGACTTGTGCTCACGAAGTCCTTGGCAATGGAAGCTTGGTTACCTCCATCTCTCCTTGGTACCTTTGTCTTGTGGCTTAGCTTGGCTTGAAATCAATTTAGCATGGTAACACTAGTTGCTTGAAGCTTTTGGAACCATTTTTGCATTATAACTTTGCATAGTCAAGACTTAGAAATAATGTGTATGGCCTCTCTATTTATAGATATTTGAGAATGTCTGAAATCAACCTGAACCATCCATCCCGAGATTGAGATGTGTGGCTAAAGATTAATCTAATTTTTAGAATTCAATTTATAGTTATCCTCATCATGACATTGGAAGAAGGGGAACTTAAGAGGCATGGAGGGCATCATGGAAGGCATTGATGAGGCATGGGAGGCATGAATCCTGATATTTGTGACATTTATGACCTAAAGATGTCTTCCCAAGAAATGAGGTCACCTAATGATGCAGATATTTGATATTCATTTCCGAAAAAAAGTAATCAACAAGTTTCCATGGAATTTTTAATTATGCCTTGATTTGGATTAATTAGCTCTTAAGCATGATTAAGCACTTTATGCACAAATTACTCAAATTGATCAAAATGCCTTGTTATTGGTCCAAAATTTGATTGGATTGGAATTGAAAGTCACTGTCAGATGCGTTGGATCCATTATCCCATTTAGAATGTTACTGAGAACAAATAACAAAGGCATACATCTTGTGAAAGAGATTTGATAGGAAAGAGCAATCCAGAGCACCTAGGTGCAAAATTAGCATTTTGACTCAGAATGATCTGACCAAAGATAGTTGGCCCATAAATTGCATTGCCCCATTTGGGGATACCCTAGCTAGAATCAACACTTTAATATGTTAGTTTAACATCATTTAGCATGTTTTAGTATTTTTATGCCAAATTGTGCATTTTAAGTGGAAATTGGTCAAAACCCTGGTTGGAGGTCATTGGTGGCCAGATTTAGGTGTCTACATAACCCACGTAGATACAGATGCATCCATCCTTCTTAATACTAATCGCTATGGGGCTGACCCACTCAAATTCATCAATGGGGGTGATTACTGTGGTGTGTAACATACTGTCAATTTCTTCTTTGATGTGCACCCAAAGATTATGATTTATCCTATACGTGCATTTTTTAACTGGGTGGGCACAGTCAACTACCTTGATATGAATCTTCCCTAAGGATGAGTGGAATCCCTTCATTTCGCTATAATTTCTTGGGAAGACATCCTAATATTCTTTTAGAAATTCAAAAAAAAAAAAAATCTTTGTGTCAATCCAATAGTTTCCTATTGTTGCCATCTTTGGTTCTTGTTCTTAGCTGATGTTGTGCTAAATAGTCTGAATAAGCCCATGATAGGGGTTATCTATATTGGCACCTATGTCCTGAATAGTGCTTGTGCTAATGTCTTTAGGAACATCTAAATGGTTAGACGGTGGGTCAAGTGGAGTGGATCCTTCACTTTCTTCCACTTGTAACACGAGCTTTTTATTTTCTTATATGATTTTTTTCACATCAGTTTTGATTGAGGACTGGTGTGGTTGAAAAACTAAGTATGTTAATGGTTCATGGAATAGGTATAGGGACTTCTAAGGGTCCTAATGGATAATCCTCAGGAATTCTTCTAGGTTACATGGGTCACCTACTACCTCTTTATGCATGGTTTGGAGGGTAAGGCGTAAATCCATCTTTGGTGAAGAATAAGACATCGTCGATTTCATGTTCTCCTTTAGTAGATGCCAAAACCTAATACCCATGTGTCACTCTTCATGAACATACCAAGATCATGACCAAGTGCGTAAAGTTCCATAGAATGCATGTACCCATAAATATTTTGGTAAGTAGGACACATCATATCACCACATTGTTTCATAATCTTTGATGTGGGGTTCAGGTGCTTGTACCCCATTATAACCAATTGCTCCCTTTACTTTGTTATCATGATGGAATCGGTAGTGTAAGGCTGAGTGTACTTGATCCCACTAGAGGAGTCATCCATAATGGGTTCACCACCATCATGTAGTTATGCCATCAAAGAGATGAACCAAAGATCAAAGATGATTTTCATCAATGTGGTAAAACTCTTCAAGGTGCTGAATGAAGTCTCAGACTTCCATCTGCTCGTGGAACCTTGGAGCCTCATCAAGTCTTTCAAGTGGTGTCACTATGATAGGTCCCCTCATGAATTGGCTAGTGATAAGGTAAATGAACATGTGACATTTATTAAATTGGCATAGTACATTATCTTGGCTATTGATGGTACTACATATTCTATCAGTGAGGTCGTAGTCACCATGAGACCAACAATTACACACAGTATTTGTAGTGTTAGAAAGGGACTGAGAATCTGACCATCAAGGAATGCCATCTGGAGTGGGATCTCTTTGCTCATCATTCCTAGTAGTCACATTATAAATATGGTTTATATCTTCATCAACATTGACAGGCTCTATGTAAGGGGGTCCTTGTGCTTGATCTAGTGGTATTACAACACACTCATCAATATTTTCAAAGCTAATGTAGCACTTCTTAAAAATCAAGTCTACATTATTCTCATATCACCAAGGTCTTTCCAATAGAGATGGGTAATTATCAACTTCATCTAGCTTCAAAACCTCAAACTCTACTTTGAATGGTACTCCAAATATGTCAACCATTGCATTCTTGAGGACCCCAATAGGTAATGCATGATTCTTATTTGCCATAAATAAGACATGAAGTGAAGGATGTAGTGTTGGATTGGCCATATTGCACCAAGCATCCTTGGTGAGGACATTGACTTCTACGTTGGTGTCTACCAGTATGTCCCAGATTACCCATCCATCGATGGCAACATTAACCAATATTTCTTTATCTTCCAAGGGAGTAGAGGAACTAAGAGTGTTTTAATGTCGAGCATAATTTAAATGGTGATCTTCACTTTGCCTAGTGACTTGAGGGTGAACCTCATTTGGTAATCAGGCTTGATTCTTAAGCTAAATGCTATGTCATGCAATAATATCCTCATCCAGCATATACTTGCATAGTTTTTAAAAGTCATCACATGGCACATGTTGAGATTTAGCTTCCCTTTGCACAATATATTATTTCATTATATTTTTGTCTTTGAGGAATTGAATCTCTCCTTGAAGATCCTATATGAGTGCCATCGTATCTTAGAGGACATCCTTGTACTACTGAACATTAGGATACTTCCTTGCTCTTGGTTCTTCCCGTTGCACTTTTTTGATATGATTAGGTGTTGATTGGGTCTATCCCCTACTATGAGTGGTAATGTTTACCTGTTGAATTATAGGGATGCTTGTCCATACGCACTAGTGTGGCTTATAAATTAGAATCATATTGGCACCTTTTTCATTTTGCTCCTTGATGATAGTTATGTATAAGTCAGGACACTATTCCAGTTGATGGTTTTTTTTATAGAAAGCACACATCGGGTAGTTTGGGTAATCCCTTTGATAGTGGTCTAGATATCCACATTTTTAATAGGTCCTAGGTGGGAAACAACCACATCCTCATCTTCACCCTTTTACTTATCCATGTTAACCACCATTGTCTTGATTATGTGCTACTAAGGATTAGCACGTGCTGTACGCTCAAGCTTCATGGGTGTCATTAATCAAACGATATTCATTAGTGTCATGAGTATAGGCATCATAGATCTTGCAATAGTCAGACACCTTAGTGTGCATAGCTCGCTACACAAAATTATAAGAGTGTACATCATGTTCCTCATGATAGATTTCACATGTCTGTTTAAATACCACATGGATGTTCTTACATAGGTAATTACTCTGTGTATGCCTTCCAAATTTGTAGTTTGTGAACCAAACACCATTGCATGTTTCATGTGCATTATTGGTTGTTAATTTCTCAAGCTATGATGCCATTGAGGCTATTTAGGCCTCCATAAAGGGACTAATCCTAGTATCAATACTTCCAACTGCCTCATCATGGAGAGTAGCTTCTAAAGCATCATGTGGACTAGTTAAGGTCCATCATGACAAGGTTTAACGAAAGGGTAGTAAAAATCTTCCCACAAACCATTGTGCATGTTGAGGAACATTAATCTCGATTGAAAATTTAGACAACAAGTACTTAAACCTTGCATCATACTCATGCACACTCTAAGTAAGTCCTTGCTTTATGTCCTTCAACATTGCTATGTTTTGTTTCTCAAATTTAAGAATGTCAAACTCCTGAAGGAATGTTGTCTTAATTTGATCATAGTTGACTACTACTTGTCGAGGGTCAAACTTTTGATATTTGTGTATGCACTCCAGAAGCGTAATTTCAAACTATGTGGCCTTATGCTTCAAGGAGGTAATGCCTCACACCCTATAAATCAGTTCGTATTGATAGACATACTCAGTTGCATTTTCCATACCTCGATATTCTAGTAAGTGTAGTTTCATTTCATAATAGACCGTAGTTTGTTGAGGTGCTTGAATGAGTAGTTATTGGGAACCCCCAGCCCCAGTCCCTTGAGGAGGAAGTCTGCTACCCCCTATACCACCTCCTAGTCCACCTCCAACACCTCAAGTAGTAGTGATTGTGATGTGAGGCATGATATATGGTTGATTACTCAAATTGGGGCCTGTATTCTATCCTTGTAGGCCTGGTCCACCATGGATCCCAAGTTGTGCCATGGAATTCCCTTGAAGAAGGAAAGAAAGTGTTAGTCCACATGAACATCAAAAGGCTCATCTTCAGTATCTGACTAACAGTAGATTCAATATCAGATATACTTATCTTGATCAATATGAACAAGGAGAGTTACCATAGGCTTGTACCTTCTACCTCATTTAAATGTCACGTTGAGGACGTAAACTTGATATGATAACATCACTATATGTGCACATTCAATCCTCTAATTTGACCTTCTACTGATTATGATCTAAGATGCTAAGCTATGCAGGGAATGGAATGTTGGAATTGAACACTTGTACAATACTATAAATTAAATGTTTACACTATTGGAAGTTTCCTTAAACAATTCTTATTTAAGAATGTAAATCACACAATTCAGAAATAAAACACACAACACATAAAGAAACTAAATAACATGCTTAACTATTTTAATGAGTCAGATTGTTACTACAAGGCTTCCAAAGGGGGCCCTTCCTCCTTCTGACTCCATCTTCAATCCTTTCTCTTACAACACTAAAATGGACTCAGAAATGTTTGTTCATATTAATCAAAATGCAATAATGAATTACTGTAAGAAATTACAATAACAACTGCTTAACAAAATGTACTTATGATAATTCTCTAATCGATATCTAATACCTCTCAACCTTGATTTCACCTGTATATATACAATATGGGATATTGTTTTATACAAAACAATATATATTCTAATCTAAGAAACATTCGAATTAAGATAATCAAAATTGGCTCCTTCTGCTAAAGTCACCCTTTATGTGAATTCTGTAATATTATTGTAGAATAAAAAAAGTTGTTTCATTCTTCAACCACATCCTCGTTATACTCCATTGGAGGTTATAGTCATTTTTGTGAGTCAGTTGAATTGGGAATCTAATTTTGTTTGTCTATGGCTTGGTCATGAAGTAGCTACAGGATGGTTTATGTTATATACCTATTGCTTCAAAACATCTTTAAAATGCATAATAGAGAAAAGTATCTTATAGCAAAAGTTAACTATTATACATTTGATTCCAATACAAAGTTTTAACTATATTAAAGATCATGAAAACATAATGCTATATTGCAAGGTTATGGTTGTTTGAGGATAAAAACTTATGGTAAAGTAGTTCAGAAGCATAGTAAACAAGAAGGATGAGCATGGCAATTCTAGGGATCATTAGTATCCCTTACCAATTCAATATCTAATTCCAAATTGTCTGTATCTCAATTACTTATGTGCACTTCATCTGACTAAAAAACATGAGTGTGCACTATGGTGGGGGAGCCTGGTTGGCTCAAACTTGGTTCCTATCATCTAGCTTGTTTCTCCATAGGATAGAAGTGGCATAGAATGCAACTCGAAAGTGATGGGGTCCTTGTGTGTTTTTGCTTCCTTGCGGCTCCTTACAACACTTCTTAAGTTCTCTCGATCCCTTCACATGTCGCTAACTCCTATAATCCTTTACCGAGATTCATCATATTTTTACTTCCATAATGCATGCTGGATGGCTACCATTTTGAACCCACAATCTTATACCAACTCCTATTCTCCCCTTCCAAATGTGTGGCTCATGCACAAGAGAATTTAGCTTTCCATTGGTATAGTTTCAAGTCCAAGATCAACAAATGGCTTCTTGATTTTGAAAGTAAAATGCTTAACATAATGACCACACGGTTCTCAAAGGAATTGGAACTTGGCTTCTTCAAGACATGAATAGGTAGTTACAACGTACTCCAAAATGTAGTTATTCAGAACTCCTTTCCACCAAAAGTTGACTACTCACGTCAACAGAGCTCCAAGTCATGCTAAAGCCCTTTATCATTCTAACTTCTAAGACTGCCTCCTTCCAAGATTCCTTGATCATCCTTGAGTATATGCTATCAACCAAGAATGTAAATGAATCAGGACCTTTGAAAAGAAGGTTTCATGCAATGCAATGTTTAGATTCTGCTCTAACCACTATCATGAGGAGATTCTTGGTTCAAGGTATGGAACAACAAAGTTATCTTCAAAACCAATAATCCATTCTTCTATATTCTCAAGAGTATATGCTCAAACATTTTCCATGATTATGCTTCAAGTGCTTCGAGTCCCAATAACGAAACCAAAATGTTGGGGTATTTTTGATAATTCTAGCTTCGGTGCTGAAGTCTAGCCTAATGAGCTGGTGCATTGGCCCTTTCATACAAGATTTAGGTATTGTGCGCTAACCCAAAGCACACAATGAAAGACTAATTCTCGTGGGTTTTGTTTCACAATGTTATTAGCTTGTTCATATCCTTCTCTTTATGTAAATTAAATAGGGATTATATAAGTGCATTTATAGACCACCTTAATCCTTTGAGTTTTAGGTTTGATTAATGTTAGTATGCAGAATATTTTCATCTTATATTAGCATCAGTTACTTAGAAAAGAAAATAAAAATAGGGTAGAACTCATATTTAAGTCTAATCACTTAACTCACATATCATTGTTCATCATAAAAACACAAGAAGTTGATAAAACCTATTATTTCATATATTAAGCTTAATCATCAAAAGGTCAAAGTTCATCACAAATTCATCACAAAAACATCATCTTCATATTACTTTACAACAGGGGTATTTTTACTTGTTTTGCCCTGACCAAGTGTTTACAATTATTAATGGCATGAAGAATGGGCCAATGAACTCTCAACAGACTAAGAGTCATGGCGCTCAATAATTAGTTCTTCATAAAGACCTGGGCCTTTGCACCCTCTATATCCTCACTCTATGCTATATCTTTATTGTTATGTGTTCCTCTCCTTGCGGGCTGGTACATAATTTCCTATCAATAGGGGTTGAGTGACCTGTATGAACCATTTTTTTAACTGCTCTCACTTCTCACATGTTCCCCTAGTCTTCTACTTCTGTTCTAAGTCCTATGTCTTCAGGGTTCTTGTGACTCAATTCTCTTCTAACTGGGTCTCTTGCACTGGTTCCTCTACTATGTTGTCCTCATACACCCCATAGGTTTTGCTCCACAGTGCTTCTACACCTATTAGCTATGTGCCATAGTTCTTTAGCATTATGTGGGTTTTGTGCCAAAATTGGACAATACTTAGCCAAAATTTTGGGCCAACAACCATTGAATCCTTCTCAAATATCGCTAATGGGGTAGTATCCAAAGTAAGTGCAAGTTCCAATAATTCTTTGACAAGATCTGTGTTGATTTTGGATCACTACCTTTTCTCACTATCAGTATCAACCCTGTTCCTACCGCTAACAAACCTATGTATATCCTTCAAATGGTGTTTTAGTAGAGCATCTGAGCTAGCTAATCCCTGTGGTCTCTGAGGAGGCTTCTTATGTAGAAGCGGGCACTCATTTCTAAGATGTCTGTGACATTGACACTTGGAACAACAAAAGGGGACATTTATATAGTCTAATATCTGATCATATTTGTGGTCACCAACATGTATATGAATGGACCCTAGTAAACCCATGAAAATATCTATTTCAGCATACAAGAGAGCCACCAAAGTGTTTTCTTGGGTGGATGTCTTGTGATGGGTTTTTATGAATTTTCCAAGGGTATCTCCAATAGATCTAAATATCTCTTCCACCCAGAGTTCCAGTGGAAGTTGAGGTAGCTTAACCCATATAGGTACCATTGTGATGCACTCCTATTTTGGGTCAAATATTGCATGCCATCTCGTGGTTTCTAAAATGGCATTGCCCCAGAACTAGGGCCCACCCTCCTCTAGCATGATGTGATCCTCAATCAATCAGGTGATCATGACTAAGAAACCTTTGGCCCCTCTCTGTATCATTGGTACATAAACCAAGACAGGTCCAAAAGTAATCTGAAACCACTGGAGAGGACTGTTGTTTGTGTAGTGTCATGCATGAAAACACCCAATGATGGCCAGTTATGAATAGAAAATGATTTTTTCCTTACACAAGCCTGGGTCGATATTTACCTGAGCCAAAATGGTAGATAGTTTGATGCACTTCTTTTTCCTTTGTCTGATTCACTTAACTATCTCATTCTCCTGTGGGTCCAGATCTCTGTCAAAAACTTATTTTTTCTCCATGGAGATGGAAACTTCCTTATGTTTCAGATTGATTTGTTTTCCCTCAGATGATGCCCCAGGCTCGTTGAGAAGGGCATCAATAGAATCTCTGAGCTAATGTGATTAGAATGGAATATTATCCACTGGTAAAAACACTTGATGTAGGTTGGTTGCTTGATCAAGACTACTAGAGGGAAAGGGTGGTGTAAACCCTGGTTTTTACCCTGGAAGTACCCCTGTTCGCTCCTGCTCCCACTCCATCTATATATATATATATATATATATATATATATATATATATATATATATATATATATATATATATATATAGGGATTAAAAACACTTTTGATCAGAGCTATGAACCAGTTTTGAAACACAAACAAGGGCCCAATGCTTGAAAATAGTGAAAAAGATGAGCTAAAAAATAATAAAGAATGAAACCGATAGTAACACCAAAAATTGAGGAAACAAACCAAAACAATTTAGTACTTACATCAAAACTCCAATCATCTCCCCAACAGGTGGCTGCACCCTTCTGCAAAATTTTTGGTAGCTTGTCGAAGAAGACTAAAATAAAAGCAAAACAAACGCTGAAGATCACAATGGGCAAGTCACCTGAGAAAGATGCCACCATCAACCATTGATAGAGTCTTGTCTTCTCACTCATTTAGAAAGGAGTTCCTTCAATGACCATTGGTAACCATGTTTCACCATTTCCTCCACCTCCATTCTCAACCTTTCCGCCTTAGATCGTCTACCTTTCTTCTTTGCAATTGAGCCAACATCAGCTTTTCTTTTTCCTAAATATCTTGGAAGGGGAGACAAGATTTTCAACATTCAGAGGCGAGGGAGAGTTGGTAGAAGGTTAGCGATAAACATGGAAGGGAAGGCCTTTCGAGAAGGAGAAATAAATAACTCAAGGAGGGGAGGCAAAGGGGAAGAAGCAATACCCTGAAAGAATACCTCATGATTGTGCCCCCTGAATTCCTGGCTAGGAGAACCCTCCTTCCTCTAGACCAA
This sequence comes from Torreya grandis, assembly GCA_037957365.1. Lineage (NCBI taxonomy): Eukaryota > Viridiplantae > Streptophyta > Pinopsida > Cupressales > Taxaceae > Torreya > Torreya grandis. Next base: position 1,672,984 of record JARHVA010003378.1, on the reverse strand, counting down.
CCAAAGGGAGGAGTAGGGAGATGAGCAGGTCCAAAACGAGCACATCGTCGCCCTATGACCTAGAATGTTGCACCAAATGCAATGAAAAGGAATTCCTTCATAGTTGAGGAATTAGGTCCACTTATCATGAGAAGAGGATATAATCATTGAATGGAAAAGGGGTTTGGAAATGTCGAGGAAGGCGCAAACTCTCACAAATCTTCTAGCGAAAGAACTCTCATTGATTCTCATAAAAGAAACCAATTTATTTGCTAGCTTCTTGATATGATCGTCCCTTTTCAGAACAGGGGCAAGTGATATAATTGAATCCAAAGGGAGGTAGAGGAGATCTTCATGTTTGCTACGTCGAAGAAGGGAGACTATGGGCACAAAAAGAGGACAAAATTATGAAAAAACCAAAGCCTTGAAGATCAAACAGAATCTTTATCCAAAAAACTTTAAAAGAAAATGTGAAAAAACCCATAACCGAATTTAATACTATATAATATACTTTTAATATTATTTATTAGATGAATTAAAATAAAAAAAGAAACAATTAAAAAAAAAAAAAAAACATTTATAATATTATCATCTTTAAACGATTATAATTTTAGATTATATATTCTCAAATTTAATAGATATAATTAAAACAATTTAATAAATATTTTTTAATTTCAAAATTAACATGAAAATTGACCTTTAAATTCGTTTATATCTTTTAAGATTTTAAAGATTTAGGGATGACTCATAGCCCTTGCCTTTAGTACCTTGCATTTTTATTACTTAAAAATCATAAGATGTGGAAAAATGTTGATTGAAACGTCATGTTAAAAAGTTTTGGGATAAGTATAGCCATAATATAATGGCAAAAGGGGGTGGTGCTTTTAACGTCATTTCAGTTCTTATATGTGTGAGAATGGGTCATAATAGAATGTAATTTTATATGATAACTCTAATTTTTATTATATATATATATATATATATATATATATATATATATATTTATATATAGTATGATTAAAAATTTATGCAAAACAAATATAAAAATGAGTTCAAATAATTTTTATATTATTTAAAATGGAAATGATATTAAAATAGAAGTAGTTTGGTTAATGTTAAATTATATAATATAAATATAAAAAAGTGTTTAATTAATAATAGATTTTATATTTTCATAGTTTATATTTTTGATATTTGTTTTTGGAAATTATTGTGTGAAGATTTGTGTCTCGATGTTTTGGATTATTTTCCATGATCTTTTTTCAGGAGAAAGATATGATGAGAAATAGCAAACTTAACAACCTTAAATACGATAAAGAAAAATCAATCGAGACAAAAAATAAAGTAATCATACTTCAAGTACCAACAAAGAGCACACTCACCACCCTAAACCTCTCAATGATAAAATATTGATAAAAACAAAGTTAAATTATATTTATTCAAAAAATTAAAATTAAATTTCTTGAATTATGAAAAATTAACGGAAATTTAAAATTTAGTGAAAATTTCATTTTTTTGGTAGAAAAATAAAATTAAAGTTAAAGTTAAATTTATTGAATTTATAGAAATTAAATAAGAAAAAATAAAGAAAAGAAAATGAAATGAAATGAAATTAAAATAAAAATAAAAAAACAAACTAGGTTAAAATTAAATTCAAAGGAAAAAAGTTAGAAAATGTATTAATTTAGTGAAATGAATAGTCTAAAAAGGGGAGGAAAGAGAGGGGGGTGTTTAAATTGTCTTAAAAAAGACAAACTAAAGAATGGAAACGACAAATTCATAGGAAGGAGAGGGGGGAAAGTTGGGGGGTTGAATGTGGATTGTAATGAGATAAGGAAACAAGTTAATTAATATAAGGTGTACAAGATTAAAGATAAAGAAAGTAAATTAGTTGAATAATTAATTAAATTAGTTAAAAAAGGTAAATTATGTATAAGAATAAAGAAATTTAAGTGGGGAGGGGGTTCGCTTGAGGTAATGCTGAAGGTTTTTAGAATCAACCAAGGGATTATAACGAGCTAAGAACAGTGTTTCAAGTAGGGTCAAAATCTAAGTCTACATTTTTATAAAAGTTGGTCAGGGGCTTACCAATTTCAATGGCTTCCTTCAATTTGTGTTTGTGAAAATGGTTTTTTATGGCGATCACCTTTGCATCTTCAATGCGGATAGCATGCTTGGTTTTGTAAGAATGCTCTGCGACTTCTCTTTCCTTTCAAGATGAATGTCTGTCGCATGCTCCTTAATTCTAGTTATGATGGATCTCCATGTTTGCCCGATATAAGGTATTCCACAAGGGTATTCCACCTTGTTAGAGATGGATCTCCCTGTTTAATTAATGTTTTATGTTTCTTCCCCTTCTAGTTTTAAAGGAAGAATACAGTTTATGTTGGTGTCTCAGTCAAATATAGAGGATGTAAATCTGAAGCTAAGAGATTGAAATTAGATATGGAAGATATGATTAGGGATGACTCTCTAAGATTGATCAAGGAGATCCTTACTAGGAAAAAGATAGTTCCATCTTATAGATGACTCGTCCTTTTTTTGGAGCTCAATCTATAATGTTCATTGAGTGGGATTGTTTGTTTCATGCTTGAGGTGGTTTTCATATTAAATAGCATTGTTGTTGTCTTTTAGCAAATCGTTTATGTCTTGGTTGTTGATTTTATGCAATATTTTTGATATTCATTTTATTATTTCATTATTCTCGTTTAGTGTTCTCCTCTCTTCCCCTTTTGGTTGTGCACCTTTTTTTGAAGGTTTAGTGTTGTTGGTTTCAGTTGTTCATGGTTGTTGGGAGATTTGGACTACCTGATTGTGCCCCAAACTAATTCCTCAACTCCAGTGAAAAGTTTACATACTTTTGGTTCATAACTCTGACCTCTGTAAAAATAATTATTCTTATTAAAAACAAAAGTGGTTCTTGTCAGGATCTAGAACACAAAGCTCTGATACCACCTGTTTGGCTCCTCCTTAGAGTACAATTGATTACCTTTGTACAAGCAACTAAACACGAAATTAAACCATAAGTAATATGTAACTATAATTCAGAAATAACACAAAATACGAGATACGAAAAATAATATAATCTGTATTAACACTCTTCCAGAAGGAAATACAATGAAGAAATATCACTCTTCCCACACCTCTTGGGCGTACAGTAATTCTCCCTCAAGAGTTCTCTCTCTCTCAATCAATTACAACCAACTCAAACACAGAGTTGTTCCCTCCACCAGTCAGTGACAATCAACCCAATGGTTGTTGTTGCCTACTGCCAGTCCACCAAGTAGATCTCCTTGATCTTGCACCCTTGCAGATCTAATTGATCTTACTTACCATGTAGATCTCCCTGATCTTGCAACCTGCAGATCAACTGATCTTACACCCCTTGAGACAACCAACCCAATTGTTGTTCTTGCCTTCAAGTTGAGGATCTAATCCTTCTTAGTCCTTCATTACAATACAACCCCATGGGTCTCTTAAATAGATTCCAAACCAAACAATAATTAGAAACGCAGACTCAAGACTAAAATTAGTCTTTACATGCAAACTGACCGATGTCGGTTACTCTGTAACTCAGCAACCTCCACCATTTGCATAACAGTGAAGCTTTTAGCTCCACAACTTAACAGTTCTCCTCTTAATATAATTGTTAATTGACTGGGGATGAATATATTTATTTGTTTGATTTTTCCCCCTTTTCTTTAATTTAAAAAATCTAAAAAGAAAATGTTGAGCGTTGATTAATTTATTGATGAAGTTTATTGACTCACAAAGAATCCACCACATATTAATTTTACAAAATATCAAATCCTAACATCATAAAAATGATATTAAATTTGATTCTCAAATAAATTAGACGTAATAAATACTTCTCGATCTATCATTAAATCAAAAACTTAATCAACTAAAAAAAGATTAAATTAATAAAATAAAAAGCCAATAATTGAAGAGCATGTGTGAGGTTGGTTGCTTTGTGAGAAAGAGGTGGCTCAATGACATTTTAAATATTGAACGAATACGTACCCAAAAAAATATGTTGGCAGGAAAGAGATGCTTCCAATGTGAATAAAGGGAAAAAAAATATCATCATCATCATCATCATCATCATCATCATCATCATTCCTAACTTGAGGGTGCTCAACTGGATTAAAAAATTAAAAAATTAGTGAAATAGATTTCAATGTCATTTATGTGAAGAATTCGATGAATCTCATTCAATTTTTGGATTCGTGTGATGGTTAGGATTTGATGGAATTTATTCTTTCTTTTCATTAAAAAATTATTTCTTATATTTTAAATGATAAAACAGAGTCATATTTAGTATGTTTGTCATTTGGATTTGAAATATATATATAAATTATATCATATGATTTAATATTTTATTATGTAATTTTGAGTTAAAATTATGTTTATTTAAATTTTATGAGTAGTGGTTTATAAGACTGTACTTTTTATGAGTATAAATGATTCACTCAGTATTTATATTTCAAATTAAACTATATTGACTCGTATTTAGATCATGTTTAGAGTGACAATCTCTTATAAATGATCAGTTCATTCAACATTTATTATATCAATGAAGTAATATGATTAGTCACCCATTTTAATACTTTTCCAACTCAAATACACTTAATCAAAGAGTTTCCTCACAATCAAATTATTTACTCGACTGTGATATATATATATATATATATATATATATATATATATATATATATATAAATATAAATATAATATTATTTTTTAAAATTGAAAATGCTAATAGTTACAATAACACCTTGCATTGCGAAAATTTAAAACTCATAATAACAAAAAGAAAAACCTTCAAATTACAATTTCAAATTTATAAAAAAAATCACTTAATTATCTTTGAACTTTTAATTTGCCTATCAATCTTCACCATTTATTTATTTTATATACTATTTTAATTCTTATATTTTTATAATTTACAAGATATATAACATACTAGCTAAGGTGGCAAAGGCATAGTGTTCGAACTAGTTTCACCGACCATACTTTCGTAATTAATAAAACATTAACACTAGATATACTAAATAGATAAATCATGTCAAATAATTAAATAAAGGCTTAAATCATTTATATCAACAATAATAAGCACATTTATTCAATGAGTGGTCACTGAATTGATACAATTAAATGGGTTCTTTTTGTATTTATCTATGTTTAAATTTTAATAAGTAATATATGTAATGTAGGCAGTTAAAGTGATGAAAATCAGTGGATTTTTTTTGTATTTATCTTAGTAATTATAGAACATATTGGTAATCTAGTATTTTTTATGCATTCAAATGTTGATAAGTTATATTTAATGTTGATAATGTATTAATCTTTATGACGGTTTATGGTTGATTTGTACCAACCCTTCAACCCTCTCGATTATAGTAGGGAGGTCATCCCAAGGGATTTATATAATTAATGAATGGAAAAAATATGTGAACTAAAGATTAAGTTATATGTAGGGAGGTCATTTGAGTGTCTCTCTCATTCCGACTAGACTTTATCAAGAAAAATGAGAGTTGTAGTGACTATTAACTGAAATCAAAACTTTAATTATTACAAAAGCTTGTGGAATGGAATGTGAAGGTAATTTTTTAATCAAAGTTGGACATCTGACCTTGATAAAGATAATGAAAAATTGTAAGCAATTTCTCTACTCATAAGCATTATTTCTTCAAAGCATATTATACTTGGTGGTTATAAGTTTTTGTAAATTAGTATATGTATCTTAAATATATTTGAAAAATATAGTGAGATATCAATTTTAAGGCATCTATATTAGATTTATCTCATACCATTGTGATTAAATTGTATTACCTTTTCTATAAATGTTCGTTAATTGATGATAAATTACCTCAATCTAGTTATACTATTGTGTTGGGTTTAAGAAAACATTTTCTAAAAAAAGGGGTTCCAAACTCCTCCATATGTCTAAGATATCACAATATTTTAATCACATTCTCTAGACAAGATTAAAAGCTTTCGTATGACGGTTAAATTGATGTCAAATTAAAGGTTGAGACTACCTTATGACAGTTAAATAGACATCAAATTTAAGGTCAACCATTTTATTTAAATGTTATACTTACACTCCATCACCACCCCTTGGTGTACAACTATCAATACAATTATATGTTAAAATTAGTATATGCATGTGTGCATACACACACACACACACGAAATACAAATGACGAGAGATATCAATTTCAAGCTGCATATATTGGATTTATTGCACACCACAATGATTAATGACTTCATTACCTTCTTTGAAATTTTTTTGTTGATAGGTGATAAATAGCCTCGGTTTAGATGCACCGACGTCCAATTCAAAAATATCCTTTTAAGAAAAAAGGGGTTCCAAACTCCACTGTAGGCCTAAGATATAGTGATTGGTCAATCGCCTTCTCCAAACAAGAAGAAAAACTTATTTATTAAAGTCAAATGGACATTAAATTTAAGTTCAAACATTTTATTGGCATCTCACACTATTACACCATCACCACCCCTAGTTATCATTATAGGCTACGTTTATTAGCGTAAAAATATACCATCTATCTCTATCTAGTATAAATATCTTAAGTATATTTATCTAAAAAATACCCAAAAAAATCAAATTTGAGGTGCTTATCTTGGATTTGTTACATATTATATTGATAAATGACTCCATTGCCTTATTTGTAAATTTCCTGCAAACTAATGACATATGACTCAATTTAGTTTCACCCTTGGTTACAAACACACACATGAAAAATGTCGAGAGATTCTAATTTCAAGTTGCATATGTTAGATTTATCACATATTATAACAATTAACAACTTCATTAGGTCTTCATAAATTTCTTTTTGACTGGTGACAAATAACCTCAATCTAGATGCACCATTGCATTGAGTTAAAAAATATCTTTCTGATAAAAAATGATCTCCAAACTCCATAATATGCCTAAGATGTCAAGATTTTTCAATCACCTTCTCTAAATAAGAATAAAATCTTCTTAATTATGGTCAAATGGACGTCAAATTTAAGGTCAAACCACCATCACCCCTGGTTATCATTGCATGTTACACCTATCAATGTAAAAATATACCACATTTCTCTATCTAGTACATATATCTTAAATATATTTATCTAAAAAACATCAAGGGATATCAATTTTGAGGCACTTATCATGGATTTGTCACATGCTACATTGATATACAACTTTATTACCTTCTCCGCAAATTTATTGTAAACTGTTTACAAATAGCTTAATCTAGTTACACCATTACATTGAACTCAAACAATATTTTTGGTATAAAAACTTGAGCCTTAAACTCCATTGTATGCCCAAGATAATATAATTTATTGATCACCTTCTCAAAGCAAGAAGAAAAACTCATGTATGATGGTCAAACAGACATCAAATTTAAGGTTGAAACTACCACATAACAGTCAAATAGACGTCAAATTTAAGGTAAGCCATTTTTATTGTCATTTCACTTGGTCATACTCCACCACCACCCTCAATTTCCATTATAACGAGTTTAATTTATAATTTTAAACTCAATTATATATACCTTGATTATACACAATGTCATCTAAAAAAATAATGCTAGAGAGTTTTACAAGATTGTCCTATGCATGAATACATGATATTTCTTATATTTTATAACTAATATAAATATATTAACTATATTTATCAGTTTTTTTTGAGATATATCAACTGTAAGGTGTCTATTTTGGATTTGTCACATACCACACTGATTAACGACTCTATTACCTTCTCCAAAAAATGAATTATCTTATGATATATGACCTTACTCTAACTACACCATTGCATTGGCTTCAAAAACATTTTTCTAAAAAAAAACTAGTTCCCAACTTAACAATATGCCCAAGATATCATGATTCTTTTGATTGCCTTCTCCAAACAAGAAAAAAACTCCTAGATCACAATGAAATGGACACCAAATTTAAGGTTAAAACTTTCCCATGATGATCAAATGGGATTTAAATTTAAAGTTAAAACATCCCAAAGATAATCAAATAGACATCAAATTTAAGGTTACATATATTTATTAACATCTCACACTATTACACTCTACCATCGCCCCAATTATCATTGATTAGAAATTTACTTAAGCCAAACTTTATTGAAAACAATTTTTTAATTTTTATTTGATCGTCTCTCTCAATAATTCTAAAAACATTTCCCAAGACATCACTAATTTATAACACATTTCCAAGTATACATGTGGATGGGATGGGCTTAGGGTTATAATGTTTAGAAGTGTATTCCTCATGGTTATCCTACATCCAACAGTCCATAACTACTTTTTTGAAGTATCTAAAAAACCCTGAGAAGTTGAAATTAGAATCAATGATGTGAAACTCCTTATTTACTACCACTAATCCCAATCTTATTGGATTGTTCTTCATTACATTTTATTATTTAAATATTATAATAGTTTGAAAAGTCTATAAATAATTACGCCGAAGGTGTTTTATTGAAACAGACGCACCATAGATTCATCTCACAAAAGGGAACATTCTTAAGATGTGCCATATAATGTTAAAGTTTTTTCCTCCATTCAGGTATTGTCATGATACACTGTGTAAGGTAGAAGGAAGGTGGCCAGCTAGTGCAATTTAATGAAGCTGTGGAAAGGAGACCCCACGCTTGAGCATTGCTAACAGTGGAAATATTTGTCTTCAACCCACTAGAAGAAAAATATAGAGGCAAGATTAGGAAACCCAAAAAGTATTAAATCTTCTCAATCAACATGCCAGTAAAGGGGCCCTATTTGGTAATTTTCAATCCAAAGACAAAATCTCCAAAAGTTGAGTGAATACCAATTACGTCTATTACAAACCCAGATGTCAGGACCCCTGGAAGTGTGATGCAAATGAATAACTCACTTACTAACTCATTATTAGGTTAGAGGCAACCCATACATGCCATCATAAGTTTCACAACAAACATCATGAAAACCATAAATGCAACACCACAAATTAACACATAAAGTTCTATGACCAAGCTCTTGCATGACCTTGACTCAGCTACAACAACATTGGATAGAAGAATCCAAGCAACCACATCGTTGACAACCACTACAGACATACCCATCTGACCCACATCTCTTATAAGAATCTTGATCTCGACAAGTATCCTAGCAAGCTCAGGGAAGGTAGTGATAGACAATGCGACACCCATAAAGACAAGAAAGGTGCCATAATCGACACCGTTTGATAGACGGACCGAGAATAATTCTACCCTGATAAAAACATAATTGTCATAACAAAGAGTATAATAAAAAAAAATACAAAGTGCTCTCTGATTAAATATTAAAGCTAATGGCCATAAGTGCCATTCTTAAATTTCCCATCCAAAGACCAAATAAAATCTTCTTTGAATTGTGAACATCAATATAGACAAAAGAATGCCCTGAAATCCTTGTACAGGCCTAAAGATGGAGACAAAAATGATAAGTATCTTAAAAACATATCTAATTAGACATATTATATAATAAAAAGACAAAGATAGAGTTAATTTCACAATCATGTACATAAATATACATCATATTAAGATACTACAACTACAGCCATGAAAAACTTCTACATAGTACAATTACAACATAAATATGCATGCCATGACATATTTTTTCAACAAAGACTAAGCTTCTTGTGGCCTATAACAAACATCTTCGAGATCACCCTTTATTGAGCTAGACATATTTTTGCCATCCAACCCTACGCATTGGAACTTAACATTTGCATAGTACAAGTGTCTCGAATCATACAACCTACTAATGCCATGCATTATAATATATATTATTATTAAATTATCATTTTTCTAATATATAATATAATAACTAACATTTAATATATAAAAATGTTATACTATTTTATATATTTATACTTTGTGCACCAAAGGTGAGATAGGGTCAACGGTTATGAGTTTCAAGTGAGGTACAATTATCGATTTACACTCACTCTCTTTACAAAACTCCTCTTATCAAAATATAAACTTACATCCCTTTCAATGTAACTTATATTCTTCAGTATTATAGTTGCAGCCTCCACAAACGAAACTATAATAATCAGGGTGGTGCCTAATTCAAGATGCATCAAACCATCAAAGTGCTTGTAGAGTGTATGCAGATACTTATGTGGATTCATACCTAGGTCCAACAATCTACTTGAAATTGACAACACTAGTGGTTGCATTGAAGAAGCCTTTTAAATTTTTCATCTAATTGGTTTTAGAGTCATCTAATTAGCTTTTAAATAGTTTGAGCAGTCATAGTCTTTATCCAATAGTTTTAAACTCTTCTAAATTGACATGTAGTGAATTATCTATGTTTTTAGAGGAGTCATTGGATATTTAACCCCTATTTTCATTTAAGTGACACATGTCTCAACCATCTATTGGGTAATTAAAATAGTTTGGTAGAAGCTCCAAATTACATTGACAATAGTGAAAATTTTACTAAACTTTGAACTTGTATCTTCTTGAACATGCAAATAGTGAAAATTTTCAAGATGAGATGAACAATGATGGTGAAAGGTAGTGACAAGGTATTTCCAATGATATCATACACCAAGGGGCCCATATCAAACACCAGACCCATATTCAAGGCAACTTTTGGATTTACATGACCATCACCGATTGTAAACATATATGTAGCTTACAACATGGCATCATATTTGAATGACCATTTTTATTATCAAGGGTGGAAAGAATTCAAGTGGAGTCACATGATGATGGTGAAGGAAAATGGTATCCTATACCAGACCTATATTTAGGGCAGATGTTGGATTTACATGACTTGCACCCATTGGAAAAAGGTGTGTACCTTGTAGGTTGGTGGGATCTTTGATTGGATATTTTCTATTGTCAAGAGTGGATAACGACATCATGACATTGATTTAATTACGATAGGGCTCCATGCCTAACATGCGACTCAAACCAACATTGTAATGATGTTGATGTGGGACAAGACATTGAGGTTCTAATGTATATCTTGTAGATTTTATTTGTCCATGCTGACAATATATTAACACTGAGAGAAATTATATTAGGGTTAAGAACATACATAAACACCATACACATACTCATGGAATACAGGGCAAGGCCATATAACACATGTAAATGGTGAAAGATTTTAAAGTGTATTGGGCAATGATGATGAGGGATAATGATAGGGTATTTCAAAGGATATCGTACACCAAAGGACCTATATCATACACACGGCTTGGTTTCATGGCAATTATTAGATTTAAATGGTCTGCACCCATTACAAAGGGATTTTTAGCTTGCAGGGTGGTGGCATCTTTTATTGACTATTTTTTATTGTCAAAGATGGACAAGGACATCATGGGAACTGATTTGATTACAAAAGGGTTCCACGTCTGATGTGTGGATCGATTAAACAATGTAATGATATTGATGCGAGGGAAGTACATTGATGTTCTAGAGTCTATTTTGTTGCTTTCATTCTTTAAGAACACATGGAAACACCATACTTGGATCCTTGAAAAAAAAGACAATCACAATCAGAGACCATCTTTGTAAGGATTTAAAAAAATTCTAAAGGAGCATTGATTACAAAAAATATGTTTTAGAAGGATCATTAAAATGAATACCATAATATTGTTACTTAATGCTTTGTGCACTAAAGGTAATATAAGGTTTATTACAAGCATATAACATTTACTACTTAAGGATTAAGTCATCATTTGATTGACTAGTTGTTTGATTAAACTTTTGGCGTTGTCTACTTTTTATTAAAAAAAGTTGTGAAAATGACATCCACTCACTTCTATTTAAATAATTAACACTGTTTTACTTCACAAATACCTCCCCAACAATTGGTCCATTCATAATGATTAACTTATCTCCTTCGTAAATAAATAAAAAAACTATTTGTTTATGGTATACACCAAATTACCCTCACTTAACAATAACTTTAAAGTTGTGTTTTAATTTTTTTTAAAATATTCATTTTAAATATGAACCTTTATTTTCATATTTGAATTATATATTTTTAAATTTTTTTAATATTATTTAATAGATAGATTAAATAAATTGGGGAACAATTAAAAACTCGACTCATGATATTATCATCTTTAAATGATTATAATATTATATACTATTAAATCTAATGAACATAATCAAAATCATTTCATAAATATTTTGGTTTTAAAAAAAAACTATGAAGATTGACCTTTAATATCTATTAAGATTTTAAGGATTTGATTTCCGGATATGGTAAAAGGAGAGGGTATTTTTAATGTTGGAGGATGGGCGCTAATGGATTGCTAGTATAGGATGATTAAAAGAAAATTATAAAATAAATATAAAAATATGTTTAATTAATGTTTGATATTATTAGTTTTGAAGGGGTATATTAAAGTATTTAGTTTGTTTTAATTTTCAATTAAAATTTTCATTCTCTATCAATCAAAATTTATTATTCTTTGTGCATTGAAAAATTTACAAGTTTTCAAAAGTTACGTTACACATTTGTTAACAAAAAATATGAAAAAACTATTTATTAATATTTTGATTGGCTAAAATTATATAGATGTTATTAAGGGGTAGAAGAGTGATGCTATGTATAGTACATAGAATGAATGTGCTGTCAGAACACACTACTCAAAAAATTTGGGTAAATGTGGATAAGAATTAAAAAATATAATACTCTATTAGAGCACACTGCTCGAAACATTTGGGTAAACATAAATCTCATCAAGTCTCCACCCGTGAAACGATAATCCATTTTCAACATCTAAAAGTCTCTCAAAATAGGCATTTGTTTTTTTGTTCTTAATCGTCTTTAGCATAAACTCGTATACTAGAAATCGCAGGTGCTCCTTACTGTAACATCCAAGCAAACAAATAAGGTTTTTGTGATGAAAGCCATTGACATGCTCTATTTCTGTAATGAATTCTTCCATCGCTCGTGTTGAGTCAGTTACAAAGAGCTTTCTAATGGCTATCTTCGTACCATCAGAAAGAGTTCCCTGCAAACAAAATTCCACCGAGTAATGAGCAGAACATTTTAAAAACATCTTACAACCATTTTTATGTTTTAGATATTTATCATTTCCCCCTTTTATCATTTTTAAACATCTAATTTGTCATCTCAGTTACCTAGAAAGGAGTAAAGACTAATAGGCCAACATCATTCGCAGGGTTGGGGTGATTCCCCCTGTGATTTAGAATGTTCCATGGGTCATCAGGATTGCTTGTGAGTGACTGGTGTGTATCCACCTATTGGAGATTGCGAGCTAGGGTGAAAGTCTAGTGAGTGTTTCTAGTAGCTAGCTAGGGCAAGTGTAAGATGTGTACAGTGTGCATTTGAGCCCCGATCATAGCTCAAAATCAAAGTCGAAGAAAAGGCAACTAGATGGAATAATATAGGACCACCTGGGACTACAAAGGTAAACGTAAAGGTAAAGCTAATTTTTTTAGGTCTCGTCCTCACTAGCATACCAATTTCATTTATCAGATCCCTTTTGTACCACCCTTGGGTTTTAAGTTCTTGACGACAAAGCTTGGTTTTAAAACATTGGGATATCTTATGTAGTCAATGAGAAGTGTGGCATTAAAAATACTCGATGTTTTGTACCAAGGAGAATTCAGAGCATGAAATACATCGAGAATGTTCTATAATTTAGATATAGGATTTTATATAACTTTGAGGTTGAAAGAAGTTAACACTGTAAACTTTATGGCTCAAATTGCATTTTGTAATTTTACAATTTAGTGGGCATTGATAAAAATCTATTTCACGAGTAATAATTTTCTGGTTTCATTTGTGTCAAAATGTTTTTGTCCAGACATTTCAAATCTCGCTACTAAATCCACTTCAGGGGAATATAGCATGAAGCCAATGCTTAAAAACTAAAATATATTTAATGTTTTCTAACAGTCATATGCACTACTATTCTTTTCTCTATCTGCGATTGTTTAGCATGTCCAAGTGTAACTCTGAAGAAAATTCAAAGAGAAGGATAAGAAAATCATGCTTCAGATATATATGTACATGACAACGTCTAACTATTTTACCTTATAAATTTCACCAAAGCCTCCTTCTTGAATCTTGTTTGCAGCACATAAGTTCTTAGTTGCTTCTTCAAGTATTTTGTAGCTATAATTGAAGTTAACAATTATAGGTTTTATTTGCCTGACACCTAAATTTTCACTTTCAAAATGTGAAATCAACTATAAATGGGAAATTTAACTAACAAATTCTAATGAATACCAAAATCTCTACCTGGTTTATGTCTTCTTTGCTATCTAATGTAAAAACTATAGAAAAAGAACAAGAAAGACACGAGAGTTAAAGCGCCTATGATTTTTCCTATCAATATAAGCATTAGTTTTTTGGATTTTCTTGTGCCTCCCTCTAAACTGGGATAGGAGAGCTTGTTGTTGTGTCACATACTAGGTTTGTTCCCGAATCTACCCCAAGTTGCTCACAATATGTCTTGTAGTATTCAACTTTAAAGGCAATATATTCAGGGTGTTTGCATCCCTTAGCTTCTAGTTCTTTTACAGTCACTATGAAGCCTTGTCTAGAAATAATGTGAATGTGACAGTTAGAATTGATCATCCAAAACTAGAGGGCAGTCTAGAAGGAGATTGTGGAGTTTGTAGACACAAGGTCAGGTTTGTTCAGTAAGTCTAGTTCAAGGTAATCTCCTACAGGTCTATAGTTGAAGTACCTGTGCACACATACAAGTAATAGTTCAATCATTGTTATAAGAATTGGAGCCTTTCAATTTCTATTGATTTGTTTCTAAATCAATGCTTTTTACTTGATAAGATATGTTTGAGAAAGCATGTTTCTATTTAAGGTCAGCACAAATGCATCGAAGATGGAATTGTCATTTCTATCAATCAGGGAGTGGAGGAGCGTAAAGTTCAAGAAGCTCCACCACATGGACGTATGGGCATCTAGGCTAACCCTGTGTGCTTGGTGGTCTCATTCCTACACCTTCACGCCCTAGACTAAACTCACCTCTATGCATCGTTGTGATCCATATCCGAGCTGAATAGGAGAAAAATAGTCATTCATTATAGTGTAATTCGTGCATGAGAATATAGAAATGTAGTTAAAATCAGGGGTAACAAAACACAAGGGTGGTTATGATGTCTTACCAATCGATGTTGTGAGATGGTGAAGCCCTGAAAGCTTGAAATTCTCAAGCTCGCTTGCCATTTGTCCACCCCTTGCATGCCTCTTCTCACTCTATGTCATTTGTTTTGTGTAGTTTCATTTTTGTCAACAAATGAAAAAATCCAAATGCACTGGAAAGAATTAAAGGCAAGATCCCTAGTTGGAGGCACTGATACTCCTATTTTGCCAAAATGCATGTGGAACATTTTTACTTTTTGTTAAGGTTAGATGAATTTGTATTCCTATTAAATTTTTGGGGACAAAATCTGTTAACATTGTCATTCAGCGAAGGTGATATTTTTATTGTGTCAAATTTTCTTGGATAAGGAACTTGTCTACAATCTTATCATATAATTTTATGACAATAAATTTCATTTTGAAGTCCAAAACATTGAATAAAAAAATCGACATGGTTGTATCAAAAATATGAATTTTATAATAGATATGTAATTATTATTGCAGACTTAAAATGTCATTTTCTATCATCTATAATAAATCTCGTATTGTCATTGTCGATGAGTGTAATTCCAAAATCTCATGTACTTTTACCTTTAATTTAATGAATTTGAGTGTTTTCTTGCTAGATTTAAGATAAATGCATTCCACAAAATTAAAATATGCAAAACATGTTTGTATTGAAGTGTAGTTGTTAAAGTACCCAGATTTGTGATTGAAAGTGCTTGATGGAAGACTACCAAAGCATGCCAATTTTTTGTCAAGTCCAATCATGCAATGTCAATTTTTTTGTGAAAAATTAACATTTAACACACTTTATGGTAGTGCACCTAACTATTAGGTTTTACATAGGTAGATTTTGCATTAATTTTCTCATATTTTTTATTAAATGTTTTTTTTAAAATCATATTTAAATATTTCAAATATAAAATTTAGCTAAATAAACCAACTACTCCATAGGGACTTGGTGCATGGCGTCTTTGTTTGAAATGAAAATGATGTTAAAATAGATTTTTTTTAATTATTAGTAAATATTTTTATAAAATTCAAAATTATGAATTAGGAAAATATTTTTGAGTTACAGAGTTATAAATTGAAATGGAAGAAGCTTTCACAAACGTTGAAGTTCTAAATCAGAACTAGGGCACAACCAAGGGCCCAATCTCCAAGAAATAAATCGACAATTTAACAGTGCAAAGACAACCAAAAAATTGAAAACTAAACAAGAAAAACCAACATAGAAAAATCAAGTTACAAAACCACCATAGACGGTGTAACACCAAAGATACAAGGATCAAACAACAACATAGAAGATAATGGAGAAATCCCTCAAAGAACTAAAAGAGAAATCAAACCCAAATAAAACCTAGAAACCCAAGAGTCGAGGATCATCCACAAGCAGCAAGGCTTCTCCTCGAAGGGAAATCATCCAATGTTTTATGACATCCATCTTGAATTAGTTATTCTACTTTTAGTCTCAATCTTTCCACCTCCGATCTACGTCTCCTACGTCTCGCTGACACTTCTAGATCTGCATTTCGATTTCCTCCATCAAAACAAAGAGGACTATGCAACCTTAGAGAAAGATTCTCCAAACGAGTCTCCATTAACTTCCCATCTAAGTAGCGACTTAGAACAGAGGGAATAGAAAGCAACTCCTCAATACAAGGCCTCTCGTCTACCACCACCTTTTCAAGAAACAAAGTCGTAATACCTTGAAAGAGAGGAGATAAAAACTACATCTGTTGGACGTAAAACACATCACGATTACGCCAATTAAAATAAACGCACATTGATTAAGGATGAATATATTTATTTGACTTTTACATTTTCATAATTTAAATTAAATTAAAAAATAATAAATAGTACCATAAGAGTAAAAGGTCCCTGAGAGGCCAATAATTGAAGAGCACGTGTGAGGTCGGTTGCTTTGAGACCACAAGAGGTGGCTCAATTAAATATTGAAAGAATACGAACCCAAATAAAAAAATTGTTGGTATGAAAGAGATGCTTTCCAATGTGAATAAAAAAAAATGAATATATTGTTCCCTTAACCATAAAGAAATGAATAAGAGTAATAAAATATTTGACTAAATCCTAACCCCACATCAAATCAAAATATTTAATAAATTCGTCTGGTCTCGTCTCCAGACAGATTTGCTGTCGGTTTCACGAAACGGAAATTTAAAAAATAAAAAATAGAAAATAAAAAAACACAGTCCGTGTGGCGGCGTAAAAACAGATTTGTATGGTTCATAGCCCCATCTCATTTGTGTGAAGAATTCCATGAATCTCATTCATACCTTGGATTGGTGTGATGGTTAGGACTCATGGAATTTCTTCTTTTCATTTCATTATTTAATTGTCCTCTATAAAATAAAGTCATATTTAGTATGTTTGTCATGTAGATTTGAAATATGTATTATATGATTTCTTTATTTTGTCATGTAGTTTTGAGTTATATTTACAGTTATTTATATTTTATGAGTAGTGGTTTATAAGAACGCATTTTTTATGAGTGTAAATGTTTCATTCAACATTCTTATTTCGAGTTAAATTGTATTGATTCATTGTACTTATGTAATATTTTTTGAAGGACAATTATTTATAGATGTGAACGGTCTACTCAGCATTCATTGTATCATGTGAAATATTAAAATTAATTGAGAAGTCACCCATCACAGTATTTCTCCAACTCAATACATTTAATTAAATTTTTTCCTTGAAGTCAAATTATTCACCCTATTGTAATTTAAATATTGAAATGATTAATATTATTTTTAAATACTATTTTTTTAATTGAAAATATAAAAAATTATAATAACCACCTAAGCTACGGAAATTAAAAAATCAGAGTAACAAGAAGAAAAACCTTACAATTACAATTTCAAATTTGTAAAATATTTCATTCGATTATCTTCAAACTTTTTAATTTATTTATCGTTCTTTGCGATTTGCTAAATTTAAATACTATTTTCATTTTTATATTTTTAATTTTTTTTTAAAATATATAATATAATAGTTAGGGTGCAGAGGCATAGTATTCGAACTAGTTTCATCTGACCATATTTTTGAAAATGATAAAACATTAGCGTTACATATATCATATAAATAAATCATGTCAAATAATTAAATAAAGACTTAAATTATTTATATTGATAATATTAAACAAACTTTTTTGATCGTTCAAGTGATACAAATCGGTAGGTTGTTTTAGTATTTATCGAGTTAAAATTTTAATAAATCATATATATAATATTGGTGGCTTAAGTGATAAAAATCAGCGAATCCTTTTTGTATTTATCTAAGTAATTATATAATATTATTAGTAATCTATGCATTCAAATTTCGATAAGTTATATATAATATTGGTATTGTATTAACTTTTATGAAGTTTTATAGTTGATTTGATTATTGTAGGGAGGTCATCCCAATAGATTTATAAAATTAATTTTCTAATAAAATATTTAAATTAAAAATTAAATTATATGTAGGGAGGTTATTTGAGAGTCTCTTATTTTACGTAGATTTTATCGAGAAAAATGGAAGTTATAATGATTGTTAATTGGAATTAAAATCTTACATTACAAAAGTTTGGGAAATGGAGCATAAAGGTAATACTTATCAAAGTAGGACTCTTGATCTTGATAACGAAGGATTGTAACAGATTTCCTTATATTCTTAAAAAAAAGAGAAAAGAAGATCTAATCCACTCACGATATCATCTCTTCAAAGCAAATACTTTATAATACTTAGTGCTTCTAAGTTTTTATAACTCAATACATGTATCTTTAATATATTTGAAAAATAATGTGAGATATCAATTTTGAGGCATCTATATTAGATTTATCACATACCAGAGTGATTAAAATTCATTACCTTTATTATAAATTCTTGTTGATTGATGAAAATGGTCTTGACCATTGTATTGGACTCAAAAAAATATTTTCATAAAAAAAAAGGGCTCCAAACTCCATCGTATGCCTAAAATATTATGATTTTTCGATCACCTTCTTCAAACAAGAAGAAAAACTTCTTTATGATGGTCAAATAAATGTAAAATATAAGGTCAAATATTTTAGTGACATCTCACACTATTACACCACCACCACCCTCGATTACCATTGTAGGTTATGTGTATTAGCACAAAAATATACTTTCTTTCTCTAACTAGTACACATATTTTAAATATATTTATTTGAATAATATCGGGATATATCAATTTTGAGACGCTTATCTTAAATCTGTCACATTCGATACTAATAAACAATTCCATTACCATCTCCATAAATTTCTTGCAAACTAGTGATAGATAGCCTCAACCTAGTCGCACACTTGTGTTGGGTTCAAAAACAATTTTTGGTATAAAAAACAAGCTTTAAACTTTATCTTATGGCCAAACAATTATGATTTTTCAATCACCTTCTCATTTAGAAAGAAGAAACATTCTCATATGACGATCAAATAGACATCAAATTTTAAATCGAAACTACCATATAATAATCAAATTGAAAATATACATGTCCAAAAATATATTCCACATAAAATTTGAAACCAGAATCAATAATGTGAAACTCCTTATTTACTACCACTAATCCCAACCTTATTGAATTGTTGTTCATCACATTTCATTAGTTAAATATTATAATAATTTTGAAACTCCATAAATAATATATCCAGAACCCTCAATTAGTTAGCTAAATTTCCAAATTTAGCCATGCTATATTTCTTCAAGACAATTCTTTTTTTGGGCGAATATTCTTTTATGTGATGATTGTATCCTATTTATTTGAGCTCTCAATGGGATACACTGTAATCACACTTTAGTGCCTCCATTAAATTTAATTCAAGCTTAACTAAGCTTCACTTTGCCCAGCTTTTTCCTCTGATCAGCACCAGTAAGCAAGTTCAAGAAAAGTAATCCTTCTTTCTTCTTTTTGTTTTCATTTTAACATTTCCATGGGCGGCAACTCTGGATTATAATTCTGTTTTACCGTTTACTGTATGACTTGCACATATCTAAGCCAAAAACACAGCGTGCTTTGCCTCTGGTTTACGTTTCCTCTCAGAATTTTAGGCCGCCAAGCGACGACTTCATTTTCTTGAAAACGTAAGTTACTGAAAATCAAACAAACTTTCTATTTCCTTGTATTCTACGGATCTGTATTCTGTATTTTGAATGTTTTTTTTTGTTCCGGGCATCCAGTACTTTAAAATTTCAGTTTAGCTGAACTGTTGATTTCGGGGCTTAGTGATAGCATTTAAAGGCGCGTTTCGAATCAAAGTTTTAGGGGAAATAATATGCGGATTTTCATGTCGGTGAAACATTGCCTTTTTGGCGGTTCTGAGTTTATTACGACTGTTAAGCTAGGTCTTCGAAATAGTAAGTAAATTTTGTATTCTATCAAGCTTGTTCCTCTATCTTTTATTAAGTAAGCTCCAATTGGCGAGCAAATTTTTTTTGCCCTAGGTTTTCATCTATATTTATATGTTTTTGGACTGAGATTTTTTTATTTTCTTTGAGAGTTGGCACGCTTTACGGTAGATTGGAGTAGTACTGTTCTTATTTAGTAGCACTTACACTATTGAGTGAAAATTTTCTGGATTATTGTGGATTTCACTCATTATTACACTGAAGAAACCAGACTTAAAACATAAACTTACACTATTATTTTCATTTACCATTATTTAGGAAGCCTGTACGTTAAGTTATCTTCGTAAATCTAATCTCAATTGCACACCTTAATTAGAAATCCGAGCTGTAAGGGTTTTGTGTTTCCACAGACCATACAATGATGAGAGGCTTACAAATTCACGGTCATGTTTTTGAAAATTTACATCCCCTGCCACCCGCTTTTACGCTAGTACCCTATTTTATGATGAGAGGTTTACAAATTCATGCTAATATTTTTGAAACTTACGCCCCCTGCCACTGGCTTGTATACTAGTACCTTACTGTTATGCCAGTGCACATAATTGTAAATAAAAAATATCCCTGAAGGCACTCACGTTGTATTTAGGTGACCCCTGGTATTTGAAGGATTGGCCAAGTGGACATTGGTCTAATTCTTCCACTATTGATAACCTATATGAAGTTCAAGTCATTGCACGAGTTATTGAAGTAAGAAAGCAGTATTCAACTTGTTAAATTCAAGATCATGAGCACGTCATGTCAGTGTAAAGGGGGTTGAAGGCTGAATGCACTGAGATTTGAGAAGGAAGATATTTCAGCATCTCATTCTAGTACAAAATTATTTTGTGTGCTTTAGGAAGAGGAAGATAAGGCAAACCCGTGAGAAGAGTGAAGTGGAATTTTAGAGGATTAGAACCTTGTTAGTTTAGTTTTTGTTCTTTTCTTCATGCCTTTGATCGACATGCCTGTTGCTCATTTGCCAGGAGCATAAGATTTCAGCTGTGGCTAAATTGGTGAGAGCCCTCAGCCTTGATTACTATGCTCTAAAACTTGGCTGCTAATATAATATATTTGAAAACAAATTTCTTGTGAACAAAAATATAATTCAAATTAATTTAGATTTTGGATAAAAACCTTGTAAGAATTTCTAATATGATTCTCTGGGTATTTTATTTTCTTTTTAATTTGTAATTGGTTCTACACGGAAACAGTTATTTTTCCTCATTTTCCAATTTCTGTTGATGATTTCTGCCAGAAAATATTTGAGAATTCTACGTGCAAGCTTGGTTTTTAAAATTTTAAAATTTAAAATTTTTCATTAGTACAAAATGATGTGAATTTGAGGAACGTTCCCTGTGTGCCTGCTGCAATTTAATTTGTTTTGAGTGACCACTAGAATGTTCTTTACTGTTTTTGAGAGCTTATACAATATATGTTTATGCCTTTACACTGTCAAATATATGAATAATATGCAGGAACCTATGGACAAAGCATAAAGGAACTTTATTGAGGCCTGAATGTGAAGAGAATGACAGACCCCTCTTCCCTGTCATGGTCTAACCATTATGATTTGGCATATTCTGGGATGCAAAAGTTAGTACCACAAGAAGAGAGCAAAGATATTGATGGGTCATCAGAGGTATGAATTTTACAATCTAAAGATGCTTTGCACATATTTCTTCACCATGCTTCTTGTTCTGGCCATTATATCATAGCTAGCTTTACTGCATGTTCAACAGAACGAGATAGGACCTCAACAGCTAGAAAGCCAAACTCAACACGCTATGGTGTTCCATCAAACTGCAGAACAGAGGCAAGGAGATCCGGAAGTTCAGCAGCAATCAAGATGGGGCCAATTACATGATTACAAGAGAGAATCATCTTTGCATCATCCCGGTTCAACAGTTGACGCAATAGGAGATGCCAAGCAAGTAACATGGGGAAACATTATGCAGGTGAGTTCTTCCTTGTGACACTGCAAACTCAAATTTAGTAAAATGAGTTCCACATTAATAATTTATCTCTCTCTCTAAGTGACCCCCTTTCTTGGAACTAAAAATAATATTTCAACAGGTGAAACACTTTGTAGAGACATGTATAAAGTTATACATGACTAAAGATGAGGCGATCAAAGCACTTTCTACTCATGCAAAAATAGACCCACGCGTTACACATCTTGGTGAGATCTACTGCACTTTTATATTTCATAAAATTGTGTTATTCGTTTCTTTATATCTGTTAGTTTTGAATTTAAAACTATTATTAAAAATGCATAAATGTCTTAACATTTAGCTCAGGAAATTTTCACTTAACATGACAAATGCGAGAAGGATGAAGTGTGTCTTTGGCTTCAGGGCAGCAGCTAGAGAAGGAACTAGCAAATTTTCTCCTATCTCTTTTAGTGGCATAGATTTTAACATTGATGATGTGAAATCGTTTTAGTGGCCCTAAGCTCTTTATATGTCTGTTTCAAACGGCAAATGCACTGAGGTATTAGCTGCTTCTTTGGGCCTGACTAATGGCTGCCTACTTAAATCAAAGTCGAACCCCATGATTTTGATCAGCTGGATAAATTACTAGATGATATTTTGATATGCTGCTTCTTGGGTAGCTGCTCCATTGGGTTTGGTTAATGGGTGCCTACCTATATCAGATTCTATCCCCATAGATGATATTTTGTATCAATCCTCTCATGCATTGATATGCTGCTTCTTGGGTAGCTGCTTCTTTGGGTTTGGTTAATGGGTGCCTAACTATATCAGATTCTATCCCCATGATTTTTATCAGCCAGATAATTTTAATTCCTTCTCATGCATTAATATGCTGCATTTTGGGTATCCAGATGCGGGTAAACCGTAATATAGTCTTTAGGAAGGTGATTCTTTAGGTCACAGCCTAGGTAGCATGCCTTCTGGACTTATGAGAGGCCCTTGTGGGAACAAGGGAACCTTTTCAATTTACCCTAGACATATTGTTCTAATTTTATTTGCCATGGTTTTGAACTCATGACCAAGCCTTGCCAATCCACCCGCATCAGGAGCTCCTTTGGGTCTGGTTAATGGGTGCCTACCTAAATCAGATTCTAACCGCATAATTTGTATTACTTCTCTCAAGCGTTAATATGGTGCTTATTGGCTTTATAGCCTCAGGCAAGAGTCTTAGAAGGTGATTGTTTAGGTCACAGCCTAGGTAACAAACCTTCTGGGCATATGAGATCCACCTGAAGGAACAAGGGAACTTTTCACTTTACCCTTTATATTGTTCAAATTATGTTCTCCATGGTTTCAAATTCATGACCAAGCTTTGGGAGTAAACCAAGCCTTGCCAGTCCAGCTATTTGAGGAGTACATGCAACAGGGCAGGCAAGGTATGGCAGCCCAAAGTAGGATATGAGCTTATTATTAACGCCAATAGTTATTTCATTGTTAGCTTTAAGAGTCTTGAAGATGAACTATTTTATTTGAAAATCACCCATATTTCCTTAACGCCACTTTTCTCTATATGTTTTGTTGGAGTATTAGTTTCAACCTTAAAACCGAGAACTTGCGAAAAGCACCAGTATGGCTCACTCTCTCCCTAAAGAACTTGTTGAAAGAAGGATTATTCAGAGGAGTGGGGTTAGCATTGGAGATCTTGTGACTACTACCTGTGTTTTTATGTTAAGGCTGTATGCTGCTTATGCAAGCAGCAAAAGTCTATGTTGTAATGGACTTAAACAAGTTGCTATCAGAGAGAATCTTCTTTTGCCTGAGAAAGTATGTATCGGATTGGCAGTTAGACTGTGACAGTCTACCCTTATTAGTGTAAATAATGATATTCTGATGGCCATTTGACAAAAGACTACTTGAAGATGAAATGTGAGCAGATACGATCTTAACCAATCTGTGTGGCAGATTCTTAGAATAAGAAGGAAGATGAACAGGGATTTGCAAAAGTCCAAGGAAAGATGAAACAAGAATGTCCAGAAAATAAAAATCCCCATAGAGTAGTTCTCTCATCTAATTGGCCATGGTTTTGAGTGGGGAAGATGATCACATGGAGCCAAAAGGAATGCAGGTTGAGGAAGCTCTGTCAGTCAACCCACAACAAATTAAATTTCATGTCAAATGGGAGCCTTTTCCATTGTAGATGATGCCAACTGCATCCCTCCATGTGCTACACCATGAAGTGACTTTCTCAATTGAGAAAAAATTCTATTAAGTTTTTTATTCTAAGGATGCCCTTTCCTTTGGCTCGTTGGCTAAGAGAGCCATTAGCCATGCTGAGGCATAACAAGATCAGCAGCAATCTTCTACCTCTTCTCTGTTGGGTTTGAAAGCCTTGCCCCAGTAGTTGAGGATAAATATGCATGTATCAAACCCTGTCAAATGGAACCTGTGGAAATGCTATCCGGTTTTCAATAATCTCTAGGAGTCAAAGGAGTTGGTCCTAAGAGGCAAAAAGCAGAGGGTGATTTTGGTGGGAAAGATGTCAGCCACCGGACCATCATAAACTTTCTTAAGAAGCGATGAACTTGGTGGAGACAAAAAGTAAATGATTCTTTGGGGGATAAGCCCAAGCAAAACATTCATTATGAGAACGTGTATTGACTTCCCTTAAGGAAACAAACTTAATTGATTTTGAATTAAAGGAGGTTATCCATTTATGCTAAATGTCAATCTAGGGGCATTGTGATGCCATGGGATCTTGTTGTGTTTTCCCTCTTATTTGACCAGAGAACATGGTTATAGAGATTGCGCATGGATCCTTATACCATGATATTACATTATGTATTTTATCCTCATTTAACAGAGATAATTATTAATACATAGGTTTTTGTTATTATACATTATTAGTTTGCTTCACATGTCTGTTGCTGTTTCTTCTATCTTCTTCAGCTATTAAATTCCTTTATGAATCAGAAGAATTAACCAGCAATGTAATAAATATTTGCATCCACATGCCTATAACCTTGGGTCTTTGGGCACCGGTTTGTCCCTTGGGAACTTAGCTCTAGTTCGTATGGGTCCTCATCGATCTTAATACCCATCAAAGGGCATCTTCCGAAAGGGACATTTGTCTCCCCTAGGTGGATCTCGTGCCTATTTGGGTGTCCAACTCTCTTAGGTAGGTTGTGCCATGGTTCAAGGGCACCACTCATCCTTTGGAGCAAATAGAAGCTCATGCATGGTGGAGGCTATACGACGGGTGAATGGGCTCCACCCCTCCCCTATTTGTGGTAGTTTGATGTCCTTTCCAACTTCCTAATGTGTCAAGTGGTTGATTGTGATATGTGGAGGTAAAAGACTGTGGGGGCCGCCCACTTAATAAAAACTCACATCTATTCATTTTTTAAAATCAACTTATAGAACTATGTTTGAGTCACGTGTTATATTATATCATACATTGGAGCTTTGGCGTTAATGTTGAACGTGGTTGGTATGGGGCAGTCAAATGTTTGAAACCCTTGCCTGTACTTGAGGTCTTATTTATGGTCATAATGTAGTTTAAGGGCTAATCATTAAATGAGCTTGCATTTTTGACCATATTGCTTCTTATGCATTTTTGACCATATTACTTTTCTTTGCCGTTTTCACATATGTATTGTTTGAGGTGATCTTTTATGACACAAACCAATTTTTTGAAAGCTTTCTATTTGTGTTTCTCATTCTTGATTTCGTTGTTTGAAAGCACCAATGGCCCTTGATTTTAAGTTCAGAGACTCCAATTAATAAACATGGAAGCAAACATAGAAGACCTTTTTCCTAGCAAAGGTGTGGAAGATTAGAAGAAGTGGAACCTCAAAATGATGAGAAAGCTAGAATGAATTGGCTCAACTAGTATGGCCATAACACGTGTTAAGGTTTTATATTCCTGGTGAGCCTTCTCTTAGAAATGAGCAGAAGATATTTGATGATCTCTTCGCTAAAGCCAATGAGGCACAAGTGACTCAAATTGAGAAGGAGATTGTCAAGCTTGATACTAGTGATTTGGTTGTATTGAAGTCTATCTTGGGAGACCCAAGAATCCGTGAATTGACAAATGCGGTGCTAGCTACAAGAAGAAAGATTACTAGCTTGTTCAAATCATCTTGCAAATTCTTCCCAACATATGAGGTATTAGTATGTAGCTACTACTACCTCTAGAATATAATTTGGTTGCATTTTCAAATTTGTTGATTGTTGAACAAGACACTAACTGCTATGGAAGACATTGGCTCCAAGGATTGTCTTGATACAAGCAAAGGTAAACAGAAAAAAAGGCATCATTAATGTCCCAAAGCAAATTCTAAACCTCTTGAGCCAATGCTAGCCGAAGGTAAAAAGAAGCCAAAAAGTCCCAGAAAATGCCTTGTTCATAATGATGGAAACTAGGGTATCTAGAACATGAATGCTTTAAGAATGCAAGGGATCTTTCCAAGCAGCAAAAACCACATTTGTCCAATCAGCACACACAACAACAAAATCAAGTTCAGCAGATTTGTTTGTCATTGTAAGTATAGCTTCCTAGACAAGCTGTAGAATAGAATGACTATTATGAATTTGGAATATATTTATTTCGATTTTATTGAATTTAAACACGAGAAGGATATTTTATAGGAAAAATTTGCATCCCTTAACTTTCACTATTAATCCTTAGATGAGCAGGCTGTAGCCGTTGTTCCTCCTATTAAATTAATCCATATATCCAGAAAATATCTAAAAAAATTCATATGCATGCTATACAAATGCAATAATGTTATATATGAATACTATTTACAAACAATGGTTAGAATGTGCTTAAAATAATAGATTGGAATAACGCTGCCAAAGTCACCAAAAGGTAGCCAGAAAAAATGGCTTGTGATAGAGGGAAAGAGTTCTTTGAGGAAAAACTCTTACGAGCACAACCTGCTGTATTCAGCTAACCTGCATTTTGTATTTTTTAATTATTTTGGTAAGAATATAACATGTAAGATAAAATGTAATTGCAAACCATTGTGAGCAACATTTTTAGACATGTAAAACAATAGAAAGAGTAAGGGCGAAAATTATTTATAAATGTGTGATGTAAAGCCTTTTGGCATTGGTGAGAGTTGAGTTTTTGGGTGATTTAATAAGCACAGAAAGCCGGACCTGCTTATGATTAATGTAAGCTCAAGGGTTCCATCTAGATTTATGTTCTGCATTTGCATGTGGATGAGTAATTCACTTTTTTTTTCTCTATTATTGTACATTGGATGGTTCTTTGTTTATTCTACATTAAGAATTTTCCACTTCTGCATATTAGGAGTGCTTGGCCTCTTGCAGTTTGGCAATAAGTAGATCAGATCTATTTAGGAAGCCAAAATTCCCTCTGTGTTTCACCGCAAAAAACTTCTCCTTGATGGGAGAGGCATTGATGTAGATGAACTATATAACGATGAAGAAGAGAAGTATAGATTGAACATGAGAAGCCTTTTCATCATTATTTAAGAGGAGTGGCATGCTAACTTGTTCTATTTCCCATTTTATTAAGTGGGTGTACGAAGACCAAGTTCATTTTGGGTGGTCAAGTAGAAAAGCACATGCTTGGTTGGTCACAGAGGGATTTTCTCTAAACGATCACATCAATTGTGTGATACTTTCCCAGCCCAACCCCCAATTACTAAGATGGATACCATTCGTATATTGTTTTTTCCTACTAAGTTTCATTAGGAAGTTCACCAAATGGAATTCAAAACTGCTATTCTTAATGGTGGGTATGTCTATGTCTTGTTCATATTAGCTCTTCTCTTTGTTTGCAAATTACAAAATTATATATATGGGTTGAAGCATGTTCCTAGGGCATGGTATGAAAAGATTGACCACTATTTTGTGAAGTGTTTCTTTATTTGTTGTCACTCTTATCCTAAATTATACACTCATCATGCCAATTCCATGATAATGACTTTATTTTCTTGTATGTAATGAATTAATTATTACTGGTATTAGCATTTTCATGATTCATAGTGTATAAGGGCTTAAAGTAAGCCTTTTGATCTGTAATCTGCATGGATATTCCATAACAAGAATCAACAACATGGATCCTCTATACTTTTAACACATACTTGATTGTTTGTTTACTATTATGTATTACTTTACTTACTAAAGAAAGATATAAAGTGTTAGAAATGAAATGGATTAAAAGTAAGATGCAAGTAGAAAGAACATGCAAAATACACATGACACAATGGTTTAGCCTGGAGAAATTCAATCCGAGAAAACTCCAGCAGAGTGAGGTGCTTACTCCTTCCCTCTCCACTATTTCATTTTCAAGTACAAGTTTATTGATCAAGTGGCCTTCATGGGCAGAGATACAATTCACAACTTCTCTGGAGCCTACACAATGCTTTGTCTTTTTACAACACATCTCAAACAATCACAACACCACTTAACAATTAACATCAGCTAGGAGAACAATGGATGCTCTGACTCATGGAGTAAGTACTTGCATTTGTGCCATTGAACCCAACTTACATTGAATGCCTTTGCCTATCCCAAGGGCCTGCATTTATATAAAAAATCAGCAATAAGAGGTACATGGAACACCCAAGAGAAGAATTGTACCGATAGAAACCCCAAACACAAGCCATGTTTGCAACCGTTACTTGTTGAACTCATGCCACGCATTTTTCTGATGTGTGGCATCCCCGTTGCAAGTTTTTCCTGAAAAGTCATGGCTTCTCTGCAAGTTTTCTGACAAATTGCAGCCTCATGTCTACGTCAAAACAAAGGACTATTTCCAGAGTGTCCGGATCATTTTGAACCTTCCTTTGACTTTGTAAACTCCTCATGTACCTTTTTAGTTGAGCACTTTACATGTATTGTCTTCAAGAAATGTCATTTGTTACATATATGAGAATAGTGGCATTAGTTAGCCACCATAGCTAACATACTAGATCCAAAATTTGGATCATGCCTCCCTAGTTAGAGGCTTCTGGTCCTTGGAAGCTTTAGGAACTCTATGAATTAGGAAATTTCTTCCCCACTTTTTCTTTGGAATACCATTTGGCTTTGTTGGGTAGATGACCTTTTAACCCAACTTGCCTCTGCTCTTGCACTCCTCTTCTTGTTGTCCTTTTCGTCTTCTGCAGCATGACATCCTTCCCCAATTCCAACTGATCATTAGGAGCAAGGTCTTCAATAGAAGGTAACAATAGATTTCCTTCATCATCTAACATCAAAGGCTCAAAGAGATGTAAGCTCTCAAAATTGACAACTAAATATATTTTCATATAAGGAGGCAAATCCAATTTGAAAGCATTTTTGCCCACTTGTTCCAAAATGACAAATGGACCATATCTAAAGGGCTTAATTTTCTTAGTATTATCTTGGAGCCTTTCTCTACTCAAATACAATCATACCTTGTCTACTCAAATACAATCATACCTTGTCTCCAACAAGGAAACTATGTTTAGTCCTCTGTTGATCATGTCTTGCCTTGTACTTGGCCTATGACTTCCTCAACCTCTCTTGCATTTGGAGGTGAATTTGCTGAATCTTCTCAATGAACCTTTTAGCCATGTGGATTTTAGGATCCACTTTCCCATTTACTTTGTATGCCTGTCCCAAAACAACATTAAATGCACATGAAGGTAAGTATCCAAAACAACTTTCAAAAGGAGATTTATTGGTAAAATAATGTGATGCCTTGTTTTAGGATTATTGGATATACACCATATTTTCATCCTAAGTCATATGATGCTTTCTATTATACCCTTTCAAGAGATGCACCAAGTTTCATTCACCACTTCAGTTTGCCCATTAGTTTGTGGGTGAAATACGATTGATCGTTTCAATCTATTATCCATCTTCTTCTACAATGTAGTCCAAATTTTGCCAACAAATCTTCAATCCTGATCTGAAATGATAGAACTAGGCAAACCAAAGTGAAACCACACATCAACAAAAAATAACTCCGCTGCATCACCACCTTTAAGGGTCTTTTTACAAGGAGTAAGAATACATATCTTACTAAGCCAGTCCACAACTACAAACAAATAGTCATGTCTTTTATTTGGCACAGGCAACCTGCCTATAAATTCCATGGAATGCTTTCCCATGGCCTAGAAAGAATTGATAATGGCATATACGCACCCAACTTCATGTTATCAGGCTTGCTGGTACTACACAATAAACATTCTCTTATGAGCTTGGCCAACATACTTTTATAAATGTGCCAGTGTCTTTGTAACTCCAAAGTGACTTGCAAATCTTGAAGTATGTGCTTCTCTCATTAGTTGAACTCTTCCTCCTTTAGGCACACAAAGCTTAGCCATCTTGTAGAGCAACCTATTTTGACGATGGTAAGCTCCCCTGAGCTCAAAACCTGCACTTTGGGGCCTCTCTGCTTGAAGAAATATTTCTCCAAAATTTGTATCATGCTCATATCCTTCTACATAAGATTCATCGACAAAAGGTTCAAAAAGGGTTATGGTGCTCATGTCTGAAATCAAAGGAGGTCTAAACATATCTGCTAACCTAGTCACACCTTTCTTATATTTGATAACCAAATGAAATCGTTGCAAGAAACCTATCCATTTATAGTGTTTGGTTTATTGAAGTTTAGTTTGTGCTTGCAAATATTGGAGAGGTGGGTGGTCCGTATGAACAATGGTTTCCTTACCCATTAGATAGTGCTTCCATTTATTGACCACTTGAACAATAGTGTACAGGTTTTTATCGTATGTATAGTAATTTAGAATTGCATCATGAAATAACTCTGAATGGTAACATGTGGACCTATCTCCTTGCAGGAGGACAACTCCCATAGTATGGTTACTAGCATCTGTTTCCACCTCAAAAGGTTGTTGCAAATTACGTAAAGATAAAATTGGAGCATTGTTTATATTATGTTTAAACTCAACAAATGCATTTTATTGTTTCTGGCCCCAAGTAAAAAACTTACTCCCTGATGTAATGGCATGCAAAGGTGTTCCTATGGAAACAAAAGCTTTGATGAAATTCTTCAAATATTGAATTACACCTACAAAACTTCTTATTTCAGTTAGTTTGGAAGGCTTAGGCCAATTCATGATGGCCTCTACCTTTGTTGGATCAATTCTCAACTTTCCATTGCCAACCACATGCCCCAAATAGATAAGTGATTGTTGTGCAAACGTACATTTCTTTACATTCGACAACAACTTGTTCTCCTTTAAAACTTGCAAAACTTGTTTAACACAAATTAGATGTTTACTATAAGTTTTGTTGAAAATAAGAATATCATCCAAATAAATGATAACAAAAACATCAATAAATGGCCTTAATACCTCATTCATCAATAACATGAAATTAGTCGGGGCATTGCACAACTCGAAAGGTAATACCAACCATTCATATAGCCCTTGCCTTGTCTTTAATGCTATTTTCTATTTGTCCTCTTCTTTAATCCTTATATGGTGATACCTGGATTTTAGATCCAAATTAGTAAAATATGTACCCTGTTGGAGTTGATCTAAAAGATTATCAATTCATGAAAGAAGGTACCTTTTCTTGACGGTGATTTTATTGAGTGCTCTATAATCAACATACATTCTTTATGAACCATGTTTTTTAGGTACTAAAACAATTACATGGATAAGTACTGGGGCAAATTATACCTTGATTAATCAAAGACTTTAACTACCATTTTACCTCATTGGCATCCACCAAGGACTGCTGATAGAGACCTAAATTTGGAAGATGAAATTTTGGTAGTAACCTAATCCCATGCTTAATAGGCCTCCCAAGTGACATATCTGTGTATTGTTGGAAAACTTCCTTGAACTGCTGTACCAACTCTCCCATTTGTTTCTGCCCTTTGTTAGTAAACATGCTATAAAAAGTTTTATGTGCAGCCACTTTTTTATCTTGTATATCTACTATGACTTCATCAATGAAATGTTTATCAATACCAAACTTGACTTTGCATTGTTTGGTCACCTTTAACCCTACTCCTTGTTTTACCCAACCCAATGCATATGGATTAGGATGATTGTAAGTTTCTAACCCCAACTTGTCCACTAACTCCTTCCTTATCAAATTTGCTCGAGAGCAAGAATAAAAAAGAGCATCAACTTTTATCTTCTTAAGATGGAAAAGTTTTGTAAGTTTATCTTGATCTTGAGCACTATTGCTACCTAACTATACCTCCTTGTGAATAGAGGTACAACATAATGTCTCATCCACATTGGAGTTGCAGCCAATTTCTTTCCTTTGGAATGAAGTCAAAGCCTTCTTTTTCTTCGTGCCTTATACTGATGCAATTTTGTATGCGACTTCCAACAAGCCTCCTTTGAATGATTATCAACATCACAATGCCCACAATGCCTTTAGTATTATTTTTGAGAAAAAATAGTACTAGCATTACGCTTACCTTTCCATTTACTTTTCTCATTTTGCTTAGAACCCCCTTGTTTTGGCATGCTTAGAGAGGTAGATGGACCTTTTTTTTGGTCCATCTCCAAGTAGTGAACTTGAGAACAAGCCTCGTCTACATATGTAGGCTTGGCCAAGGGCACAAAATCTCTTCAAATGGCCGTGGAGTCCACCTACGTATGTAATCAGGGTGTTATGGTCTGCTATTTCCTCGCCCATTTAGATAGCTTTTTTTTTTTTGAACTCACATTTTGCACACTTTGGCCTTGCTTTTGCTAAGATATTGCCTATACATGGACCTTTCTTCCTCATCATAACATATAGGATAAAACTATTTCTTGATCAACATTTTAAATTCATCTCATCTAGCAATTGGAGGAAGCTTCTTAACAACCAAGGTATGAACATAACTTTCAAATCGAGTATGATTGGTTAATTTTAACTTTGCAAAACAAAAATTGTTGACTCTTATTAATCTAATGCAAACCAAAATATACCTAAAGTTGAACTAGCCAATGGTCTAGCCTCTCCACTTTCACCTCTCCATGTCGTTGAATCTCAATCTTTGCTTTAACCTTGAATGTTTGTGTAGCTTGGTTGGTATAGGCCCCCACCTTCTCATGCTTGAGAGCTTTCATCTTCTCGCTTTCAAAGCTTCTACACGAACACCTAGCTTCACCATGAGAATCCCCATAAT
This sequence comes from Torreya grandis, assembly GCA_037957365.1. Lineage (NCBI taxonomy): Eukaryota > Viridiplantae > Streptophyta > Pinopsida > Cupressales > Taxaceae > Torreya > Torreya grandis. Next base: position 1,639,420 of record JARHVA010003378.1, on the reverse strand, counting down.
GGACTCCAACTTATCAAGCTTGCCCATGGATAGAGGGATGTTGTCTACATCCTCTTCCAACTTGTGGAACCATTCTTTATTGAACCCAGGTACTTCTTCATCAGGGTGTGCCATGCCTCAAATTTATTTATTCCACTTTCTTGTGGAAATCTCTTGCTGCAAGGGAACCATGTTACCATCACCACTAACACTTCTTGTTCTGGGAATGGGCATAAAACTGCAAAAATAGTCACATAAAAACCATACGCAATGGAACTAAACCAACTCTGATACCAAAACGATCTGTAATCTGCATTGATATTCCATCACAAGAATCACCAACACGGATTCTCTATACTACTAACATATGCATGATTGTTTGTTTATTGTTATGTATTACTTTGCTTCTTAAACAAAGATATAAAGTGTTGGAAATGAAATGGATTGAAAGTAAGATGCAAGTAGAAAGAAGACACATGACACAATGGTTTAGCCTAGAGAAACTCAATGTAAGAAAATTCTAGCAGAGTGAGGTGCTTATTCCTCTCCATTCCACTATATGATTCTCAAATATAGGGTTATTGCAATCAAGTGGCCGTCATAGACAGAGATACAATTCACAACTTGTCCAAAGCTTGCACAATGCTTTGACCTCTTACTACACTTCTTAGACAATCACAACAACACCTAATAATCAACACTAGCTAGGAGAACAATGGATGCTTTAACTCTTGGATTTAACACTCGTGTTTGCATTATTGAACCCAACTTCCATTATATGCCTTTGTATATCCCAGGGACCTACATTTATACAAAAACTCAGCAACATGAGGTACATGAAACACCCAAGAGAAGGATTGAACCAACAAAAAGTCCAAAATCAAGCCATCTTTGCAATCGTTACTTGTTGAACTCGGGTCGTGCATTTTTATGATGAGTTGTGGCCCCGTTGCGAGTTTATTTGACAAATTGTGGCCTCATGTCTATGTCAAAACAGAAGACTATTCCCAGAGTATCCGAAATCCCACTTTGAGCCTTCCTCTAACTCTGTAAACTCCTCACGTGCCTTTTTTGTGAGAACTTTCCGTGAATTATCTTCAAGAAGTGTCATACAAGCATTTATTTCTTTAGATGAGAATAGTGGCATTAGTTAGCTGCCATAGCTAACTTACTAGATCCAAAATTTGTATCACCTTTGATATGATATACTTATCCTTGTTACATTACTTTCTTGGGATTCAAGTTTGAAGGGCATTTTACTTTGACAAACAACTATGCTTCATATCTTATCATTGACTTTAGTATGGAAGAACCCCAATGAGGGGGTTGCTAAAAAAGTGAATGGAGAAGGCAAATGGGCCTCTCTTGAGTCAGGATTGTTTAAATTGGACTCCAATGGAGATTTGAGGGGTAATTCGAGTCAGACAGGGGCTGGTGATGTCATATGTGGTTCTCAGGTACAAATGATCTCTTGTTAGCTGATCAGCGTGGGTACCCAATATAATGATATTGTGGAGTCTATTATTAAAATTTGACATGGTATTTGATGGGAAAAGCACCATGGTATTTGGTTTGGGTGGAGATGGACTATGATTTTGGTCGGCTACCTTAAAGTGAGTGTAAGGTTGACTTTAGAAAAATGGCATCATCAAGCTTCTTGTTAGAGAAATTTGTTACCTTGGGAAAGCCTTGCGATTTAAAGTGACTCATATCCCACGGGTGGATAATAGAGTTGCTGATCATCTAGCCAAGCAAGCCTTGAACTTGCAGGCGGGTGAGAAGAGAATGCACAAGGATAGTCATACTCTTGATATGACTTTCTACTCGTGCTTAGAGTGGTTGCTTCTTGGTGAATCAGTTAATGGATAACACCAAGCATACGAAGTACTGCAATAAAAGTGATGTTTCTCTGATGCCTAATGCCTCGTCTTATGCCTAAGTTTCATGCTCCTTATTTTTCCCCCACTCCTCTTGTCTCCATGATAATTTTTTTAACTTCCATCCCCTTGAGAATCATGCCTACCTAAAAGCTTTTTTTGTTGACCTTTATCGAAATAATTGATATTAACAAGTATGGGACAGCTTCCAACCTCCCTATGTAGGCCTTATCTCACCCAGTCTGGCCACCCACATGGGAGATGCGGTGGCTTGTTCTTTACTCATCGCCAATTTACTCTTCTAATTAAGATTGTCCTATCTCTGTCTTTCCCATTTCTTCTTCTGTCAACTTCTTTGGCTTTGCAGAAGTTTGAAAAATTACAGCAGGTGTCTTTTCATCCCCAGGCTGTGTACTCTCTGTATTCCACTGGAATTCTCAAGGATGCTACAATAGTGAGCAACACTTCATTTGCTAAATGCACCCGCTCCTTTGCAAACAAGAAAATGGCAAGTGGAGAGGAGAGCAGAAAGTCAATTATGATCATGCTGACCTGGAGCATCTTAATGTGGGAAAGCCCCTGATGAGGCACATAGTGAATTGGAATTATAAGGCATGAATGGGAGGATCTGGTTGATGATGGAACCACCGGTGGTAGAAACATTTTAGCAAAGCTACTATCATCAATGAAACAGATAATTCCATAAACATTTGGACAAACATATTCCTTGGCGGTAAAATTGGAAGGCCATCACGCTTTTACTATGAAGGCTCTGGAAGGGTTGAAGAGTTCAATAGGGGATTGGGTCAAAACTGTAAAGTAGTCTGTGGGTAAAGTGCTTAGGGAGGAGCTGCATCAAACCCAAGCCTTTTCTCATGTGCAAGTGACCTTTGTTGGCATATCTTCTAGAGGTGAGTCCTCCCCTTTACCATACCCTTGCACTCACTTAAGCTGGTATGGGTTTCTCAGATTATGCGAAATTAGGCCATCCTTGGGTTTGGTGGGTGGAGTCAAGATGAAAAGACTTTGGATGATAATGGTTTATCCATCACAGCAATGATGGGTAAAATTAAGTCTTTGGAGGACAAAATGAATTCCCTAAAAAATCTAACTAAAGACCTCCACAAGACCAAGAATTTCCACGAGGAAATGATAATGGAGTTTGTTGACTCCATGAGGGCTAAGGAGACCAAAATCCATGACATGGAAAATAGGGTGGTCAGCTTGGAGAGGGAGAAAGAGGAGGCCAGAAACCTATTGTCCCTCAAGGAGGACTTTGATGTTGTAAAAGCTTGGACTAGACAATTTATTCCTGCTGTTTTTAATGTCATCAAACAGGTAGTTACAGAGGGCCTTGAAAGTTTTAGACATGAGGAGCTAAGGACAATGATTGGCAACTGCATGGTCTTTGCAATTGGCAGGCCCCCTAACTGACCATGAATTGTCGTAAAAAGAGCAATGGCAGTGGTTTTGAGGCTGCCATATTGAATGATGGTTATAAGAATTTTTGTTGGAATGATACTTGGAAGCAGGAGCATAGTGTTCTGACGATGGAGTGGTGACATTGGAGCACTGAGACATCGAGATGGAAGGCCTTGGCCTTCATTTTGGTTTATAAGTAAATTAGCAATTTTTTTTTTCATTAGCACCGAGGCAGGGTAGTTATGGTGCTTTGTATCATAGTTTGCAAGCTTTTGGAAAAACTGTGTTGCAGATTTTGTATCTAAAATCTGTAACACAGTTTTAACTTTTTTCCAAAAGCTTGCATTTTTTATATTATGAACTGTGAAAAACTTATGATCCTGTGGTATCATAGTCGTTTTAGGGTGATTATATGTTTTCATACTGTTGTTTCAATTATATTTTTGATTCCATCAACTCTGAATTTCAGCGTCGCCTTAACTGGGGGATTTTACAGCTTATTTGGATGTATTTATTTGATGCTGTTGGTCATGTGTTTTCGTGCCTGAAAATTGTCATACCAAGTCATTTGGGAATACAGCTGTAAATTTTCAGCTACCCATTTTGAGTCTGGAGTTAAGGTGACTATCCATTGCAATTCTCTGAAGGTTGATGCTACATGTATAGATATTTTGGTGGGAAGCCTTGTTTACTTGACTCACAATAGATTGGATATTGGCCATAATGCTGGCCTTATTAGAAAATATATGCAAGTTCTTAGAGAGAGTCACTAGAAGGAAAGCATGTCCTTAAATATATCAAGGGTTCTTATCAGCTTGGTATATGGTTTTCCAGTGGATTGAGGTTTACTTTGATTAGGTACATGGACTCTGATTGGGTTGGAGATGAGAATGATAGAAAGTCCACTTTGAGCTTTGTTTCTCAAGTTGGATTGAATCCAATTGCTTGGTCAAGAAAGAAGTGATCCACTATTGTTCTTTTGTCTACTAGGGTAGAGTAATGATGTGTTGACATAATTGAATAGGAGGCAGTTTGCTTTTAGACAGTTCTTGATGAGCATAGGCTTTGGCAACAACCCACTTTTTTGCAGTGTGAAAAATAGAGTGCTGTCTAGATTATGCAGAATCCGGTGTACTATTCGAGAACCAAGCACATTGAAGCCCATCAATATTATATTCAGGAGACGATCTAGGATTATGTTATTCAATTCAAATAATGTCATATTGATGACCGGGTTGCTAATATCTTCACCAAACATAAAAGAGGCTACGTCTGTCAAATTGCAGTCCACTTTGAGCTTTGTTTCTCAAGTTGGATTGAATCCAATTGCTTGGTCAAGAAAGAAGTGATCCACTATTGTTCTTTTGTCTACTAGGGTAGAGTAATGATGTGTTGACATAATTGAATAGGAGGCAGTTTGCTTTTAGACAGTTCTTGATGAGCATAGGCTTTGGCAACAACCCACTTTTTTGCAGTGTGAAAAATAGAGTGCTGTCTAGATTATGCAGAATCCGGTGTACTATTCGAGAACCAAGCACATTGAAGCCCATCAATATTATATTCAGGAGACGATCTAGGATTATGTTATTCAATTCAAATAATGTCATATTGATGACCGGGTTGCTAATATCTTCACCAAACATAAAAGAGGCTACGTTTGTCAAATTGCAATTGCTGTTGGGGTTGAAGGAATGTATCATGAAGAGGAGATGATCAAGTAATGTTGTTTTCTTGCTTTTTGTCCCTAGGTGGATCTTAAGTGGGGGAGGGGGAGTCATAGTGCTAAGTTGCTAACATCAATCTCAAGGGGTCCTGCATTGTGGTTTATATTTTTAAGGATAAACCCTAAATCAGCCTTCTTTTAGGATTAGGGATCTCCATTATTGTTCTATATACCATGTGTGTGGGTCTTGATGGTGGGTGTGTATGGTGTGATCGGCATTTGGTCATCAAATTATTCGCTTGGTGTCATCATCTTATCAAGGTTCTAATCTTGGCCATTGGTGTAGCTCCGAGTCAATGGGTGAAGGGCATGATAGCTGTTGTATTAAGTGCACAAAAACTGTTAGATAAATTCATCTCATGCTATGCTTAACCACTAGATAAACTAGGATGTTGCCACACTCATGCTTACGCTATTTGCATTGGAAAGGCAGCCATTGGTGAAGGTGTAAGGCAGTTGTTGGATGAAGTGCATTAGGATAATCAGATCAAGTGTACTCCAATAGTTAGATGAAGCCAAAAATGTTAATTGGGCTCATATAGCTTATAATGAACCTATTTACTATCTAATTAATTATCTTAACTAGTACTGAAAGGGTGTGTGATCCATCACACTTGTACCTCTTTGGCATCTATACAAGGATGCTCTATATATTTCTGTAACATCATCCTGTATAAATCTGACTTTTTAATAGAAAAGAATATATTTCATATTCTCTTCCTTTGTCTGTATCATAGCCTTAGTTGGCATAAGTGCAAACAAACCTTTTGCTTGTATGCAATCTTTTTGGTCTAAATATATATTGGGATTGCCATTTATCCTTTGTACAAAATTTCTACCTTCAAATCGAGTCAATTTTGTGCTTATTAATTGTGTTACATACTTCCATTGCAAGGACTTAACTCTAGATGTGTTGGCAATCATTGTGTTGGTTGTATGGAGTGAAAGGCGTTCTTTTCCACCATTAAGTGCAAAAATTATGAATTGTATAGGAAATAAGGTTTTTGGGAGTCATTTCTGGAGGATTTAATTTAAGGACATTGCTTCCAAGGGTAGGGTTTGAGCATCTCAGACCATTTTATTAAAGTTACTTGTTAGAGCTCAAGCTGATGTTCTTGAGCTAATATTCACTTCTTCCTGATAGGCACTAGGATATTCCCTTTGAACTCTCTGGATGCATTTGTGCATTTTTTCTTGCTTATTTAAAGCAGACATGGTGTGAACTGGCAGTAAGTATTGCCTTCTCTTGTTGGACGTTGTCATCTCTGTTAGTCTCTCCCATTTCAAATAGTTAATTCAAGTCTTTTTTGGATAGTTAGCATTTGTGGATTGCCAGTATCTTAACATTATATTTCTTGATAAATATACAGTATATACCTAGAGTATTTGATATTTATCTCTCTCTATATATTATACATATAGCAGAAACTTCTTTGCAGTTCTTGAAACTTACAGAATTATTTTGTAATGGCACTACCATACAACACAGTATAGATTTGTGAGAATGAAAGAATTTTGAAATAGATAGTAGTGTGATGTTTGTAACGAGCAAACAAAACCTGAGAGAGAATTACGGGGGAAGTGAGTATGAGAACAAAATTGTGGATTCTTCGTGATCAACCTCCAAATACAGCAAAGATTTCCGAGATTTGGGTTACTTTGGAAAAATTATAGATTACATAAATTCTTAAGTCTGAGACTCATTAGCATGTAAGTTCAACAGTTTTTAGCTATAGCGGATCAATTTGGAATATACATACAAGAATGGTGCTAACCAAGGAAAAAGTTAAAAAACATCTAAACCTGCCTATCTTAGACATCTATGGCATTATCCCACTATTGATAGACTACACAATGAGCAAGATTGCAGTAAGACAGAGGTTAGGTAAAAGAATAAGAGGACCATTTTTTGGGACAGAAAGGCAAGGATGAAAGAGAACTGAAAAGGCCAAGAAGACAGATTATGGCAAAATTCAAGGGTTCTAGAGAAACTTTCAAGACTAGAAACTTTTGTGTGTGAGAAGTGGCAAACAAAGAACAGAAAACAGAAGAAAAATAAAACAAAATCTCATTTATTTTCTTTCTAAAAGCAAAGGAATAGGGCTTGAACTATCCTAAAGCTCTTTTCTCGTCACCTTTTCCTTTTGAAATGTAAAAATCAAGAAAGAACATAGCCAAGAATAAGAGTAAATTGGAATATCAGAGGATGGTTTTCACTCCAGAAAAAAAATTTGGAGAAAAAATAATGAACCCCTCAATGTTGTTGTTGGTGAACCAAGTAGCTCTAAGTTCCCTGACCAGCGAGTTATCTCCCTTGACTTGGAGACTAACTCCACATCCAACAAGGCACAACTGGTAGATAAAACTTGTGAACCAAATAGAGAGATTCAACCTGATAGAGATTGGTTTGGAACTGATTTATCAGTGAAAATTCTTGACAACTTGATATATATAGGACAGGACAAGGTTTAAGAGAATAATTTTCTTCCAAAACACAAATCCTACCCCCCAAGTTGGTGACTGCCAAATATGAATCAGATGAACATGAGACAAATATTGAAGCACAGTAGTAGAAATGGAAAATTCATGTCCAACAATATACATTTGACATGGAAAGAGAAGCAGTTCGGAGAATATTTGGTAGGACCATAGTTTACATACCCATACTCAGTGAGTACTCGCCCAGCCCCCAAAAACTTTACTCGGCGAGTACTTGACAAACATTTGCCAATACTCGACAATACTTAAATTTCTTTAAAAACATAAATTTTATACAAATTACAGCTACAAAATGCATCAAAACGAGTATGTAAAACGTTGGGAAAGTGTTTTTTATTAGATTTGAATACAAATAGAGTACAAAATCGCATAATCATGTAAATACAACATCAAATTAATACTTAAAATTTTATAAATTTATGATGATTGTCATTGAAAATCATCATATATCAATGCGAGATACAAATTACAATAATCTACAATTTTCACTTCCTTGCTTTAGTGAAAACTAAGGGTGACTAAGAGAGTTTAGTCCTTGCACTCGGCTGCCCCTCCTCGCTTTGCTTAGAACACTGGCCCTGTGGCTCCACCCTAGTCCCAAATGGTTGTGACTCCTTTGCATCATGTTCGACATCTACAATGATGCCATCCAATCCAATATCTGCTTCTGTTGCACTCTCCATAGCTTGCCTCTTGAAAGCAACAATCTCGTCGTTTGTGAACAAGGGGGTCTCCTCGTTTTGTGCAGTCTAGTCACTGTCGGGATCGATTTCATCCAAATTGATAGACCCTTGTGATGTGTCCAACGTTTTTGTGTGAAGCCGAATGTTGTATTGCACAAAAACTAGGTCATTGAGGCTTTGTTGACTCAACTTGTGCTTTTTCGTGTGATTGGCCTCAAACAAAATCCATTTGTGCTCACATCTAAAAGCGCTACAAGGTTGAGACAAAATTCGGAGGGCTAGCTTTTAAAGATTTGGGGTATTTCCACTCCAATCTTCCCACCACGAACTTGCAAACAAAATATTTAAAAGTTTGTAAGTAATTAGTAATTGTAAATATATAACTTGTAAGGTACAAATAAAGAGTTCATTTTTTATTACTTGGTGACTGGGTGGATCTCTTTCGGATAGCTAGTGTTTAAGAAAAGAGCCTCCCTCTAGCCTACTTGTAGTTCTACAACTCTGAAATAATGAGGCCTTTCGCCTCAACTTCAGTGTCATACTTTAAATGCATGTTGAGAGGTTCTCCATAACCTCTCCATTAGCATTTGTGAAGCCATTGGAGTAGAAAAACTTGGGATTAAGGTAGTACCCTGCTGCATGAATGGGTTGGTGGAGTTCATTGTTCCACCTCCGATCAATTAACTCCCAAATGGATCAAATTAAGCACTACCGCCCTATAAATGTTTTGAATGGCTTCTTTGGCTCTATCCATGGCCTTCATAAATGTATCTCATTGGGTTTTGCTCACAATCCACCAAGCGCAAAACCCTCACCAAAGGCTCCAACACCTACAATGTTACAAACAAAATAAAGTTAGAAACTTACAATTAAAGTAAATATTTTAAAAAATTGAAAATAAAGGAATCAACTTGAAATTTAAATTTAAAATTTGAAGTTACCTTGATGATCTCTATTGCTCTCTTCACAAAGTCCTCATCAAAAACTGCCTTTGCAACCTTGACTTCGTTAGCGTTCTTTGAATATGTTGAGTCCACCCATGCTTGACTCACAAATATTTGCTTCAAAGCTGTCAACAAATTGCAAATACTTTGTAATGTAAGGAAGTTAGTTGCAAACCTTATGACCCTTGCTTGCACAAACTCTTTCCCCTTGGTGTGTTCTATCATTAAGTTGAGAACCCAAGGGTGATTATAAATATATTTGGTGATGTCTTTGGCCTTTTCTACAACCATCTCCCCAAATCAATTTTGCCTATGTCCTTCAAAATAAGGTCAAGGCAATGGGTCGTGCAAGGGGTCCAAAAGAGTGATGGATGCCTCTCCGTAAGAAGTCTCACATCGACCACATACGCTATTGCATTTTCAGTTGCCCCATTTCTAAGACAACTCCCTCGAGCATCAGGCTCAAAGTTTCTGCATTTTTCACTTTGTTAGAGGCATCAATTGACTTCAAAAACACCATCTCACCATTTGAAGCCACCAAAAAATTGATGAGGGTGCGGTTCTTTCCATCCATCCACCCATTTGAAAGAATGGTGCATCTGAACTTTCGCCACTGCCTCTTTTGATCCTCCATAATTGTTTTTGCATCTTCAACAACATCCTGGAGTAACCTTCCAGTTAAGTCTCTTGGAGAAAATGCCTCGCTCTCTTTCTCTGCAATTGTCAATGCCATTACCAAATACTCCTAATACGGGCTCCTCGTCACGTTGAAGGGAAGGTTGTTGAAGAATTAAAAATTTGCACATGCCTTATCTGCTTCCACATGTGCCTCCTTGTTTTATGTTGTACCATGCAACGAAGGTTGTGCCCCATGTATGTTTCTAGGCACAAAGAAGTTGTTTGGGTTGTGCTCGAATTGAATGAGGTGGATGTGCCTTGCATGCGTGGACCATACTAGCATTAATAGTAGATGGAATAACCGGCGAGTAAAGTATTGTATGCTGTCCTTTTCTCTCTTTATCGAAGGAGGTGTTGGGGGCATGCTAGATTCCTACATTTGTATCCTCTTCCATATTTCTCAAGCTCCTTTATTTTGTTTGAGTCTCTTGTGATTAACTTTGTATATGAATTTGCATGTTTCTCTTGGCTTCCATAGAACGTTGTTCATGGTTTAATATTTGTGTGGCAGTGTCTTCCCTTTATTGTTGTTGTTTGTGATGGTGTTGGTGCATGGGAAAGAGATTTAATTGGTTAGGATACCATTACTATGGATGGTCCCATAGTAATCATACATGACAAAAAAATACAAGACATCAAACTTGTCTACTCTAGTACCTGCATACGCAACCCCACCAATTAGTAACCTGAAACCCAATCAGCTCAGGACAGGAAAGCTATCCTTTAAACCATGTGCAGGGGGACACTACCTTTAATGTTCTTTACTGATAATGCATCACTAATTTGGGACTCCAACTAAGTCATCCTTACTGTATAGCTTAAGACCAAAGATATAGCAAAAAACAAAAAAACATCATCAATCATATTGCGTCCTCTACAGATGGATATCAGATTTTCTATCTGAAGGGAATGATTATAATCATCTCCTAGGGACTGGTCTTAATGTGACAAGTTATGGGCGATTTCCTTGAAGGGAATAACGTCTTGCTTTTAAGGGAACAATTTACATAGGTATGTATTCAAAGGATGTATACATATTCATAGGATGTTTTGCAAACTTGATCTAACAAGAGGATTTATGTATGTCGTCGACATATGATGATTTATAATTGTCATGCTTGAAGAGAGCAATTTACAGATGCCATCAATATCTCATATGATAAATACATGGAAATTTACAAATCCCCAATAAGAGTAGAATTTACAACACGATGATTTTTTATAAGTTTTCCCATTAAATGACTTATAGATCCCCCACAACAGGAGAATTTTTAGGTGTCTTGATTGTGATTCTCATTTAGCAAATTACAATAGCAATCATATGCTTCAAATTCTCATTAAATGTGGTACCTTCAGTTTTCAGTCAAATCAGCAGGGAGTTGGGACCAATACAGAAAGCTCTAGCAGATATTCTGGTCAATGGATCGTATTCCTTGGTGAATGCAGCAGATTCCTGGGTCAAACAATATTTTCTGGTCAACACTACATTAAATAAGGTCAAAGGGTTAAATTACCAGTCAACTCATTGTTCAAAACTTCAATGCTATAAGACCTCACCGTTGTCACTGTCAGCTGCACTGACATCAATAGTACAGTGTTTGTCTTTTTTATTCTCTTTCTCTACCCCAGTATCTAAGCCGATCAAATGAGAGAGTTGAAGCGCATTTATTGATTCTAATAGGTATTAACGGGATGTGCATAGGGCTAACATGGAACCAGTTGACCTAGTTGAAAACTCGCCATAAATAATGCTGACATTAAAATACCAAGTCAGCTAGGAGAGGAAAATAGGCGAGTCCGTCAGTTTATAGTCAGAAATTTAGGAATTTCATGATAAAGATGATGCTGTCAGAATGATATCATAAACATTAGCAAGATGCCATTAAACCATCTTGGGTCTAGTTTGTATTTATTGTCGCTTTTCTTATCTCAGGCCGTCCTAGTAGCTGGAATGTGCATCTGACTGCTTTTCTCTCAAGTGAAGGCATACTCGGGTCCATAACATCCTTAAGATGAAATTTCTAATATCCAACTGTAATTTGAAAAAGAGTGGAGGAAATAGACTGGATGGGAGGAAATAGACTGGATGGAATTGAACTTCATTAAGCGATGCAAAGTTTATTGAACTTGCAGTGGATGTGCATGCCTCAAACACAGGAAAGCATAGCAGAATGAATGTGAATGTAGCAAAATGGACCCTAAATGATACTGTTTTTCTTCCTAATCATTGCTAAATGGCTTGTGCTATATTATTACTGGGTGCATACCAACTTAAAGTTGCTTTCATTTTGCATTTGGTGTACAAGTAAAGACAAACACATGTTGGAGATCTTAATGAACTAAGAAATTAAAAGGAATCGTGAACTCTTGAGCACAGTTTGAATGTGTTGAAATTGAAGGCCAGAATAAGCAGTAGCTTGAGGAAGTCAAAATCGGTACAATACTAATACTTGTCTTGCCGATTCTTATTGTGCCAAATGAAGCAGCATGATGAATGGTGACTTGTCATAGATTATGATCTGTGATCTGCTATTCTATGAGTAAGCAATTCACCAAACAAATATTTTCTAAATAAGAAGAGTAAAGTATTTTCAAGACTCCAAAATTTTGTAACTTTTATATACAAAGAAAAAACTACAAAATGAATTGAATAGAAATACAGATTTCTTGACCTTCTGTGTAAGAAAAGTGCTATAGGATGAATTGAACAGATACACAAGAGAGCATGTTTCCACACAAAAGACACAAATATTTAACATGGAGAAACCTTCTTGTGCTAGGAAACTCCATATAGATAAATTAGGAATGACCTTTAGTCTTTCTGGAACCCTTTTACCCTCAAGAGCGCCTTATGGTGCAATTTTAACATTGTCATTACTTCAGTTCCTTGGTCTGTTCAAGTAAGGTGAACCATTTCTGTCAGTCACATAAACCTCATCTTCCCCTGCTATGGTGGCACCGATGGGACATATGTATGTAGGGTTCATAAATATGCCAGTATTTTATAGGTTTAATGCATTTCCCTTTAGTATCTGAACACTTACCAGTCCACTGAAATTACTTAAAGTTTTGCATACTTGGTTTGCATCTTGAGGGTCAACCTCAAGCTTAATGTTACTAAATTTTCCCAATGGGGCAGTCTTTATCTCTCTTACAATTTTCCATCTTTTTCTCTCTGTTTAGCTATTCAGCATTGTCTTTTGGACCATTAGAACGCACTTTGTTCCAGATTTCCTAAAAAAAGAACATTTTCTATACATAAAATCAAGGAAATCCATTTCATACTTCAACTAGTTCCAACATGGTTGAATTAAATTGAATATTTGGAAAGTTAAAACCTAAATTTCTATTTATATCTTTAAACCTGACATGCAATTTGTTACTGATTTTTGACAGTGTGGCAAAGGCTAGAACGGGAAAACCATGAATTTTTCAGGAGCTATTATATATGGTTAAAAGTAAAAGAGCAGATCTTGTTATTCAACAATCTGCTTGAGCAACAGCACCAGGTTATGGCAATGGAGAGTGCACTAGGTAACGTCCTCTTTCTTATCTTCACAAAGATTCAGATGAACTCAAATCCTTCTAAGCATTTAAGCTTCCATAATCATGTCTATATGGCCACGTTTTATGAATTTATAAGGTTGGATGCTGTAAATAATTTTCATGAGTGAAAAACACAGTAGGTACTGAACTTTTATTTTATTATTTTCATTTCTTTTTGTCAAGATTTCTTCGTCCTGCTACCCTTGCACCCCTCCCCCATTTCCCAATGTTTTAATGGGATAGTTACTAATGTTGCAGGATCTCATTGAAGTATTGTGTGCTTTTCTTTACCAGATTTTCAACAACCGCAGCTTCAAACAAGCATGCAGCCTCATGTTGTCTCCAGTGAGCTTGCTAATCAGCTTACACAGCACAGGATACACTCATCACACGGGCATTTTGGAGCAGAGTAAGATTCCTTTAGCTAAATTTTCTTCTGTTTCATATGCTTACATTTCTGAATTCCAATGCGTTATAATTTGTGATTCAAACTTTCAAACATGAATTGGAAACTGACACAATATTAGTTGCAGTAGCAAGGTCGAAAGGGTCATGGAAGGGCATACCCCCATGCAGTCATCCTTATTTGACTCTTCATCCATGAGTAACATGGATTTCAATCAAGGTTCCGCAATGCTTAGTGGTGAATCTTTCTTCTCTAACCCATCAATGCTATTGGGTACTCCATATACAACCTGTAATACGGTTGATCTCAATGGTGATGGATTCTTACATATGGGAAGTTTTGAAGGTATGCCAGGACCCTCTGGGCAGTCTTCCATGAATAGGAGGATGGCAGACTTGAGTACAATGTTCCCACACAATCAAGGTGTAGTACGTTTTCTAAGTGTTTTAATTATTAGAGGTTGAAAGTCAATTTTTGAATAGAAACATTTGCTAGATAATGTTTGCAACGTATGAGACCAAAGAATATTTTCAGAGAACAAACTTGTGAACTTCAACCCAACCAACTGCATAATTCCAACTTCGTAAAATGTCGAGAAATGTTCTGTTTTTTACTCTTGGAATCCATGTTATGGATTAATTTTTTTTAGCTAATTTCTTTCCTCCCAGGTAGTTTTTCTGGCCCCTCGTTTCATTCTTCCAGTATGGATGCGTTTGTGAATACTCCCTTTCAAAATACAGGTGAGTGTTCAACAAATAATTGTTGTCATGATTGAAAAAAAAAACCGTGAATAATATCTGGCATGTGTCTAAGATATGATTCTCTTTGCAGGTGAGCGCAGAACTGTAGGATCTATCGCAGAACCCATGTATGATTCATATGGAGATAAGGTATTACAATTATTCTTTTCTATATGGTTTGCATTTTGTTGAGTGTAGAAAGAAAAGACAGACATTGTAGACATGTCTATAGTTGAATGCATGTTTGTATGTTGTTAACAAAAGGCTTTATGCTCTGTTCTTACAGCCTTAGTGTTCATTAGTGTTCAAAGGGTAATAGATGAGACTAAGCTTGTAAACCTTGCAGAGGGGAGCTTACAGGTCACTGTGTATACCGTTTCTTGTCCAAATTGCATGTATTAAGCATGCTGCCATGGTGCACCCTGAGAGAGCATTAAAGTCCACGAGATTCATATAGTTGCATTACTACTTGTTCTCACCTCTGCAGAAAGCCGATTCAAGTTTTTGAACATTTTATTGTAAGGCACATTAGCATGGAATTCACGTACAATACACCCCATCCTACCCTCTCACGCTGTGTCAATCCTCCAAGCCTCTAAAGATTTAACACGAGAGTAAATAGAAATAAAATTAGAGGAGCTCTCATTAGGTTTTGATTCAAGCAAGCTCCACTTCAGTTATCCACTTCAGTTATTTCCCTACTCCATTGGCATATGGAAGAAGAAACAAACTGATGAGTGAAATCTACCATCATAAAGAATTATAGATTTCATTGTCGGACCAGTACAACAGGTCACCATTGTATAAAATCCTTGGATACTTCTAATCGAATAGATTTCCCTTTTAAGTTAAAGTTTGCCAACCTGAGAGAGTGCCAACAGAATTAGTGATAGGCATCATCACCCTCATTTTTCCGTTATCACTGTTTAATATTTTTTTATCACATTCTAACCATGTAAGTAATTGGTTGTATTTAAATGTTGGTTTATGAGTTTCCTGGCATCCTTCGGTATTTTTTTCTCGACTTCAATTATAATTAGTGTTTTTTAAATGTTGATTTCTAAATTTTCTTGCATAACGATATCTTTGTTTCTGCAGGATTTAGAAGATTACATGCACATGGTCCAAGGAAGACAACAATGAGGAAAATACTATGTACTATAGTTGGGAATAAAATATTCCATGCACATGGTCCAGTACAACAATGAGGATAAGGCTTTGTACTATATATAGTTTGGCAAGGTGTACATGGGAGGAAGAACCCCAACATCACCATATATAATCAGTAGAAACACATTCTTTTTTCGAGTAGAATCAATAAATCTATTCATTGGCTTCTGACAGAAGAAAATAAGTCTCCTCACAGCAAGGCAGAGGAAGTCCTACTTTTCCTTCTCATAAGCTATAATAAAGTTTAGTCGGTGTCTCGATAATCCTTTTAAAACACCTTTTAGCCATAGTGTCGTTTTTTTCTATACAAACTGTGGGAGGTTGGCCTTTTAGTCATGACAGAACCTTAACATTGCCATCTTCAAAGCTCTCTCTCTATAGAATCCTTATAGATGAAGACAACGGCATTTATTCGCAAAGGGATTATCTATAAAGTTGGGGTTCACATGCATTATTTAAATGTAAAAAGAGGCTTTCCTCCCCCCCCAAAAAAACTACTTCAAAATTAAATATTCTTGTATATATAAGTAATTTTGGTTCTAGCTTAATTTACTAGATGGAACATTGTATGGCTTATGTTTTACCAACACCATAAAATTTGACTTCCATACGGTGTACAAAATCTTGTGTAAGAAATGGAAAATTTTAAGCATATATAGAATACCGTTACAGGTATGAAAAGCATGAAAGAACCTGAGTACTTTTTGAAACATATATAGAGTTTTGGCAATTTTGGTTGGTTAGATGAATGTTTAGCATCGCAACCTGCATGAATTCACATTTCAAAAACATGACAACTTTGCATAGTATTAAGAGTGAGAGATTCATTGAATGATTTACCCTTAGATTTTTCTTGGGATTTGATATGAAATATTTAGATGAATTGATATAAATATAGATGTGTATATCTAGGATGAGAAAGGAAGACTTAAATGGCATATCCATGTAGGAGAAGCAAATAAAAGTGTTAAGATAAAGAAGAATGTTCATAAACTAATTGCATGTTGAAATGATGTATCACGATTTCTACATGCATGAATTTATGCCACAGTCAAACCAAGATTAGAGCCCTTCTTATTTCCGAATATTTCATCAACTTAACCAATATTTTATTTCAAATAGTTTAAATTTTCTGAGGAGCGAAAATGCTTTTCAATCCCCTAGACATAATATTTCCACTTATATTCAGATTTACTTCGGAAAGCCATTGTTAATTTCATTAGTGCCATTCCTTATGGAGGACTGTAATGGCTAGTTCTGAATTTATGTTATTATTTTTCTAAATATTGTATAGTACTTTTGTGTTGATTGAGGCTGTACTGTATGTATGGGCATGACATGCATTAATTGGGCTTTTTTTAAGAAATCATCAATTTGCTTGAGAAGTGTATATAATGATTCATTTTATTCTTTGGAGACTCATTTCAGAGGTATTTGGGAAAATCTTTTATTGTAAGTAGTAATTTTAGATTACTATTTTGCAAGTAAATCCCGAGTTTAAAGCTTTATTTTAATATATTTCAACCCTTTGTATAGGCGAAACAGGAGGATCTCTGATCTCTTCAATGTTTTTCTCTATGATTTTGAATCCTTTTGAGTTCGATTGAGAAGATGAGACTGGAAGAAGGGCATTCAGAATTTCTTCTATACCACTTTCTTCTTCACCAAACTGCAGCATTTCTATTGATTATTTTTCTGGTGCTTGAGTTCCTTCCAGTATTGACTCATCTAGTTCAATGTAGCAAGAGTATTTATTTTTACAAAGAGGACAGGTAAATTCTTTGTTGTTGTCTTCAAAATTTATATGACACATCTCATTATCTCCTCCCCAACTTAGATTTAGCACTTTGGCAAGTGTAGCATGCTTGTGATCAAAATCACTACACCTCTTTTTTAACAGTGTGTAGCTTCTGATATTTGCGGTTCTATTCATGTTCTTTGAAATGGGTTGAATACAAAATTGCAACGGGGTCTTCAATGATTTCCTTTTCATGAGCTAAAATATCAGACTTTTCTTTCAAGTAGGGATTGAAGAATGATTCTCTTAATGCAAGAATGTTTTTTTCTGTTGTAGAGGCCAAGCCATCATGCACAATACTAAGATCATCTTATTCTTGGGCTTGATCATTGTCTTGTAGGTCTTGAGGAAAGCACGTCTTCGTCATTCGTTTACAAGTACATTTCATGACTAGCAAGTTCAACAAATATATAGTCTTTTTTTTTATGTCAGAAAATTTCATCTTTTGCAAACAATCTCATCAAAAACTTTATCAAACGCTCGATGAAGCTCTGGAGAAAGACAAATCTACTTCCTTGCATTCTTTAGTAGCTTGATTCTCTACTAAGATATTTGTGGAAGGAAAAGCGTTTGGTTGCTCACAAAGGAAGTCGTCATTAGAAGCTTCTAGAAACAAAATTGGGACAAAAATTGTGGTATTGAAAATCTTCAGGGACTTCTTCTAACAAATTGATATTTGCTTCTTGGCTTCGTAGTGCTTCAAGCTCTTCAAACTTCTTTTACATGGCCTCAACAAACTGAAAGACTTCATGGTTGAGTTTGGGATTCGATTGTCTTCTTATCACTTTTTCAATTCTTAGAATATATTATTTTTTTAATGTTGTCGTCTCTTCATCTTCATATGCAAGAAATGCATCAATATGAAGACAAAGGAAAGGCAAGATCTTGAGTTTTTCATCAAGCCATGAGTCATTTGTTAGTTTTTCAACATGTGTTTCATCTACCATTTTGGTGTCAAAGAAGTGAAGACACTATCATTTGCCAAACATGCCAACTATTCTTCAAGATGATATTGTTGCTTTTGTGTTAGTAACAAACTTGCACCTTTTTTTTAATGCTTTCATCAAATGCCCAAACTTATGATCATGAGTAGTTCTACCTTCTTTTAAATTATCTCTGTAGGGCTTTATTTTTTTATTATCCACTAAAATTTCAACCAATATTGGTTTTGACAACTTCATGTGCAGTTTCTTAATTTATTTGCCACCACCTCTTTGCAAGTTGGTCATAATCTTGTTGTAGCCAAATATTTTCACGCTTCAATTTTTTGCAATCATCAATCAAACCTTGGGCAATATGATACAAATTCTGAATAGTAGGGGATAAATTAGATTTCATTATTAGGTAAAACTGACGTTAAGGGACCACTTTTCAACAGAGTTGCCAACCTCCATTTTAGGGGAGGTTCCTTAAAATGTCTAGAAAATGCACAAAGTGTTTTGAATGGAGTTGTCAAAAACTATTAGCAAGATTTTATGTTGTCGTTTTTCTTTGTTAATTTTATAGACTTGTCCAATAGACATTGCCAAAAACTCGCGACATTGGAGAAATCACTCTGGGATGATGATTTTATTTTATGTTTGAGAGGGGTAGCCAAAAACTATTAGCAAGATTTTATGTTTGAGAGGGGTAGCCAAAGTGCTTTGAATGGAGTTACCAAAAACTATTAGAAAGATTATATGTTGTCGTTTTTCTTTGTTAATTTTACAGACTTGTCCAATAGACATTGTCATAAACTTGTGACATTGGAGAAATCACTATGGGATGATGATTTTATTCTATGTTTGAGAGGGGTAGCTCCCTTGTATGATGAGGGTGTTTTGGGATTTTTGATTACTTTTAACCTAAAAGTACAAAGAGAAAGCAAAAAGAAATGAAGAATGAGATTAGATGAAAAGGAGAGTGAGAAACCCACAAAGGAACAAATGCAAAGCATTATGCGAATAACTGGGATTTGAATGAAATGAGTTGAAATATTTTATTTGGCATGAAAAATGAATTATGAATAGTAAATATTTATGAGGGCAAATGATTTACTTGGAGCATAATGTTTTTTTCAAAATCAAAGTGGGTATTTTGACATTGAGTCCACACTCTGAGTTTTCGACATAAAGTTTGTAAATACTAAGGGTTTTCACACAATCTTGAAAACACAAAACTTCAATGTATTATTTCAGCTCCAGACAACAAAGTACATTCCATTGATGAAGCATATTAAAATCCATCCAAAATGCTCAAGGGTTTGCATACAATCTTGAAAATACATGAATTTGATATATTGTTTCATCTCTGGATGGCAAAACACATTCCATTTTTGAAAAATAACAAACCCATGAATCCAAAATGTTCAATACTTATGTTTTCTCATAATCTATTAACATATATTAAAAAGAAACATTTGTACACAAAGTTGTACCAAACCTGCGCCTAAGGTTGAGAGAAAGAAGATTTGTTTACAATCAATTTGATCTTTTTGTACCTGCTTGCCCTCACATAGTAGTTTTGTAACTACTTGAAACTAAGTCAACTAATTAATGAGTTCTCTTTGCTCATACTAGAGTTGGTCCATGTTTCTATTTTTATTCTTGGCACTCTTTTAGAAGTACATTACATAGCAGTAATATTAATTATTTTTTTGACTTTTTAAATATACATGACTTTGCATGTAGAGAAGATAATAGTAAGTTCAAAATAATAAATTATTTTTTATGAGTTATTAAATATAAATACGACTTTGCATGTAGAGAAGATAATAGTTAATTCAAAAGAACTAATAAATTGCACTTTACAAAGTCACATGGTGTTTGATTTGGCCCCACTACACTATTGACTTGATTTGTTTATTTTTGAGGGTTTTGCACATAGTAACATTTTATAAATAGAATATATATCAAGTGATTATTATAAAATTTAATTAATTTAAAAAAGATAAATATGATTTAATATTGTCAATGAGATGCAGGCGAGTTGGTAAAGTGGTTTGGTTACTTCAAGCTTTACTATTGTATCTGAGGCTAGATGTGGCTATCATTGGCATTTTTGGATCGGTTGTGAGTATTGTTAGTATTTTGAATCCGGTCGTGGCCGTTCATTGGTATTCTTTGACCGATTGTTGGTATTCTTGGGCCAGTTGTCGCTGTCATTAGTATTCTCGAGTCGGTTACGGTCATTCGTTGATATTCTTGCACTGATTGTGATCATTCGTTGGTATTCTTGCACTAATTATGGTTGTTCATTGGTATTCTTGGGTTGGTTGTGGCCGTTGTTGGTATTCTCAGGCTGGTTGTGGTTTTTATTGGTATATCTAGTACATGTGGTAGATGATCACATGGGGATCTAGGCCTCCCATTGCGTTTCAAACAGGTTGGAGCTTCGGTCCAAATCGAATACCTATCAAAAAGATAGAATTAATGTGTGTGTGTGTGTGTGTTTTATTATCAAGAAGTCGTTTAGCATTCAAATTTGGATCAATACCTTTGTCTCTTTTGATGTATTTTAAATGCCAACATGCCCTCTCAATGAACATTGCATTTTGAGGTACTTGCAAAAATAACTGCGCATTTTGTGAAAAGTAGCTTCTTTGAGTCAAATTAACATTTTGAATGGGATCAACTTGACATCAAATTAAATTGACGCTAACTACTTGACATTGACATTAATTGTATGATTTTCTCTTTTTGGGTTCATCTTAGACTCACAAACATTAGTTTTTGGATGCTTGATTTTGAACTTAATTCTACCTTGACACTAAATCAAACTAATTGTAGACACTTATATTTGGTATTAGATAACTGAAAATAATGAAATTTGACCAACCTTTGACATACTTATGCTCATTTACATGATTCATATTTGTCATTCCTCATAGCCATTTGCTCTCAAATAGGTTTGAACTTCCAAGTGGTCTTTACTATTAGACATGATGTTCCTAGTATCTGTGTAAACTTTATATCATTCACAAGTTGTCTCTGAACCTCAAGTCATTGTTCATGTTTTTTGGGCAGGTTCATGACTCTCAAACAGTCCCTTTGTCGTGGAATTGTCCACTTACGTTGAACTTGTCTCTACACCCTTTAAGGGCTAGTTTCTAAAATTTAATTATTTAAAAGGGTCAGCTCGTATGTTTTGCATGTTGGGCTGGAGGAAATACCCAAAGACTTAGTAATATAAACATATCAAGTCTAAGCATTTATTATCTAGGAATCTATTAATCACTCACTAGAAATACAACTGTACATTGAGAGCAACTTTCCTACTTTTGACTTTGAAATCCCTAAAAAGAGAAAGTCCTAAGCAAAGTTTGAATATTATTTGCAAGGTCAAGTCACATGTTGTCAGGTGTTGAAAGTCATATACATGATTGCATTGCATATTGATATTACATAGTGTTGTTCCCAAAATCTGTCACTCCTTTTTGGGACAACATATAAACTATTTTGGTCCTGTAGGGCAAAATTATCTCTTCCCTTCTCAAAAAATTGTTCTGAGCATTCAAATTCTTCATTATTCAAGCTTTTTTAGTTAAGGGATTAGCAGGTTCAAAGGCTTCAACAGGTGGTCTCTCTCAAAGGAGCAAGTTTCCAACACTTAGGCATTTTCAGGATTGGTTCAATGCCTTGGTTCAATAAAAAATGTTCATTGGCAAGCTTCAAAGGAATTATTGAACCATTGAACCATTTTGGTTCAACAGTTGTACGGGTTCAAAGGTTCAACGTCATCGGCAAGCTTAAAGAGTTAAGCGCTTTGACAAAGTTCAACAAGTTCAACAGCTTCAAAACACTTAACGAAAAGAATAAGCTTGAACCATTGAACCGTCGAACCTTGAACCATTTTGGTTCAAAGGTTCAACGGTTCAACAGGTTCAACGCGTGTTTGGTTCAACGCAGTTGGTTCAACGTGTTTGGTTCAAGCGGTCGAATGAACGAGCAGAACAAAGGAATGAACCGTTGAACCAAAGTTGGTTCAATCAGTCAGTTCAATCAAACGGTTCAAAGGAGTGCCCTAAAAACCTAGGCCAAGTGCCCTTGCAGAGGGCAATGAACCAAGGCCAAGTGCCCTTACGGAGGGTAGCAAAATAAAGTTGAGTGCCCTTGCGGGGGGCAGTGAGCAAAATCAGACTAAGATATTTTCTTTAGAAAAATGAACAAGGCAGGGAAAATTAGAATTCCTTCAAATTTGTTCAAGGCAAAAGACGAGGCAAATTCTTTTGAAAGAAAAAGCCCGACGAAAAGCGGACGAAGCCAAGGAAAGATTTCCTTTGGACTAATTGTCTAAAGGAATTCCTTCAGACATTTTGTCCGAAGGAATTAAAGCCCGAAGGCTGCTTGAAGGACCCCAAATGGCAGGTACCCTTGCGGGGGGCTCTTAGCGACCAGAAAATGGACCTTCTCAAAGCCCGAAGGGACACCTTCCCTTGAGAAAGTTCCAAAGACATTAAGGCCCGTGACTAATTTCTACAGACTCTACAGGCCTGATTTCTATGGACTCCACAGGCTCATTTTTATGGACTCTGCAAATTCATTTCTACGAACTCTGCAGGCCCAATTTCTACAGACTCCGTAGGCTCATTTCTACGAACTCTGCAGGCTGGGTTCTACGAACTCTGCAAGCCCCATTTCTACGGACTCTGCAGGCTCATTTCTATGGACTCTGCAGGATGATTTCTAAGGGCTCATTTCTATGAACTCTGCAGGCTCATTTCTACGAACTCTGCAGACATATTTCTATGGACTCTTTCAAGGCTCGAGAAACTTAGAGAAAATAAAGGCTTCTGAGGAAGAAGATGAATTGTTCAACCTTGAACCAAAATGGTTCACAAGTTCAATGGGTTCAACGGTTCAAAAAAAGCTCCAAATAAGGATAAGAAGCGAAAGTTTCCAAAGATCAGTTCAAGGAGAGGGCGCAGGTGAATGAACCAAAGAAGCGATGGAACCAAGGAATAACAAAGACCACCCGAACCATTGAAATAGTGAACCTTTGACGTCCCCCTGGACATCAAATTCAAGCTAATAAAATATCTATTGATTTTCAAAATGCGGCGCGGAACTTAAAAATGAACTCAACAACCAGCTGAAGAAAGAGCTGAAAGAGCCAGCAAAGCTGGGAAGATAGCCCTGAGAGCTCCAGTTCAGGGAAAAGACAAAACCAAGAAGAGACAAAGAGGGAAAGACCAGAAATATCTGCGTTGGAGTTATTCCAGTAGGTGGAATAGTCCACCAAGTAGATATTTAAACTTGTAAACATTGAAGGCGCAACCTGTTTGTCTCCCTTGGAGTAAAAGTGAGGTGGACAGCTACGTAGACATCAGGCAATAGACTAAATGACTCAGGCCTGAGAGAAGATATTTGAGATGAGTTGACATGCCATAGTTGAGGCGGCCGCCTCGTTCCAGCATGGGCACTTTGACAAAACTAAAAATGCATTCAAGGCATTGAATGCAGCATGGGTCGTTCCATGGAACAAAGTGCCAAGCCTATCTTGGATGCTATATATTGTATTCTCTTACTTTATAAAAAATAGACTTTTCCATTATAGAAACGAAACTCTGCCAAAATTGAGAGGCGATTACTGAGACTTTGAGCTCAGATTGTTCATCATATTTCTTTGTTTGAATGAGAAAATAAGTTACTTTTAGACTTTGTGCTGTTATAGCTTGTGTCATTTTAAGAGATTATTCTTATGTCTGTCTTCTGAATGTATTCTTGTTTATTCAATTTAACAAGCAGAACTAGTGGAAGTAATCAGGAAGGTGTCCTGAAGCCAATTGTGGGAAGACTTTGTGCTAACTTCAATTGCCTTTAGTGTGTTTTTCTTTTTCTTTTTTTTCTGTGTAAATAACTTTGGGATGACTTTGTGCCCTCATTGTTCTTTGTATCTCACTCTTGGGCAGTCGAGGTGGAGACTTTGTGCTACATCTCAATCTGTTAGTTACTAAGCCCTTTGTCACCAGTCACTCATTACCTATCAGAAAGAACCCCTGTTGTTTATTGTAAGACCACTTCTGAAAGAAGAGAAGTGCCTTCAATGTTTTCACCAAGATTTCTCTTTTACTTGTGAACATCATCTCTGAAAAAAGAGAGATGGATGGTGTTATCCTACCCCTGAGTGTGATTTTCTGCTTATCTATATAGTATATAGCCTCTTCCTATTTACAGGGAACCTCCCCTTGATGAGAGGAGAGATTTGTCCCCTTTTGATATGGTAAACATGCACATATGGCCGATCAATCTCCCTATGATGTGGTTGAAGAGACCTATTTTGCTCATCAATTAGTTGTTGACAAAATATTCACCCAATAATTTTTGGTGACTCCACTGGGGAACGACATGCAGTTCTTAACCTTATCCATTTTTATTCTGCAATCTGGCAAGTCCACGTTATACTAGAAACCAGAGAGCCCAAGGTGTTGTTGACCCTATTTTTGAGTTGGTGCAGTAGGGCAATTTCAATTTGTTCCCTCTCCAACTTCAAGTTCAACGATCCAGGAGTGTTCCTCCTACTCATCCCATGTCACCAACATAAGATAGAGCTTCTTTTTCTGTTGTTACCAGAGCTTTGCCTATACATACTCCACCCAAATTTTTTATCCCCCTCTTCCATAATCAAATCATGGCAGTTCAAGGCCCCTGGGGTAACTCTTTTGGTCCACTCAATCTTACTCCACCTCTTCATGAGCTACCACGTAGTTAAAGGAAGAATTTCTCCAAGTTATTTGGTGATGAGAAAGTTCATCTTGATGAACATATTGCTGCCTTCAGCATAGCTTGTGGTGTGATAGGCATGGAATATGAGGACATAACAGTTAGGCTATTTTTGGAAACACTACAAAGTGCTGCTGCAAACTGGTTCTACCATCTATAGGCTCAGTCAGTGACTGATTGGGACACTCTCAAAGCTAAATTTGAAGCCAGATTCAAGCTTGCAGAAGATACGCATGCCTTGCTGGCCCAGCTCACACAGATGAAAAATGAACCTCATGAACCTATGAGAAATTTCATTTCCAAGTTTGACAAGCTGAGGAACTAGATTCTTACAATTGCTCAGCCAATACCTGAGAACTTTAAATGCTTCTTCATCAACTCACAACTACCTGAAGTGAGTTTTCTACTAAGACGTGTTGGCCACATAGACCTTGTTGTTTCTTAGGACTTGCCTACTGAGGTAGAAGATGACCTTATCTTGGCAGGAAAGATAAGGAGAGATCCTAACAAAGGTAAATCCTCTTCATCTTTTGAATACTCACTTACAACCACCACTGATCCAATGGTGCAGAAGCTGGCAAATGAATTGCTAGCTCGTAGAAAGTAAATGGATCAAGGGATGTCATCTACTCCTTCATATAGAGATGCACCAAGGAGGACATTCCCCAATCAGTCATACCAAGGCCATGCTGCCAGTAATCAAGGGCAGCCAAATCGTCTTTCTTTCTCATGAGAAAACCTTGCCATTGAAGCACCCCTAACCAATTCAGCAGTTGGATATCTTGAAACAGAATCAGATTTCTCCTTCCAGCCTGAATTGAACCCAGAAGATGATGCTAATCTCTTCACAGAAGGAGAAGAAGAATTAGCTTGTGACTCCAACATTGGTTTCTTGAATTATCAGGATGAACCCAAAAGTGAAGGTAGGGTAGTTGAGGGAACTTACATTGTATTCACCAGTCCAAGAACCAGTCAGCCCAGCAAGCTAATGAGGAAAGAACAAAAGAGCAAGCTCAGCCTGTAATTTCAATTGCTAAGCGGGGAACCACTCTGCCCTTCCAGCCAAAGGACCCAGTGACTGTTAAAAAGGTGAGTACCTCAAATACGCCTTCACCTCTAACTTCAAATTCAGAGACTAGTCCTGCCCCTTCCAAAAACTAAAAAGATGAACTCCCATCCTTTGTAACTAGTCCATTTCAGACATTTGACATAATCGACCATATAAAAAAAACTAAGATTCAAATGTCTGAATTTGAATTCCTGCAATCCAACCCCGAGTAGTTGGATAAGTTAGTGGAATGTGTGAGAAATAAAACCATCCCTACAGGACCAGTTGTTCCAAAGGTGACTCCCACATCCACCTGAAATAACCTTGTCATTACTCCTCCTATTGCTCCTAGAAGAACCAAACCATTTTATCTCCTTGCTGATAAATGGACACCAGCTGAACAATTGCATCATAGACTCAGGTGCATCTGACAACGTCATGCCTGCCAAAGTGGTTAAATCCCTTGATCTCACACTGACCAAGACATTTGGTAGATGTTTCTCCATAGAGAACAAACAAGTGCCACTGCTAGGACAAATCAAGGATGCCCCATTTACATTTGCAGCATTCCCAAAAAAGAGAATCAAAATGACTGTCTTGGTGGCTGACGTCTCAGCTTCATACGGCATCCTTCTTGGGAAAATTTTTTGCAAGGATTTTGGTGGTGAGTTGAGCATGGACCTGTCTGAAGCGAGGATTCCTATCAAAGGCATTATGTAGAGGCTGCTCCCTGTGAAAGAAGCAAAATACATGGTCACTAAAACATCAGCGCCTGAAGCTCAAATTTTATTTGAGTCTTTAGGCATGGGTAATTATTTATTGACCACAGAGGATGTTCATGTTTCAGCTGATCCAACTTCTAGGAATGACAATCTAAAAATTGGTTCAGACAGAATAGCAGAAGACAGGATAGACTGCAGTGCAAGTGTAGAAGAATCTCCCCCTCCAAACCAAGAAGAAACTAAAGAAAAATCAGTGTCTGATGAGGTATGGATTCTAAAATTTGATGGCAATTATTCCTCTACCAGTTCATAAGCTGGGATTATTCTAATATCTCCCCAAAGAGATATTTTTCCTTCTTCATATAAATTATAGTTCAACAATACTAACAATATTGCTGCTTGGATTAAAGGCCGCTCAAGACAAGGGCATCAAGCTCCTTCATGCCAAAGGAGATGTTGAGCTGGTGGTTTGTCAAGTGAGAAACCTGTACCAAACCAAAAATGAGAGATTGCATCATTACCGCAATCTAGTTTGGGAACAAATTGAAAGCTTTGATGCTTTCAGTATCTCTATAGTTTCTAGGGAATTTAATGACAGAGCTAATGCATTGGCTTTTTCAACAACTCTTTTGGTCCCTCACCCTAATTTTAAAGGAGAAAGTTACACTATTGAACTGGTCTTTCGACCAAGTGTGCCTGATAATGCCAATCATTGGCAAGTGTTTAATAGTGACCACCAAATCATTGCCTTCCTGAAACAAAAAGATAGCTTTGAACAACTGCATTTCGAAGGTAGTGAACCTCAAAAACTTGAACCAGCCTCTGAATCAAGTTTAGATGCAAGTGATGAATTCCTGCAACTGAAAGGGAATAAAATTTACAAAGGCTTGGTTTCCCTTGAGAAGCTATTTGACAAGCATGACAGATTCATCAAACAGTAGCAAACAGATTCAAACTCCTCTTAGGAGTTTGATCAGATAAATTTGGGTACCAAGGAAAATCTTAAGATGGTGAACATTGAGAAGTGTTGCACTCTGAAAGAGAAGTTCAAATTTGTTGCTCTGCTCTGTCAATAGATGGATGTCCTAGCATACTCCTATGATGATCTGAAGTCGCTCAGGCTTGATGAAATTCACCATAAAATTCCTCTCAAGGATGATTCGGTGCCTTACAAGCAAAAATCTAGGCAGTACAATCCAAAGATATCAAGTACTATTCTATCAAAAATATAGAAAATGTTGAATGTTAGGATAATTTTTCTAATCCATCATTCCACATGGATTGCCAACATAGTACCTATGAGGAAGAAGAATGGAAAAATTCACCTCTGTGTGGACTTCAAAAATCTGAATCAGTCATCCTTAAAGGATAACTATCCTCTGCCCATCATGGACCAAGTACTTCAGACAGTGACTAGATCATAGATGTTATCAATGTTAGACAACTTCTCAGGATACAATCAAGTTGAAGTAGGTGAAGCAGACCAACATAAGACTGCCTTCACCACACCTTTGGGCACCTTTGCCTATTGAAGAATGCCATTTGGTTTGATAAATACTAGCACCACTTTTCAGAGAGCAATGGACCTTGCTTTCAAAGACAAAATGGGTAAGTGCATTGTGGTATACCTTCATGACTTGACCGTCTTTTCTAAGCATCATCCTGATCATGGACATTATTTGCAACAAGAGCTAGAACGCTACCACCAGAATGGCATCTCTCTTAATCCCAAGAAGTCTACCTTTGGAGTAATAGAGGGAAAACTTCTTGGACACATTATATCCAAAGAAGGCATAAAGATTGACTCATACAGAGTCAATTCCATCCAAGAGCTTACCCTGCCTACAAGTAAGACTGCAGTTCACTCTTTTTTTGGAAAAGTGAACTTTTTATGAAGGTTCATTCCCAAATTCACGGAGAAGACTCACCATATCATAAACATGATGAAGGGAAAGGCCATGTTCAATTGGACTGAAGAAGGCAAATTAGCATTTCGAGATATTAAGACATCTATTGCCCATGCCCCAATTCTAGTTTGTCCAAACTATAACAAGGATTTCATGATGTATAATTATGCTTCTGAGCACACACTTTCAGCAATTTTGGTTCAACAGAACCAAAAAAGTGTGGAATCTCCTATTTCTTTCATGAGTTGTCCTCTCAAAGCTCATAAGCTAAAGTATTCAAACATGGAAAAGCATGTTTATGCAGTGGTGAAGGCAGTAAAGCATTTCCACTTCTACATCTTGAATTCACACACTACTACCCTGGTTCCTGATACCACAATTAAATCCATAATAACTCAGTAGGAGTTTGGGACAAAAAGAGGTAATTAGATTGCTAAAATTTAAGAGTTTGATATAGTCATCAAACCAACGAAGCTGGTGCAGGGAAAGGGTGTATGCCAGTTGATTACTGACAACAAACCTGAAGAAGTAGGGCATGAAGAAAAAGAAGTGGAAGACATGCCAACAGTCTTATTTATCTCCACCACCAATGAGTGGTATTAGAATATTACTCATTTCCTTACTTATGGTGAGTGTCTCGCCCACCTATCTCATAAAGAAAGGAGGATTGTTAAGTTGAAAGTGACTAATTTTGTCTTCTGGGACAATGGCCTATATAAGAGGAGCCTTGATGGAGTGTTTCTTCGCTGCGTGGATAAAGAGCAGCAGAACCAACTTTTGAAGTCCTTCCACAATCTGGCATATGGAGGACATTTTTTTACTCCTATAAATGCCCATAAGATTATGCGAGCCAGGTATTACTAGCCAACTCTCTTTCAAGATGCATACAAATGGGTACGAAGATGTGAACTATGCCAATAGTTCATGGGAAGACCTAAGTTAGGTGCTTTGACTCTCAATTCGGTGGTCATAGAAGAGCCATTTTAGCAATGGGGAATCGATTTCATTGGTGCTGTAAATCCATCTTCAAGCGCTAGACATGATTATGTCCTCACAACCATAGATTACTTCACCAAATGGGTGGAAGCAATTCCAACCAAGCATGTTATTTCAAAGGTAGTATGTGATTTCCTCAAAGAGAAAATCATTTCTAGGTTTGGGGTCCCAACCAAGATTGTCACAGATAACGTAGCTTATTTCTCTTCCCAGGAGATTATTTAGTTCTATTTTCACTATGGGATTACCCTCTCCCACTCCTCTGATTATTTCTCACAAGGGAATGGCCAAGCAGAATCAAGTAACAAGACCCTGGTGACCATCATCAAGACGCTGGTGGATGACAACCAATGAACCTAGCATAAAGCATTGGTTGATGCTTTATGGACAGACAGAATTACACCCAAAAGGGTGATTGGTATGTCACCTTTCCAACTTCTTTATGGACTCAATGCTGAGAGACCAATCACCCTGGAATTACCAGCATTGAAATTGGTTAAGGCAATTGAAGATTAGACATATAAAAGCTCCATTGATAAGAAGATCATGTGCATGACTGAGTTGGGTGAGCAACAAAATGTGGTGGTGGACCGAATTGATGCGCATCAAAGTCTGGTGAAGAAGCTCTTCGATCAGAAAGTCAAAAACCATGATTTATAGATTGGAGATCAAGTCCTGTTGTGGGACAAGAGAAGAGAACCAAAGGAAATGCATGGGAAATTCAATTCCCTTTGGAGAGGCCCATTCACTATCCATGAGCTCAATGGTGAAAATAGTTTCCTATTGAAGTATCAAGATGGCACGCCCTTTTCTTTGCCTCATAATGGGCAGCATCTGAAGCACTTCAATTCTTAAAGTATCAGATAAGTTCACCTGTACATATGTATATTTGTAAAGTCTTTAGTTCTGTTTTATGCTTTTCATTTTTATTTTTGGCGTCTTTCTTTTTTGGGGTAGCATGACTCCATAGCCCAATGACATACTTCAAGGCACTGGAGATTATGGTTTTTACTCCCCTCAGCTGCTTCAAAATTTCAACTGAAGGAAGTTTCCTAACTGGAGCTAGCTGTTGTTCCCAAAATCTGTCACTCCTTTTTGGGACAACATATGAACTATTTTGGTCCTGTAGGCCAAAATTATCTCTTCCCTTCTCAAAAAATTGTTTTGAGCATTCAAATTATTCATTATTCAAGCTTTTTCAGTTAAGGGATTAGCAGGTTCAAAGGCTTCAACAGGTGGTCTCTCTCAAAGGAGCAAGTTTCCAGCACTTAGGCATTATTAGGATTGATTCAACACCTTGGTTCAATCAAAAATGTTCATCGGCAAGCTTCAAAGGAAGGATTAAACCATTGAACCATTGAACAATTAAACCTTGAACCATTTTGGTTCAATAGTTCAATGGGTTCAAAGATTCAACGTCATCAACAAGCTTAAAGAGTTAAGCGCTTTAGCAAAGTTCAACAAGTTCAACTGCTTCAGCAAGTTCAACGGCTTCAAAACACTTAACGAAAAGAAGAAGGCTTGAACAATTGAACCGTTGAACCTTGAACCATTTTGGTTCAAAGGTTCAACAGGTTCAATGATTCAACAGGTTCAACACGTGTTTGGTTCAACATCTTTGGTTCAAGCGATCGAATGAACGAGCAGAATAAAGGAATGAACCGTTGAACTATTGAACCAAAATGGGTTCAACCAGTTAGTTCAATCAAATGGTTCAAAGGAGTGCCCCGAAAACCTAGGCCAAGTGCCCTTGCGGAAGGCAGCGAACCAAGGCCAAGTGCCCTTATGGAGGGTAGTGAAATAAAGTTGAGTGCCCTTGCGGGGGGTAGTGAGCAAAAGCAAACTAAGAGATTTTCTTCAAAAATATGAACAAGGCAGGAAAAGTTGGAATTCCTTTAGATTTGTTCAAGGTGAAAGATGAGGCTAATTCTTTCGGATAAATTGTCTGAAGGAATTCACCCGAAAGAAAAAGCCCAATAGAAAGCGGATGAAGCCAAGGAAAGATTTCCTTTGGACAAATTGTCCAAAGGAATCCCTTCGAATATTTTGTTCAAAGGAATTAAAGCCTGAAGGCTACTTGAAGGACCTCGAAGGGCAAGTACCCTTGCGGGGGCTCTTAGCAACCAAAAAATGGACCTTCTCAAGGCTCGAAGGGACACCTTCCCTTTAGGAAGTTCCAAAGACATTAAGGCCCGCAACCGATTTCTATGGACTCTATAGGCCCAATTTCTACAGACTCTACAGGCTCATTTCTACGGACTCCACAAACTCATTTCTATGGACCCTGCAAGCCTGATTTCTATGGACTCCACAAGCTCATTTCTATGGACTCTACAAGTTGGGTTTTATGGACTCATTTCTACAGACTCTGCAGGCCCGATTTCTACGGACTCTACAGGCTCATTTCTATGGACTCCAAAGGATGATTTCTAAGGGCTCATTTCTACGAACTCTATAGGCTCCTTTCTATGAACTCTGCAGACATATTTCTATGGACTCTTTTAAGGCTCGAGAAACTTAGATAAAACAAAGGCTTATGAGGAAGAAGATGAATCGTTGAACCTTGAACCAAAATGGTTCACAAGTTCAATGGGTTCAACGGTTCAAGGAAAGCTCCAAGTAAGGATAAGAAGTGGAAGTTTCCAAAGATCAGTTCAAGGAGAGGGCGTAGGTGAATGAACCAAAGAAGTGACGGAACCAAGGAATAATGGAGACCACCTAAACCATTGAAATAGTGAACCTTTGACATCCCCTTAGACGTCAAATTCAAGCTAATGAAATATTCGTTGATTTTCAAAATGTGGTGTAGAACCTAAAAATAAACTCAATGACCAGCTGATGAAAGAGCCGAAAGAGCCATCAAAGCTGGGAAGATAGCCCCGAGAGCTCCAGTTTCAAGAAAATACAAAACTAGGAAGAGACAAAGAGGGAAAGACCAAAATATCTATGTTGGAGTTATTTCAATAGGTGGAACAGTCCACCAAGTAGATATTTGAACTTGCAAATATTGAAGGCGTGGCCTGTTTTTCTCCCTTGGAGTAAAAGCGAGGTGGACAGTTGTGCAGACATCAGGCGACAGACTAGATGACTCAGGCCCAGGGGAAGACATTTGAGATGAATCAACATGCCACAGTTAAGGCGGTTGCCCTGTTCCAGCATGGGCACTTTGACAAAACTAAAAATGCATTCAAGGCATTAAATGCAGCATGGGTCATTCCATGGAACAAAGTGCCAAGCCTATCTTGGTTGCTATATATTGTATTCTCTTACTTTATGAAAAAGAGACTTTTCCATTATAAAAGTGAAATTCTGCCAAAATTGAGAGGCGATTACTGAGACTTTGAGCTCAGATTGTTCATCATATTTCTTTGTTTGAATGAGAAAGCAAGTTACTTTCAGACTTTGTACTGTTATAGCTTGTGCCATTTTAGGAGATTGTTCTTATGTCTGTCTTCTGAATATATTTTTGTTTATTCAATTTAACAAGCAAAACTAGTGGAAGTAATCAGGAAGGTGTCCTGAAGCCAACTGTGGGAAGACTTTGTGTTGACTGCAATTGCCTTTAGTGTGTTTGTCTTTTTTCTATTTCTATGTAAAGAACCTTAGGATGACTTTGTGCCCTCATTGTTCTTCTTATCTCACTCTTGGGTAGTCGAGGTGGAGACTTTATGCTACATCTTAGTCTACTGGTTACTAAGCCCTTCATCACCAGTCACTCATTACCTATCAGAAAGAACCCATGCTGTTCACTGCAAGACCACTTCTAAAAGAAGAGAAGTGCCTTCAACGTTTTCACTAGGATTTCTCCTTTGCTTGTGAACATTGTCTCTAAAAAAAGAGAGATGGATGGTGTTATCCTACCCCTGAGTGTTATTTTTTGCTTATATATATAGTATATAGCCTCCTCCTATTTACAGGGAACCTCCCCTTGATGAGAGGAGAGATTTGTCCCCTTTTGATGTGGTAAACCTACACATCTGGCCAACCAATCTCCCTATGTTGTGGTTGAAGAGACCTATTTCGCTCATCAGTTAGCTGTTAACAAAATATTCACCCAACACACAGGATTGCACACACTTAGTTAATTGGGAGAATTGCACGTGGTTTGACTTCCCTATTTGGAATGTTGGATATCTAGGTAGCGCTCAATCATAGGGGGTGTCTGAGACCAACAAATCCATCTCTTTTAACCTTTTTCCTCTATTCATGGTTATCTTATTTTATAGTGAAAATAGTTAGGGTTTTGAAGCAAAGACAAGGTAAATAGAGATATATACAACCAAATGAAAGTATCTGAATACACAGTTTCCATCCACAAACACATACATGCTCATCAAAATATTCACTGGATTCATGTAGTCTATAGGGACAATTCTACACTCTAGCAAATAATACCACACTACATAGGCGTTTAAGGAAGCGTAGACTTGTCTAGGCTCTCACAAACACACTATTTATGAATCTGAGTGTTCACATTTAATTCCATATGACTATATTCCTGCTATAGACCTGCATTCATATAAAACAAGCTAAGTGCATAATCTTCCTAGTATTTTCTTGAAATAGTAAGTTATTATATTCAACTAGTTACTTTCAGATTTGTATGATTATTTTATATCTTAATCAATCTAAATATTCAATTAGTTTTATACTATTAGGGTCATATTAATTCTAAAAAAGATAAAAACATATTGGTGAACCCACTTTTGTTTAGAACATTGTCAAACCTTAGGTGCCCTTATAGTTTTTTATTTTTCTAAGGTTTTCATATTTCTGCCCTTGGGTTTCATTTTTCAGACTTGATCTCTTAATATTTTTTAGTTGCATAGGTGTAATTTTGATGGTTTCCCCATTTTCCCTAAGGTTTTCATGTTTATTCTCCTATTAGGGTTTCCTCTATTAGAGGTTTTCATTGATTAGCTATTATTTGGACCAAAATAAATATATTTGTAAAATGCTCCAATATTTTTTCTATTCGTATTGAGTGGATAAAAATCTATTTTTGTTCAACATAATTTTGTGATTTTTTGGATTTCACAATTTACTATTTTTAGTAAATCCCATCTAGAGGGATGAAGGTGTACTCATTTTCAAAATAATTTTTGGGTTTTATCTATTTACATATTTTTATCAAAAACCTCTTTTTGTTTCCAAAAATTATTCATTATTTTCTTTGCATTGATTCTTTATTATATACATTGTATGATTGCTATAATTGATATTCAAAGTGTGTATTTTCTAATTCAAACAATATACTAGTGGTGATCCTACAATATATACATTCATCAAACCACCACTAGATTCAAGCACACCTTCTACAGTTAACATTACATCTTCTAGGAAACAATTGGAAGAAGAAAGGTTATAACATGAAAAATTACTAAAAGACAAGTCAAAATTGTTGGGTGAATATTTTGTCGGCTAGCTAACTGGTGACCAAAATAGTTCCTATCACCACAGCATATGGAGATGGGTCATCCTGGTGTGCAGCTTTACTACATCAACCGGAGACAAATCTCTCCTCTCATCAAGGGGAGGTTCCCTATTAAATATGCGGAGCTACATACAATATAAATAAGCAAAAAGTAAGACATAGGGGTGGGACAAACCATCCATCTCTCTTCTTTCAGAGATGATGCACACAGACAAAGGAGAAAATCTTGGCTATAAACGCTGAAGGCACTTCTCTTCTTTCAAAATTCTCCTTACAGGAAACAACAAGAGTTTCTTTCAGATAGTGAAATAACCAGTGATCAAAAGGGCATAGTAACAGCAGGATGAAATAGAGCACAAAGTCTCCACCTCAACTGCTCAAAGAGTATATCAAAAAGGGTAATGGGGGCACAAAGTCGCCCCAGAATCCTCAACACAAAAAGAAAAGGAAAACACGCACAAAGTCTTCCCACAGTTGGTTTCAGGACACTTCCTTATTACCTTCACTAATTCTGCGTACCAAATTAAATGAATAAGGACACCTTTAGATGACACAAGTTAGAACAACACAAAGCCTGTGAAAAATTTGCTTTCTCATTCAGATAATAATGGAAATGAAATTACAACTTGAGCTCAAAGTCTCAGTTTTTCTCTTTCAAAATGGGCAAAGTTTCACTCTTGTAAAATGAAAAGTCCCCTTTGTAACAAATGAGAGATTACAATATATAGCACTCCAAGAAAGACATGGGTGCTTGTTTTCCATAGAACGACCCATGTTGTGCATTCAATGCCTTGAATGCATTTCCAAGTTTGTCAAAGGACTGCATTGAAAATAGGGCAGTTGTCTTAACTATGGTGTGTCATTTCATCCCATCTGTCTTCTCTCGAGTCTGGATCATCTAGTCTGTCCCCTCTAATATCGGCATAGCTGTCTATTTTTTTACTTCATAAGAGGAAAAATAGGCCGCATCTTTAATTTTTGCAAGCTAGAAAATCTACTTTGCAAACTATTGGCATGTCATTTCATCCCATCTATCATCTCCCAAGTCTGGATCATCTGGTCTATCCCCTCTGATATCGGCGTAGCAATCCATTTTGTCTTTACTTCATGGGAGGAATAATAGGTTGTGTCTTTAATTTTTGCAAGCTAGAAAATCTACTTCATAAACTATTCCAACTACCGAAATAACTACTACCTAGATATTTTTCTCTTTGTCCTCTTTCTGCTTTTGTCTTTTCCAGCTTTGTCTCTTCTTGGAATTTAAGCTCCTGGGCTATCTTTTCAGCCAGTCACTTGGTTCTTCCTTCAAGTTCCACGCTTTATTTGAATTTCAAAAAATATTCCCTTACTTTAAATTTGACATCTGCGAGGACGTCATTGGTTGACTGTTTCAACGGTTCAAGCGGCCTTCTCAGCTCCTTGCTTCAATCGCTTTATTGATTTAATCACTTTCTTGCTCCTTGGTTGAACCATCGCTTTCATTTGAACTTGCCTTTGGAATCATCCATGTTGCTTCTCTCTTTGCTTGAGGCCGCCTTTGAACTTTTGAACCATGTTGAACCATTGAACTTTGAACTCTTTCAGTTTAAAGTTCAATCGGTTCATTGGTTTATTCTATGTCTCGCTCAAACACTGCTTCCTTTATCTTTCTAAGCTTTGGTTGAACCTTTGAACCTACCGATTGAACCAACTTTGGTTCAATGGTTCAATGGTCCAATCAATTCATTATTTATTATTTGGCTAAGTGTTGAACCTGTTTCTTTCCTGCAGAGTCCATAGAAACCAACCTTGAGAGTCCGTAGATTTGAGCCTGCCTGCAGAGTTCATAGATTTAAGCCTCTAGAGTCTGTATATTCAAGCCTACAAAGTTCATAGATTCATGCTCGTAGAGTCCATCGATTCAAGCCTGCAGAGTCCATAGATTCAAGCCTGCAGAGTCCATAGATTCAAGCTTGCAGAGTTCATAGATTCAAGCCTACAAAGTTCATAGATTCAAGCCTACAAAGTTCTTAGATTTTTGGAAAGCTTGAGAAATGAAGACCCTGAATGTTCAGAACAATTTTTGAAAGGGGAAGAGAGGATTTTAGTATGTAGAACCAAAATAGTTCAAATGTTGTCCCAAAAATGAGTGATATTTTTTGGGGGACAATAGCTGGCTCCAGTTGGGGAACTTCTTTTAGATGAGAACTTGGAATAGCTGAGGGGAGTAGAAACTAGAATCTCTAGTGCCTTGAAGTGTGCCATTGGGCTACGAAGTTGAGCTACTCAAAAAGAAAGGCTCCAAAAAATGAAAATGAAAAGCACAAAATAGCACAAAGACTTTGCAGTGAAAATGGCCTTCTATCTTGATAAACTAACAAGAAGCCATTTTGCTCCCCAGAATCGGTGACAGGTGAATGGAACTCTCCACCAAGAATTCAATCTCCTATGTCTTCCTCTTGGTTTTCTTCTCTTGCTACCCCTTGGCAAGACTTGCTTTCTAGTCTGAGAACCATGAATCTTGGTTCTCCTGTGGAGTCCCTTTTTTTGATTCTAATAGGTAGCAGCCTGGTCTATTACCATAATTTGTTATTTTGATAGTTTAGTTTGGCACATGTCTTGATTGTCCCCTTCAGACGCTTGGCAGACCACTGGCTTGGCATCTCCTTTGTCTTGAGTAGCTCCCCATTCGAGTAACAGAGATTCATACTCAACAGTGTTGTTGGTGTTGCAAAACTGCAACTCATGTAAAGAAGGAAGAATATCCCCTTTAGGAGATATGAACACCAACTTGGCCCCAGTACCTGTAGAGGAATTGTTTCCATCCATTTCCCAGATCCAAACATCACCAGAAATGGATCTTTTGTCAAATTTCTCTTCATTAGAGATGGAAGACCCTTTTTCATTTGTACTGTGCCCTACCAATCCTTCTGATGTCTGGTTTGAATCAATTCCTGGATCACCACCTACTAGACTTTCTTCTCCAGGAACATGGACGTCCTCCATGGTCAAGAAGTAATCACCCTTGCCTGAAAACTCAAACAAAATTTGAGCTTTAGGAGCTGACGTTTGGGTCTTGACATCTTGTACCAACTTGTCCAACTGATCAGGGTTGGACTGTAGGACTTCAAATTTAGTCATTTGACTCTTGGTCTTTTTGACATGATCAATTTTGTCAAATGACTGAATTGGACTAGGCACAGAGGATGAGAGTTCATCCTTTTGGTTTTTGGGAGGGGTGGGAGGACTGGATTGCAAAATTAAAGTAGAAGTTGCAAAACTATTTGGGATACTTACTTCTTTAGCAACCACCGAGTCCTTTGGCTGGAAAGACAGAGTGGTTCCACGTTCAACAATTGAAATTGTTGGTTGAGGTCGCTTCTCTATTTTTTCTTTATCAGCTGCTGAGCTGACTGGTTCTGGGATCGGGTGAACACAACATATGGTCCCTCATCTGCATCACCTTCATTTCTGGGTTCATCCTGGTAATCCAGTAAACTAATGATGGAGTCGCCAGCTGACTCTTCTTGATCCTCTATGAAGAGGTCAGTGTTATTTTCTTGATTAAACTCAGGTTGGAAAGAGAAATCATGCTCTATTTCCAAATATCCAACTGTTGAGTTGGCTGGAGGTGCTTCAATGGCGAGGTTCCTCTATGGAGGAGGAAGGTGATCTTGTTGTCCCTGATTCTTTGCAGCATTGCCTTGGTATGCTTGATTCTGAAATGTCCTCTTGGGCATATCTCTGTATGCAGGAGTAGATGACATCCCTTGTGCCATTTGTTTTTTGAGAGCTAACATCTCATTTGCTAGATTTTGTACCATGGGTCAGTGGTGACTACAGGTGAATACTCAAAAGATGAAGAGGATTTACCTTTATTAGGGTCTCTCCTTATCTTTCCTACCAAGATAAGGTCATCTTCTACCTCAGTAGCCAAGTCCTGAGCAACCTCAAGGTCTATATGTCTAGCCCGTCTCAACAGAAAACTCACTTCAGGTAGCTGTGAGTTGATGAAGAAACACATGAGATTCTGAGGTGTCGACTGGGAGATCATGGGAATCTTATACCTTAGCTTGTTGAACCTGGCAATGAAGTCCCTCATAGGCTCATGGGGCTCCTTTTTCATTTGTGTGAGCTGGGCTAGCAAGGCATGTGCATCCTCTGCTGGCCTGAACCTAGCTTCAAATTTAGCTTTGATAGTGTCCCAGCCAGTCACTGATCCAGTTTGCAGATGGTAAAACCAGTCTACATTAGCACCTTATAGTGTCTCCATGAAAAGCCTGACTGCCACATCTTCAAATTCCACCCCTATAACACCATAAGCTATGCTAAAAGCTGTAATGTGTTCATCAGGGTGAACTCTCCCATCACCAAAAAATTTGGGGAAATTCTTTCTTGAACTGAGTGGTAGCTCATGCAAGGGTGGAGTTAGATTAAGTGGGCCAAAAGAGTTACCCCAGGGGCCTTGAAATGCCATGATGGGATTATGAAAAAAGGTGATAATGCATCTGGGTGGAATGGCCAGATTGGAAGACAAAAATGGAAAAGAACTGGCCCTACTTTAGCTTGAGGCTTGAGGCTTCAGACTGTGCACTCTTTTCCAACGACTCTAGTTTTGTAGACCAGGTAAAATAATGGAAACAGACATGGAGGATGGAAAGGCTAATGATAGTGGGTAAGACATGGAACAGAGTCGCCAGACTCTATGGTGGATAAGGGTTATAATGATTATGGGTAAGACACAGGTGATGTTTCAATCTGAAACTTGAGGTTCCAAATTACACAAAATTACTGTGTCCCCAGTGGAGTTGTCAAAAACTATTACGCAAAGTTGGGGGGAAAATAACAATGAGAAATAACTGGAACTGCTTGTTCTTTCCCCAGCAGAGTCACCAAAAATTGTTGGGTGAATATTTTTTCAGCCAACTAACTGGTGACCAAAATAGTTCCTATCACCACAACATAGGGAGATGGGTCGTCCTGGTGTGCAGCTTTACTACATCAAACGGAGACAAATCTCTCCTCTCATCAAGGGGAGGTTCCCTATTAAATATGCAGAGATATATACAACATAAATAAGCATAAAGTAAGACACAGGGGTGGGACAAACCATCCATCTCTTTTATTTTAGAGATGATGCACATAGATAAAGGATAAAATCTTGGCTATAAACGTTGAAGGCACTTCTCTTCTTTCAGAAGTGTCCTTATAGGAAACAACAGGAGTTTCTTTCAGATAGTGAAATAACCAATGATCAAAAGGGCTTAGTAATAGCGGGATGAAATAGAGCGCAAAGTCTCCACCTCAACTGCTCAAAGAGTATATCACAAAGGATAATGGGGGCACAAAGTCAACCTAGAATCCTCAACACAAAAAGAAAAAGAAAACACAGATTGAAATTAATTGTGAAAGCACAAAGTCTTCCCACAGTTGGTTTCAAGACACTTCCCTATTATCTTCACTAATTATGCATACCAAATTAAATGAATAAGGACACCTTCAGATGACACAAGTTAGAACAGAACAAAGTCTGTGAAAAACCTACTTTCTCATTCAGATAACAATGGAAATGAAATTACAACTTGAGCTCAAAGTCTCAGTTTTTCTCTTTCAAAATGGGCAGAGTTTTGCTCTTGTAAAATGAAAAGTCCCCTTTGTAACAAATGAGATATTACAATATATAGCGCTCCAAGAAAGACTTGGGTGCTTGTTTTCCATAAAATGGTCCATGATGTGCATTCAATGCCTTGAATGCATTTCCAAGTTTGTCAAAGGACTGCATTGAAAATAGGGTAACTGTCTTAACTATGGCATGTCATTTCATCCCATCTATCTTCTCCCGAGTCTGGATCATCTGGTCTATCCGCTCTGATATCGGCGTAGCTATCCATTTTGTCTTTACTTCATGGGAGGAAAAATAGGTCGCGTCTTTAATTTTTGCAAGCTAAAAAATCTACTTCACAGACTATTGATGTGTCATTTCATCCCATCTGTCTTCTCCTGAGTCTGGATCATCTGGTCTGTCCCCTCTGATATCGATGCAGCTGTCCATTTTGTCTTTACTTCATGGGAGGAAAAATAGGTTGCGTCTTTAATTTTTGCAAGCTAGAAAATCTACTTTGCAGACTATTCCAACTACCGAAATAACTACTGCGTAGATATTTTCCTCTTTGTCCTCTTTTCGCTTTTATCTTTTCCAGCTTTGTCTCTTCTTGGAATTTAAGTTCTCGGGCTATCTTTTCAGCCAGTCACTTGGTTCTTCCTTCAAGTTCCATGGTTTATTTGAATTTCAATGGATATTTCCTTACCTTAAATTTGACGTCTGTAGGGACGTCATTGGTTGACTGTTTCAACGGTTCAAGCGGCCTTCTCGGCTCCTTGCTTCAATCACTTTATTGGTTCAATCACTTTCTTGCTCCTTGGTTGAACCATCGCTTTCATTTGAACTTGCCTTTGGAATCATCCATGTTGCTTCTCTCTTTGCTTGAGGCCGCCTTTGAACTTTTGAACCATGTTGAACCATTGAACTTTGAACTCTTTCAATTCAAAGTTCAATCGGTGTATTGGTTTATTCTGTGTCTCACTCAAACACTACTTTTTTTATCTTTCTAAGCTTTGGTTGAACCTTTGAACCTACCGATTGAACCAACTTTGGTTCAACGGTTCAATGGTCCAATCGATTCATTCTTCGTTATTTGGCTACGTGTTGAACTCGTTTCTTTCCTGCAGAGTCTGTAGAAACCAACCTTGAG
Organism: Torreya grandis; assembly: GCA_037957365.1. Classification (NCBI taxonomy): domain Eukaryota; kingdom Viridiplantae; phylum Streptophyta; class Pinopsida; order Cupressales; family Taxaceae; genus Torreya; species Torreya grandis. The sequence goes on along the minus strand of JARHVA010003378.1, from coordinate 1,597,417 downwards.
AGTTCATAGATTTGAGCCTGCCTACAGAGTTCATAGATTCAAGCTTGCAGAGTTCGTAGATTCAAGCCTATAGAGTCCGTAGATTCAACCCTGTAGAGTCTATAGATTCAAGCCTACAGAGTTCTTAGATTTCTGGAAAGCTTGAGAAATGAAGAACCTGAATGCTCAGAACAATTTTTGAAAGGGGAAGAGAGGATTTTGGTCTATAGGACCAAAATAGTTCAAATGTTGTCTCAAAAATGAGTGATATTTTTTGGTGGACAACAAAAATAAGCACAATCTAAACATGAAAATGTACTTATGAAACATGAAACTAAGAAAGAGGTTCTTAAGAAGGAGGTTTAAAAATAAGATGTAATTAGAAGATTAATATTACTAGCATAGTTTCCAAGGGGGAAATTACACAACCTTCCTCATTTATAAAGCCTATGGTTATTAGTCATCACGCAAATGTCAATCAATGCACAAATATCATAGTAGATCCCACTTTCAAGGTCAATATATGTAGCATGACACTTCTCAAGTATATTGGATATGACATTTGGGTAGATGCAAGATAATAGAGGACAAAAGGGGGGCCTAAAGCGACACTTTTTTTTTGAAAAATAATAATTGTTGAACTTGGAGAGAATTTCAAAGACATTTGAAAAATGAATTTGACAATGACCCAAGAATATGAATTATGTAATTTTGAATGTAGTTTCTATTTATTTAATTTCGATACCCAGATGATACAAATGTATGAAATGGATATATTTATGACAACAACATAACACTTTTTTTTGAAAAGATAAGGAGACTACATGTATACAAACACACTTTTTTTGAGTAAACAAATGAATTGTTGTATGAAATTTCATATATGGATAGATGAAATGTCGAATATTGTTGAGAATGATTTTTTTTAATATATATATTTTAAATAAATTTACAAATTAAGATAGCTATAAACTAGAACTACAAGTTTATGAATAAAACTTTTGACTTTAACTTCATGAATTTTTTTTATTTTTATTTTAAAGCATACCTGAGAATGTGTAGATTGTTGAGATATAAGTTTTATAAACATTCAATTAACAGTCAAAAATTTATGAAGGTATTTGTAATGATATATATATATATAGACCATAATGAAGTATGTTATGTATAAATTAAGTAATACTTAAAAATAATAGTTTAACATTAAAATAAAATATATTAAAAAACTATGCTTTCCCCTTTACCAACTCATATAATTTTTTTTAAATAATAAAATCTACCTGATCAGATGTGTCAACAAAGATGAAAAAGACTCCCAAATTTCTTAACAACCATGTGGGCTCCTCCATGACTGGTTTTAGGGTTAGGTTCAAACCTCCTTAAGTCTATACCCAAAGTAATTTTGGATGGAAAACATAAAAGTCAAAGATTGAAATGTTGAAAGGGCCTTTGAAAAGGGCGTATGCCCCTCAAAAGACATGTTACACCCTTTGCCCTGTAAAACATGTATTTCAAATGGTGTATGCCCTTTGAAAGACATTGTTTGATAAGGAAATGCAAATATTTAAAAAAAATGAAAGGAAAGGGCATACGCGTTATGTAGTACAAATGGTGTATGCCCTATGTAGTATAAAAGGTGTATGCCCTATGTATTATAAAGGGCATACACCCTTTGGCAAGATGTGTTGTGTTTTATTGTTTGCTTGTGTTAGTATGAGTATATATTTATTAAAATAAAAGTAACAAACTACATTTAATTTATATTACATTTTATATTCTTATAATTTAAATTGAAAGTATAAGAATATAAAATGTAATATAAATTAAATGTATTTTGTTACATTTATTTTACTAAATATAAAAAATTAGGGCTACTCTATAGCTTATGAAATCAATTTTAGAGCTATAAGAGTTACCATTTAGAAGTTAGTTTTTCAAAATCTATTTTGGTCAATACTTAGTTTTTAGAATTTTAGTATTGGAAGATAGAATGATAAACAAAATTTTGAATTATGTTACATATGTAATAGATATATACCATTGAGTATTACCCCTACTTTACCTAATTAAGTATGCCCAACCTAATTTGCCTACTTGAATATGCCCTACTCGATTGAATGCATGAACCATATCTTGATCTTGAGTATGCCCTACCTAAATACTTGAGCCATATCTTGATCTTGACTATGCCCTACCTACCTTCTCATCTTTGAGTATTCCCTACCTACCTATCCTTCTTACCTTACCTACTTGAGTTATTCACTTGAATATGCCCTACCTAATTGAGTATGCCCTACCCAATTGAATACCCAAGCCATATTTGGATCTTGAATACTTGTATCTAATCCTAGCCATATATATCTTACCTAAGCCATATATTTAAAGGAGAGGGGGAATTATCATGCTTGAAAATTAGTACAGGGGGCATTATTGGATCAAGGGATAAAGGAGAGGAGGCATTATCAAGGGCTACTTAGAAGTAGGAGACGAGGAATCATCACTATATAGAGAAAGCAGAGGGGGCATTGACTGAGCTATATCTTGAAAGGATAGGGGCATTCTCACCTATATAGAGAAATTCTTGACTAGAGACGATAAGGCAAAAGGCTTGAAAGAGGATTCATAAATAATTTGTTGGATTTTCAATTAATGGGTCTATCAATATACATAAATGACTACTCTGTAGCATTCCCGTAGTCATGATACATTCACTCATACATGACATCTACCACATACCTATTACTACATGTATATATGTAATCACTCATACATGACATCTACTTGTAGTCATGATATGATAACTTATACCAGACATGAATGTAGGTACTCACCCTAGTACACTCCATTTAGATTAAATTGAATCAAAACACCATTCAAAATTCATCCTAAAAAGATACAATTCATTCCAAAACAAATGTCAAACAAATGGCTCAATCCATACATGATTCAATTCCAAACTCATGCATTATTACAAAGTCACATAGAATAAATTCATCTTATAGAATTTCAAATTCACATAGGACACTACCACTACCACAACCACTACCCGTACAATTTGGGGTGGAGGCAAAATAATATTTTATTAGGTTTGTATCAAAATCACTCTATCACTATTTCCCTCTCCCCAAACCATATGGAGAGAGGGGTTAAAATCCATAATTAGTCATATATCATCATCATTCATCATCATAATCATTCCCCCATCATTCATCATCATCCTTAATCCCTCTTTCATCGACCTTCATCATTCTTCATTATCCATAATGACATTGTCATTGGTGTTCATCACCATTCATCATCCCTAGTCACTCCCTTATCAACTCTCATTATCCTTCATCATCCCTAATCACTCCCTCATTGCCCCTTATCATCTCTAATCACTCCTTCATGGACCCTCATCACCCCTAATCATCCCTAATCACTCCCACATTTTCCCCCATCACCCCTAATCATCCCTAATCACTCCCTCAATGGCTCTCATTATCCCTAATCACACCCTCATTAACCCTCATCATCCCTAATAATCCCTAATCACTCCCTCACCATCCCTTATTTCCCCTCATAATCCCTAATCACCCATAATCACTCCTTAATCATCCCTCATTGCCCATCATCATCCCTAATCACTTCCTTATCAACCTTCATCATCCCTCATCATCTCTAATCACTCCCTTATCAATCCTCATCATCCCTTATCATATTTAGTCACTCCCTCATTGACCCTAATTGTCCCTCATCATCCCTAATCACTCCCACATTGGTTGACATCATCCCTCATTATTGGATAAAGAATTTTGGATCTTCTCATGTTTGTAATTTATTCTCAGAGAATGTTATGGGTGTGAGTATACATTATGAGCATTTGTGCCACTGACTTTGCTCTAGTATGTTTTATCCTTGTGTTGTAATTTTTGGGCTTATGTGGGAATTATGATGGAAGGTGGGATTTGTCTCCTCTTCCACTGTGATGATTTACTTTGGAAGTTTTCTCTAAAATTTTGTTGCCAATCCATCTAGGTTGAGTGAATGTTTTGGATGTTGTTTGATTCGATCACAAGTCTTCTAGTGGCTTCCAAGTATATGTATGGTTGATGTGAACATGAAAATAATGGCTCAAAATTATAGAGTGTTTATGGTTTATGGTTTAAGGTTTAGTGATTAGGGGGATGGTGATAAATGATGATAGAGTGACTAGGTACGATGAGGGACTGATTAGGGATGATGAGGGAATGATTAGAGATGATGAATGTTGATTAGGGAGTGATTATAGATTATGAGGGTCAATTAGGAATGATGAGAGAGTGATTAGGGATGATTATGAATGATGGGTTTTATGGTTTAAGGTTTTAGAGTGTAGGTTTTAGGGTTTAGATTTTAGTGTTTAACATCTATGTCCTAAGGGTTTAAGGTTTAGGGGTTTTGGTTTTAAGGGTATAATGTTTATGATTTATGTTTTGAGGTTTTAGGATTTAAGGTTTTAAGGTTGAAGGTTTAGGATTTAGGGGTTTAGGGTTTGGGTTTTGTTGTTCAAGGTTTTGTTGTTTTGGGTTTTGGGTTTAGAGTTTGGATTTGTATGGCTTATGGGTTTAGGGTTTGTGTTATAATATCATTTCATCAAATTTTTATTTTATTACCTTCCTCTTCCTCACCCTTTGCATGGTGCCTCTTTGTTTGTCAAAATGGTTGCTCAGTGTTGGTAATTCTATGATAACAAGGCCTTCTCTATCCTTTTGCCTAGCTTGAGACTATTTTACCCTTTAAGGAACCATAAAATATCCTCCTTTGAATTTTTTAATGTATCTTCATAGGTATAAGGTGGAGTGATAACTAGCGGTGGCATTGAGGCACTTATTTGGATAGGAAAATAAAGAGGGGGCTAAGCAAAACTGCCAATGCTTTCATCATTATTCTATGGTGTGGTCTCTACCACATATGTTGTTTGTCCTAAATTTATTGAAATGCTCATAGCAGAGGATTGAATGTGAGTGGGTTTTGTAAATGACACTACTAGTTGATGGGATGGCCTTGAAAGAGAAGGTGTCTTTGAAAGGTATGGCTAAGTAGTTCATGTGCAAAGGTTAAAACCTTTGTACCCTATGTTGCAAGTGTAAAATAGGAACTTAAAAGAAGATGAATAATGACCTAAGAAAAACTATGAATGCTTCCCTAAGTATGGATTATCGATCTTGAGTCTGCATCAGAGTCTAGTGCCTTATCCTTTTGCTTGTCCTCTTCTTCTAGTAGTTATGTGCTTACATATTCAACCTATTTTGGTTCTATTTATATTGACTCCTCCACTTCAATTGTCTCAACCTGAGCCTTTTTCTCTACCTCTTCTTTTGATTCTCCCAAGATGTTAGTACCTCTAGATTCTTACCCTTTTCCCTCATATTTCTGACAAAGAGGACCCCCTTTAGTAAATAGATTGGTATTAGGTCCTTCATTTTTTTTTCACATCCTTGGGAGAGACTAGAGGGGTCCTAAACTTTATTTGAAAACAAGGAATGTTTTTGAGAAGAGGGGAGTTGGTTTCCTTAAAATGGGTGGAATGAAAGGTGAAGGGGTAATAATAGTGGTAGGAGGAGGAATTGACCTTAATCCTTAACCCTAGACCCTAAAAAACACTTAATCCTAAACCCTAAAAAACTTAAACCCTAAGTTCCCTAAACCCAAAAAGCATAAAAATATAAGACCCTACAACCCTAAAATATTAAAACCTAAACCCTAAACCCCATAAATTGTAAACCCAAATCCCTAACCCCATACCTAAACCCTAAACCCCATAACCTAAAAAGCTTAAACCCAAAAATCCCAAAACCCTTAAATGATAAAATGATAAAACCCTACACCCTAAGACATGAGTATTGATGAGGGAGTGAATAGGAATAATAAGGGATGATGATGGATGATGAGGGAGTGATTAGGGATGACAAGGGACAATGATAACTAGTGAGGGAGTGATGAGGTATGATAAGGGATGACAGGGGATTGAATATGGATGATAAGGGATGATGATAGTTAATGAGGGAGTGATTATGGATGATGAAGGATATTTAGAGATACTGATAAAGTGATGAGTGATGATAAGGGATGATGAGTTTCGATGAGGGATTGTTTAAGGATGTTGAGGTTTGATGAGGGAGTGATTAGGGATGATTAAGGATAATTAGGGATTATTAGGGATGATGAGAGAGTGACTATGAATGATTAAGGATGATGAGGGTTGATGAGGGAGTGATTAGAGATAATGAGGGATGATAAAAAATAATGAGGGAATGATTAGGGATGATGATGGATAATTAGGGTGGATAAGGGAGTGACTAGGGATGATAAGGGTTGATGAGGGTTAATGAGAGAATGATTAGGAATGATGAGGGTTGATGAGGGAGTGATTGGAGATGATGAGGGGAAATGAGGGATAATGTGGGAGTGATTATGGGTGATTAGGGATGATGAAGGGCAATGAGGGATGATGAGGAGTGATTAAGAATGATGAGGGTCAATGAGGGTATGATTAGTGTTAGGGTGTGGAGCTAAAAGCTACACCTTAAGGCAAACAGATAGGAGGGTTTCTAGCGCAAGCAGTCGCCGGCGTCGGCAGGCCACACCGACGTCGGTCAGGGGACGCAGAAGGGAAACCGGCGACGGCAGTATGTCGGCCGACGTCGGTCACCTCCAGGAGGGAAGGGACCGATGTCGGTCACCTGTAGCGGTCTGAACTGCTGTTTACGAACAGTTAGTTAAGTGAACGCAAAGTTTGCATGGTAAAGGCTTGTTCGAAGCCTTGAGCCGCAAGTCTAGTCAGTGTATGCATGAGATCTATATAATAGACTCATGGGCTGTATTGTTAAGTGGAGAATTTGGAGAAGAGCTATGTGAAGCTTGGAGAGTTCTTCCCATGGTGGAATCAAGTAGGATTCCCCATGTGTGTTTAAGTAAGATCAGGTTTGACTTGCAGGGGTGTATGGATGCGAGGTTCAGAAAGGAGATCAGCGCGGGGACGTTAGATCCAAGGTGACAGCAATACATCAGCAAGGTCATGGAGAGATCTACTTGGAGTACGGTTGTGTACTCGATTGTACAGATGTGCAATGAGGTGAACAACAGCTTGTGTTAGCTGTGTGTTGTGACCTATGAGAGAAGATTACTCTGGAGGGAAGTTTACTGTAAGCCCACAGGATGTGGAAGAAAGAGTGCCACCTCTTTGTTGTAGATTCCTTTGTAATGAGTTGAATATAATTGTATATTGCCTCTCATATTCTGTGTGTCTTCTCATTGATAGTTATTTGTTCTTCTGGATTCCGCATGTTTAGTTGCTTATACATTGGTAATCATGTGTGCTCTTAATTCTGACAAGTTGTGTCAGAGCTTTGGGGAGTTTAGGTCCCATCAATTGGTATCAGAGCGAGGTTGGACGTTCTCAGAGCGAGCTTGACTAACAGATGTTCCAAATCTGTTAAGTGTTTGTTGATTACAGGTCACTCACAGGGGTTGCTGTTTGAGTGGGAGTATAGCAAGGCAGAAGATGGTACGATGAGAATGAAGGAAATCAGGCACAGAATTAACACCACATGGAGTGTGGTGGGTTGTCTTCGAGTGGGAGCTTGGAGAGGAATACAAGCCAGGATACAGATTGGACAGAGTACTGGTTTTGGGTACAGGTGCAGCTCTTTATCTCCAAGTGGGAGATTGTTAGGGTGTGGAGCTAAAAGCTACACCTTAAGGAAAACAGATAGGAGGGTTTCTAGCGCAAGCAGTCGCCGGCGTCGGCAGGCCACATCGACGTCGGTCAGGGGACGCAGAAGGGAAACCGGCGACGGCAGTATGTCGGCCGACGTCGGTCACCTCCAGGAGGGAAGGGACCGACGTCGGTCACCTGTAGCGGTCTGAACTGCTGTTTACGAACAGTTAGTTAAGTGAACGCAAAGTTTGCATGGTAAAGGCTTGTTCGAAGCCTTGAGCCGCAAGTCTAGTCAGTGTATGCATGAGATCTATATAATAGACTCATGGGCTGTATTGTTAAGTGGAGAATTTGGAGAAGAGCTATGTGAAGCTTGGAGAGTTCTTCCCATGGTGGAATCAAGTAGGATTCCCCATGTGTGTTTAAGTAAGATCAGGTTTGACTTGCAGGGGTGTATGGATGCGAGGTTCAGAAAGGAGATCAGCGCGGGGACGTTAGATCCAAGGTGACAGCAATACATCAGCAAGGTCATGGAGAGATCTACTTGGAGTACGGTTGTGTACTCGATTGTACAGATGTGCAATGAGGTGAACAACAGCTTGTGTTAGCTGTGTGTTGTGACCTATGAGAGAAGATTACTCTGGAGGGAAGTTTACTGTAAGCCCACAGGATGTGGAAGAAAGAGTGCCACCTCTTTGTTGTAGATTCCTTTGTAATGAGTTGAATATAATTGTATATTGCCTCTCATATTCTGTGTGTCTTCTCATTGATAGTTATTTGTTCTTCTGGATTCCGCATGTTTAGTTGCTTATACATTGGTAATCATGTGTGCTCTTAATTCTGACAAGTTGTGTCAGAGCTTTGGGGAGTTTAGGTCCCATCAATTAGGGATGATGAAGGCCATTGAAGGAGTGATTAGGGATGATTAAGGATGATAAGGGATAATGTGGGAGTGACTATAGATGATTAGGGATGATGAGGGTCCATGGAGGAGTGATTAGGGATGATGAGAGATGATGAGGGAATGATTAGGGATGATGAGGGAAAATTAAGGTTAATGAGGGAGTGACTAGGGATAATGAGTAATGATGAGGACCAATGACAATATCATTGATACAATGGGGGATGTTAAGGGATGATGAATGTCTATGAGAGAGGGATTGATGATGATGAAAAATGATGATTTATGAACTTGAACCCCTCCTTATAATTCTCCATCTTATTTTAATATATGGATTGGTCAATGTCACCTCTCCTTTCTCTATATAGGTGATAATGTCCCTTGACTAATTTTACAACATCTCTTGAGAATTCCCCCTCTCCTTTATCCCTTGATATGATAATGCCCCCTCCTTTATCCCTTGATATGATACTGATTTTAAAGTATGATAATGTCCCCTCTCCTTTTAAGATATGGCTCATGTATTCAAATAGATATTAGTTATTCAAGATAGGGCTTGGGTAAGATTAATATGGTTATTATTAGATATGGATATTCAAGATCAAGATATGGCTTGGGAATTCAATTGGATAGGGTATACTCAAGTAGGTAAGGCATAGTCAAGTAGGTAGGGAAAAAGTAATATGTAGTTAAGGCATACTTAAGTATGTTTAAATTAGGTTTAGGCATACTCAAATATAAGAATGTAAGTATGGCATAGTTAATATCAAGATATGAGTCAGCTATTTAGGTAGGGCATACTCAAGATCAAGATATGGCTCAGGTATTCAATTAGGCATGGCATACTCAAGTAGGTAAAGTGTGCAGGGAATAATCAATGGTATAAAGCTAAATTATAAATGTAACATGATTCTAAACTTTATCTCTCATTATATCTATCAGGAAGTAGGCTTCCCTTACCAAGAACATAAGCTAAGTAGGTATGACATAGCTACATAGGTATGGAAAGAATATATGCAATTTATAGACTAGGATCAAACTTCCTTTGATATTTAAGAATATATTATAGAAAAGGAAAGTAGGTAGGAAAAGAATGAGGCTCTATATCGAGAAGCAAGTTTCCCTTACCTTATCAAGTAGGGCATAACTAAGTAGATAGTAAAAGAACAAAGTTATCTATTAAGAAATAAGCTTCCCTTGATAGCTATGCCTTAATCCAAAAGGAAAGAAAATATATATATTGGGAAGGCAAGCTTCCCTTGATAGTTATGCCTTACTGCCTTCCAATCTATCGAGAAGGCAAGCTTCCCTTGATATGTTATTGGGTGAATCAAAGATAGATATAAAGAAAGAAATCTTCCCTTACCTTTCTCCTTGGCATAGATGAATTAGGTATGGAAAGCTCAATCAAAGGATTTTATGTATATGCTACATAATTTTTAACATAGACCTTATATATGTCTTGACCAATTTATACCTGAGCCCCTATCTATAGATATGGCTCCCTATATTTATCTCGACCAGTGACATCCATAGTTGAGACTAGAGTTTACTAACTCCAATATTTTGGCCATTTTTTAAACCTAAAATTTTGAAAACTAAGTATTGACCATAATGGATTTTTAAAAACTATCTTTTAAATGGTAACTCCTACAGCGGTGGAATTGACTTCATAAGATGCAGAGTCACCTTAATTTGTTATATTTGGTAAAATAAATAAAAATTATAAGAATATAATAATGTAATATGAATTAAATGTAAACTTATACTGATATATATCCTGATACAAATGAATAAAAAACTCCACAAAAATTACTACATAGGGCGTACGCCCTTTGTACTACATAGGGTGTATGCCCTTTACCAAAGGGCGTACGCCCTTTCCCTTAAAATTTTTCAAATGTTTATATTTCCCTCTAAAATAGATTTTCAAAGGTCATATGCCCTTTAGGCTCGAGACCATCTTGAATGAAGTTTGCTATGGTTTTTTTTAAAAGAAGGGCTACGCCATTTATTTAAAAAGTTGCATTTTTCATTTTGTCCACTTTTTTGTCCCCCAACTTTGTGCATCCACCCATTCAACACTTAGCTATGACTATGACCTATGACTATTTCATAAGAAATATTCCATGGCATATATATATTCATAACAAATCATTGAAATTTGATTTTAAATTTATCCTACCTTGGTCCAGTGCAATGTTTTAATAGGAAAAACCTTGGTCACATCGATGGGTGCAACAGTAGATAATAATAATGATTATGTTACATGCAATGTTGGAGGTGACATATTTTCTATTACAAATGATGGAGCATATACATATTAAGAAAACTAAGTGGAAACTATCTCTTCCACTAAGAGTCAAGGAATCATATAAAATTCTTATACAATTATGAATAAGATACAAGATATTGATAATAAAGTACATGTTAAAGATCAATAGAGATCAGAATAATCAATTCTAAAATATAGTGCAATTCGTTGCACATATTCTACTACATATAAAAAATATGATGGGAATGACATGTCAAAATTACAAGAAGGATAATGTTATAATAACTATGTTGATATCGACACTTGGTATTACAGTGATGAGGAAGAAGATCAGATTAATGATATAAGCCAAGAGCTTACGGTTTTAAACTTTGATACAATAACAAACTCAACAAATGGTTACATAAATGGTGCAATAACTCCATGGGAGGGTCCCCTTAATGGGATGATTGGTTAAGCTCACATTAATTCTCAGATTTCAAATAAAAAAATAAAATATTCAAAAATAAGAAATTAAGACCTATGCATGACATGTATTTCTTGTTTACATGATTTGATTATACTTTATTATATATAGTAAATTATATATCATGTTTTCTATGAACATGCATTTCATGGTATATATGATTGAGATGTAAGACATACATGTCACCCATGTGTTTTGTCTTTTTTTACCAATGTGTTCTTTTAACCCTTAATTAAATATAAATGTGTACATGAATTCATCTTATAAAGGTATACAATAAAGTACAAATCTGAATGTAAAACCTTGAAACTGATTTGGCACATAGCTTGATGAATATAGAAATTAAAACCAAAGAATAAGATACTTAACTATTAACTATATTTATTAGACTAAGACTAAAGTTAGGTGGTAGGAAAAGTAGTAAATTGGATTGTATGTTGCTTGGATAAATATTTAGATCTCTAGGTGCATTGGGATACTACCATTAGCTTCAAATTGGTATCATCTAATGTGTTCCAGGTCTGACAATTTTGTCTTTATATATTTTATCTCTTTATTTTGATACAGGTAGATGCATCTATTTTTCCTTTAATTATGTGCATGATCCCAAGGTTTGGTGATGCACAAAACTCCTATAAATTGATCTCCTTCAGTTGAAATCCTAGGTCCACTTGCAATGATAAACTTAGACATATAAAAGGGGAATAAATATGGGTTGAGATGACCACAATCACTCCTCATTAAATGCTTGAGCATTGGTTACATATTCAATACTCCAATAGGGAAGTAAAATCACATGTAGTTATCCCCATTAGGTAAATGTGTGCAATAGTGCTCGTTCAATAGATGAAACTTATAATCTAACACCTAATACTTAGAAATTGACAATTTTGGTTTGGATCTTGAGTGCTTTAGACTTGGTTAAAACTTGATCTTAGTGAATAGGGTAGTACATTTGAATGTGTAAGAGTTTGGGTATGCTTGGTAAGTACTTATTAGATAAGTGCTAATTCTATACTTATTTTCTATTTGTACGAGACTATTTGGGTACTTGCTCATGCCATATAAATGTAAAATGTATGGGTTGACCCATAGGAATGATTTAAATTTGAAATGTGACCATTGCTTGGTGTGGAATGAAATTTTCAGACTCAACAATATCATCAAACAATATTTTATGAGTCTAACGTTACTATCCAGGAGAGAGGAACACTAATTTGATGATCTAGAAATGTATGGGTATGATAATTAATTAGTTTGACAAAGAGTGTGGTATTTTTTGTATGTGATTGATTTCAACTTGATAGGTTTAGACCGGTAGAAGGCATGCATATGTTATAGAATGGTGAATGAAAGTCATGTATGTATGCACAAGTCATGTAAGATTAAAGTAAGTCAAAAATGACATTACCAAGTATCAAATAATATAATTTAGTGTCTAAAAATACCCCCTTTTTATTCTAGTATTGAAATGCAATAAAAATACTAGAGGAATAGGATAAATATATGTACATGAGAGTATACTACACACTTTATCTTGAGGAGATGCTCTAAACATGCAATCTGCTCCAAGAAGACCTATAATTAAAATGTAGTAGTTAATGTATATGGAATGAAATCTAATAATGCATAAATTGAAACTTGAAAATTAAGATCAAGGAAATAGTATAATTATAGGTAGGTGAATCGTGTTGTATTGTAAGTTGCTGGAGATGATGCTTCCTTATTGAAGCATTGGATAATGGTTCCTCTTGTTGAACCCTTTCAAAAACAAATTCAATAATCAATCTCCAATTTTGTGTAACTAATGTGAGGTTATGGATTGGGAAGGTAGATGCCCCAACCCTCAATGGAAAAAACAAATTGAATAATGCCAAGGATATTGAGCATCACAAAAACCTCAACTGCACTAAACCATATAACTAATCTTACACTATACTTATAACCAAAATATGAAAGGTGTGAACCACATATTGGGCTCATAGAATAATGTCTAGGCCATTGATGGCCCTGAATATCAACTGCATTACTAATTTAAATATGAATTAACCTTTAGATATAGACTTATAGATTCAAGGGTTCTCACTGCTAGGTACCATGGAATGTTCTTGGAAAATAGAAATTGTAAAAGTGTGAATGTGCATGAATAAGCTTCATGCCCCATAATCAATGCTAACATTGTAAATTTTGATAATGGGTATGCACAAACCACCTTCATGTCCCATAATCTAAACTGTTTGGTGCCAATATGATATAGAGTGCCATACATCTATATGTTATTTGGGTTTAATATCTAAAAAATCTAAAAATATGTATCTCATGTCTTGTAAAATGAGTGCATATGCCCCAAAATGTAATTGACTATGTGCATTTATGAAAAAATTATAACTCATGGCTTGTAAAGTGGGTGCATATGCCCTCAAAATCTATCTAAAATATCTCAATGTATATCCCACTATGATATGTGAACCACTCTAAAATTTGTTTAATATGTATAATTTGTGCTAAAATTTGTGTTCTCCGCTCATGAAGGCTTAAATCTCTGTGAAAATTCCACTAAAATGCCCCCTTTTAAGGTGAGGGGCGTAGCCTGTGAATCCCTCATCTCAAAATAAAGATTTGATTATATTATGTTATGTATAAATATATAAGCACGTATAATCATGTCAACATATGGAGAATATGTCATCATAGTAATGAATATGTCATTAAAGTATATATGAAACATATGTAATGCAAGACATATAAGTGTCATTTAGGGATGTATATAGCAATTAAACATGTATTAGGAATCATCACTGATAAATGTATTCAATGTGACTACATAATAAAGGTGCATGATATGGATCATGAGACCGCACATGAGGGGGAGGTGCATGATATGGATCATGACACCTACAAACACAAAAATCATAAAAATCTCAACAATCAATGTTAAGGCCATGATGCACAAAATAAACATCACATGCAATAGCAAAAAGTGTCACACATAATCCTAAGGGGATGCATACAATGGAAAATAAATGTTGCACATATGAGGCTAAGGATTCATAAACAAGGGACAATAAATGTCTCGTACATTAGGCTAACAAGCCATAAACAAAGGGTAATAAATGTTGACACATAAGTCCAAGGAACTAAAAACAAGGGGAAATAAATGCCACACACAAGGTTAAGGGGTTGAAAATAATAGGCAATAAAATTTTCACATACAAGGCCAAGGGGTTGAATGCAATAGACAAGAAATTACTAAGTCATTATAAAATGAAACATCATCGAAGAAGCATAGAACACGGAATGTATTCTACACCATCTAAGTAGGTAAATGTCATAGTATAATAAAGTAACATATCCGTTCAACAATATATAAAATATGAGAAATAACAAGGCATTTGTAAGCAATCAAGGTAGCTTATCATAGTAAATAGAAAAGACATATAAAGGTATAACCTATAATAACACAACACATAGAAAAAGATGCCCCTAACATTGATATGGCCCCTGTGTATATGAATGGTCCAACATTTATGCTTCCATGTATCATGTGTATCTATATGCCATGTACATCACTTGTGTTTACCATGAAATGTGTGTGTATAGAAAAGGATATGTAATATACCAAATTTATGATAAGTAACATATGTAAATGATATAAACTAACAATCATGTCTGCTCAGTTCTTGATTTTTAATTTTTGATATATTTGAATATTTTTGTATTGCATAATTTTATTTTTATTTTTGTATTTTTGGAATATGTGCTTAAGGGAGATGCTAACTAATGAATCAATTTAGGTCATGGGAAGGTCTTGTATCAAACATGGGAAGGTCATTTTGTGGGAACAAGGAGCATGATGCATCACTGAATGTGAATCCGAATCCAAATCTAAAAAAGTATCTCATGTTGTACTATAACCTTCATCAACATTGCTCATAGTATCATGTGTATAATAAGTACCTCGAGGATGCAATGTATCATGTGATATATACGATATCCTATAAGAACCATGTACATGTGTTTGTTATAGAAGATGTTGAATTATTGTTGACTATAATCTTGGAAATGGAGTGAATACTAAATGTTGTGATTCATGAATGACCCTCCGATGTAATGAGTATTCTAACACGAGCTGTCTAGGAAATTCAATAAATTGTATATGGATGAATCTATGTATAATAAACCTAAGTAGCTTGCATAACTGACTATGTATAATGGGTTTGGGTATGTGGGGTAACTGCGTCTATGACATAATCCTGAATAGGTGTAGTAACTGACTCTATAGAATGATCCAAAATAGATTTGACAATTGTATACAGAGAATGATTTTGAATAGGTGAAACTGCCAACTATGGTGGTGGTGGGAGTGAAGGAGGAAATGCATGTTATGGAATAGGGTACTCATATGAATTATCTATAACTTTCACCCCATTTTTTTAATTTATATAATTAATACATAAATGCATTGATGATTGTACTACATGAAACTTTTATATCCAAGGGTGTCCCAATAACATATCAAAGACACTTGTACTTCTAATAGGAATGGAGTAGCAACTACTACATGTCCTACCTTAAGAGGTAAAATAATATGTCCCAAGAAGATTTGTATTTGTCCTTTAAGTCTTTTGATGATCTTGATTGTTTCCATTAAATCCTCACGTGTGTATCCAAGAGAATGTAAAATTTTCATTGTAAAAATATTCTCACTTGAACCTTTGTCTATCATGACACTATGAATGGGTTAAAAATCCACACAAGCTTGTATATACAATGAATTTCAATATGAATCATCATCCACATTATCATTGTTATTGAATTTAATTGTGGGTCTTAGTATTGTGATGTTTATCAATGTACCAAGGGGTGATCATTTGTAGGAGGAAAATGTGCATTGTATGTATAATGAACTTTAGAATTATCTTTAGTTTTTATTGTCTTGTGATTTTGAAAAGGATTGGAAATTATTTTCAAATTTTCATTTACATTAGGTTGTGATCTTGAATCCTCTAGGGGTTGTTAAGCTCAATATTATTATCAGCAATGAGATCTTGTATCTTGTGCCTTAGCTTTTAGCATCACTTTGTTGAATGTCCAACACATCGATGGTAGTCACAATATACATTAGTAATAACTCTTAGGTAATGGTCGATTCATATCAACCTCTAGTAGAGGAGGGAGAGATATGGGGCTTCATTCAAACAAATTATATAAAAACATATGAGGAGGTTGTGGTAATCATGAAAATTATCTCTTTGGTGGGGTGGATAAGAGAAGTCCATTTTTAGGTTCTGATAATGCATTAATTGTAGTTTTGAATTCATTATTATTATCATTTGATTTATCCTTATAGATTGGTTTGCTTTAAAAATTATAACTTGAATTAGTTATAACATTAGCTATATACTTGAGTTTGTTCAAAGATATGAATTTTACTTCTCAATCTCTGAGCTTATGAAATATCTCATCGAAGGATTTGCATTTTTTGAATATAATAGACTCATGGAGTGGTGAGATAAAACTTTGACTGAAGATGTTTTGTAGATCATTATCATCCATAGAATTGGTCATATTCGATAGCCAGATATTATATCATAATACTTAGTCATTGAGTGGCTCATTGGATCCTTGATCGAGTTCAACAATTTGATCATAAGATATTTTTTCACTTATGTTGATCGAAAAGTGCACTAGAAATTGGTCTGCTAAAGGATTGAATTTTCTTATTGATTGGGATGGGAGATCATAAAATATTTGTAAATCATAATCCTTAAAAGTGCATAGAAAGAACTTGTTAATAATTTATCATTGGATGCATAATCTAAGGATGTTGCGTGGAAGGATATAAGGTGTTACTATGGATCACCTTCCCCATCATACAATGGAAGCTTAGGATATACAAAACCCATAGGTAAAGGGTATGTTTAAATTTATAGGGATATAGGATTATGAAGCAAAAAATGTGATTTCATAGAATGACTAACTCTAGAGGTACCTTTATCTAACAATAAAACCTTACCCTGTAGAGCTAAAATAGTGTATTCGAGGGATTGTGTAATAGGTGAGGTTGATGATGTAACATGTGTAGTCAATGTAGGATTTTCATAGGTTGGTTTTATATAAATAAGCATGGTAATATGAGAGAACACTTGTGTTTCCCCCACACCGTTGGTGGATAAGACATGTGTAAGCAAGGGTGTATGTGTAGGCATGTTATTAATGGTAGTTGTCTGAACACCCATGGTAGAATTTGTATGTCCAAAAGGTTGACTAATAATAGTAAAAGGCTCATATGGTTGTTCTTCCAATGTGATTATCTTAGTGTTATGTGCAGCTTTAGATGTTGGGAATACTTGTAACACCTTATCCAATTCTTGAGAATTTTGGCAAAATCTATTTCAAAAATTTAATAAGGCTTTAACTTGGCTAAGGTTTACCCTATTAAGGTTGTTAGGATTAATTTGATCTTATTAAAAAAATTATGATCTTACACAAAAAAAATCAATTGATAATATTCAATCCAATGATAGTTACATATAGATAAATGATCTCCTATAAAGAAGGATCATGCCTTATCACATACAACTACACAATCCCTATTTCATAGGGATGAGTTGTTATCACAACTCATTATATATTTGCACATTCACACCAAATAATATGTTACATACTAATAATCAGAACTTTCCCTCCTTGGTATGGATATAGGGACATGTACCAAACTGTACATATTGAAAACAAATATGTATGTCAACACATATACATATGTTCAAAAATAGAGTAGATATGCACTATGATTCTTATGATAACCTACATCTGTAAACATAATTGTTCACACTTTCACTCGTAGTGAGTGTTAGGATTCTCATTGGCATATCACTTACATCTCTACTTCTAGTGATAAATTGCATACGTAAACATAATTGTTCATGCTTAATTCCCATTAATATTGGACTTCTCACCAACATATCACTTATGAATTACTTGAAAAAAAATATACAAACTTTTTTTATATAAATTTTCATTTAGTTTCTATCCTTGATCGTTTCCACTTGATTGTGAACAATGTAATCTGTACGCATTGCATTGATTATCATTCAAACATTAATCAATTAGCATACATATTTTCTACACATATTTTGAAAGACATCAGATTCAATTGCTATTTCACCCATTACAAAAATATATTTTTTACATTTTAAAATCAAATGAAACATACACAAGCTTTTATTTGAACTGACCTATCAAAACAACTAAAAAAAACTAACATTAACTTACTTATAGAAAGGCCCACAAAAATGTATAGACTAACAAACAACACAAAATGACATTCTAAACATTATAGACTTTATATTAAAAAAATTATAAAGACAAACTACAATTTATAATGAAATTAACCTACCTAGACTATTTTTATAATGTTGATAAACTACATACTATACACACACAACTATTAAGCTAAAGAACCAACGACTAAATGACAAACTATTGACTAAAACAAATTATATTTTTTAATGTTATAGCTTAGATTATAAAAAATGACATATGACTAAACATTAAAGATAATGACATAATAAATATATATGAAAAAACTAGACTTATAACATACCATCAAAACAATAAAAAAAATTACTACCTCAAATCAGGGTGAAACATGGTAGGATAATTTGATGTTGTAAGCTTTTGTAACGTGGTTTAGCCTAGCATACACAAACTACAAACATACATACCAAAAAATGATAATATCATATCCATTAGTCTATAAAGATAATAATGCCCAATCCACGTTTGGATGGATTGATAACTACAAAGCACACATTTTTGACAACTTATACTCTGAACAGAGCAATAAATACACCTAACAATAAATACACACAAAGGATGTTTATTGCACACTTAAATCAAACAAAAATAACTTGCATGGGATGCCTTTATAAAATTTACACACTCTATTACCTCAAACCAACTCTTCTAGAGAAAGCTAATCTAAATGCTCTTTTCACATATTAACAAATTATTATCCTCAGGGCCCAAAAAAAAATGTTGTGAAGCTGCCCCATAAAATATTTAAGATCTCACATTGCTTTGATATTAAATATTATTTTTGGTTTAAGCTTATACATGAAATTCAATTTATAATATTTAATCTATAGAATGTTAGATATAGGCAAATAATCTCTTAAAAAGAAGGATCATGCTTTATCACACATAACTACACAATCCATATTTTTAAAATATGAGTTGTTATCATAACTAATTACACATTTGTACAATCACACCAAATAATATATCACGTATTAATAAAATAATCCTAATATATCTTGGTATTATTGATTATCTTGATTATCATGTTTTACTTTAGACATGTCAACAAATCATTTGTTTGTACATATTTATTGATAATTGTAGCATTAAAAGAATCAGAAAAAGAATGAGCATTAATTGCATTTAGTTTAACCATTTGAGCTGAAACCAAAGTAATTTAATTATGGTCAATATGTAAATCACTTAGTCTAGCATTTCATCTTAGAGGGGCAAGGTATCTAGCCTTCTTAGATGGCATAGGGTGAAAGCATGCAAGTATGCAGAAAAATAAGGCTAAAAGATGAAAAATATTAATTGTTTTTATTGTATGGTACAATTAGAAATTAGAATTGAAAATCATATTTATATATAGAAATATAAAACCTTAGAATGGAGGAAGACACCTTAATGGAAACCCAAGGTTTGGTTATGTTCGGGATAATATTTAAGTCCACCAATATGTTTTATTTGTATTTAGATTAAGGTGGTATATTCACCCTTAATTAGATATAAGAGTATAAATGACTTTAGATTACAAATATATATACAATAAAGTACAAACTTAAATGTAAAAGCTTGAAATTAATCTGGCACTTTAGCTTGCTATATATAGAAAGTACAACAAAATGATAAGATACTTAGTGATTCATTGTATTGTGCAGAACTAAAATTGTAGTAAGTGGTAGGAAAGGTAAAAAATTAGATTGTGGGCCACTCAAATTAGGATTTAGTTATCTAGATGTATTAGGACACTACCATCAAATTCTAGTCAGTATTGTCTATTATTATGTTCTAGATCTATAGGTTCTATATTTGTAAAAGTTACCTCATTGTTTTGATACAGGAAGGTGTGCTTATTTATCCTTACATTCTCTGTGTGATCCTAAAGTATAATAATGTGTAAAACTCTTAACAATATATCTCCTTCACTTGAAATCCTAGGTTCACTTGAAATGATAAACACATGCCTATAAAAGGGGAATAAAGGTGGGTTGAGCTAACTCCAACCACTCCTTGTTGAATGGTTGCGATTTGTCTACATATCCAATACTTGAAAGAGTGGGTGGAACCTAAGAAAATATTCAATGTGGACTCACACCAACCATAAAAAACCCGATAATTGAAAAATAAGGAATGATATATTTTATCTCCAAAAGTTCTACAATACACAAGATAGGTGATCAATAAATATTAAAAGCAAGAGTTTGGTTCCAAATTTACTTTTAACTAAATAAAAATAAGAGTTATAAAACAACTGTACTTTTGACTAAGTAGCCAACACATGTTTGAAGTGATGGACACAAGATAGACATATGTGGAATGTGATGGTAAGTAATTAGTGATGTCATTTATCCTATTATAAGCATACAAAGTGTGCACAAAGCAAACATAATATAATTAAGTTCACCTAAGTCAACTTAATATTAGTGAAAGTATAATATTAAACCAATGCCCCGCTTAAGTGCATCTTAGGAAGGCATATACAAAATTATAAGGCTTTTAGTCCTCTAAAATATGTCCTAAAAAATAAGATTGATGAGGTTCCCATATACAATAATTACAACCTAGAAAAATGAGATAAAACAAATGTCTAAAAAAACAATAATAAGTACCATGAATATTGTATTGGATGAGATGAAATTCATCATTGAATAAAGTGCAAGAAGTTAAAAAAGAATCGATATATGGTGAATAAATCAAAACTTCACAAGTGGTATGAATCCACTACTTGATCACTGAAGACAGATGTTGGGGATATTAGACAATAATACTACCAAGTGATGTGTCAAAAGTATAAGAGTACACCAAGAATTCCATCAACTACCTAAAGTAGATGATGTGATGTGTCAAGGGTAAACAAGGGACACAAAACTTGATTAAAGTAGTATGACTACACACACTCCCTCGATAATGTTAAATGAGTGGAGTGGATGAAATAATATATCTATATGAGTGGTCTGAATACACTACTTGAACACCAAATAATGGCAAAAGTTGGGTATGCCAAAAAATGATTGCTATTAAGTGTCAAAGAATACAAAAATGGTCTCTCAAATAAGGATATACCTAATGGTGATAGAAGACACTATCAATTGATATATTAAAAAGGTGCATAAAATAAGGCACACTTGCATGAAGGTAGACTTATTTGTGAAAGTAAAAACCCCCATAATACTTTATAATTTAGTGTGAGCATAATATATTCCAAAAAAAACTAAATGAAGATAAGGAAGACCTTGTATACACTAGAATAACTCCAAATAAGGATACTATCTATCTATAAAAGAAATTCCATATCAATATGAGAGTTGATCCAAAATAAGGGAGCACTACTAAGCAGTATGAAGAGTGTGTGAATGATGTAACTGAATGGTAGAGGATCCACATTGGTAGAACCCATGTAAATAATAATGATGATACAAGCATAATTGATATAATATCCATCCTAGGAGAATATATATGTTATATGAGGATGTCAGTGTGTGATTCGGTGCCATGTGCATGAATAATGCATATGAGGAATCATCAAAATATTGTTAAAATGCTTATGCTTAAACTAATTTGTCTTAGGTCTCTCATTCCTGAGTAGGTGTGTACAAGGAATCATGTTTTTATCAATATCCTCATGAAGACTGGAGAAAATAAAACATGTGAGTGTGCATGAAGTGGACTTAATGAATAAACATATGCTTTATATCTAATGTTGTGGCGATCAATCTAGTGTAAATGTTAAATAAGATAAAATGTACCCTAAAAATGTTTACCTATACCTCTGTTATAATGACCCATGAATTAGATAGTGTAGGAGACAAAATCTATTGCGTTATTCACAAAGGAGCCAAATAGAACTGTAGGTATAGATCTAAATTAGGGGTTACAAGCACAAAAATGGGTATATCAAGTACAATAGGCAACTCATGAACAGAATTATCAAAGGATGATGATGTGTTAATGGGATTTGAATAAGTGACATAAGTTAGACTATGCTCACTGGGAGGTATGTACATGGTTTCAATTTGACATTTCAAGCATACAACTTTATCTTGCAATGACTAAAGAAGGATGTATTTTCCAAAAATTAGTGAGAGCAATAGAGAGTTGTGTTTTTTTAACTTTTTATTCTCTTCAACAAACTTAAGTGTAGACACATAAATATGGTCACAAGTAATTGACAATGTTAATTCTTGACACATTCCAAACCACAAGACTTATGCTCAAATACATGACTCTTTTTTTCCATTCCTCTAAGCCATTCATACATATGTGGGATTGACCCTTTGTTTGTTGTCACTACTGTACAAAACTTTCAATTTCAAATGCTCAATCTATCTAAAATGACATTTATATTGTGCCTAAAAGAGGACAACTGCCGATGATCTCTTTGAACATGTTTACCCTAAGAAGATAAGGGTACAATACGTCATTGTCCACTTAGGCCAGTCACTTCCCACACCAAATAACAGATAGTTTCTAAGTTTGAAACCAATATTTTTGGTATTATCACATGTTTCATTTGGTTGTATAAAATAAATTATCAAAGATTCACCTATAAATACATGTCAAGAGTCATTCAACATGACCACTTGGTATTCACTGTGTACAAGCATTTACACTTCTACACATTAATCAAATTTTATCTATTCTACCTAAAATCTAAATTATTATAAGGAGCGGTCATAATCCACGTTAAGATCCCTCTAAATAAAGTCAAGGGTGAACATTGTCAAGCACTAAAGCCATTTTCTAATTACATACACTAGTCTAAGGATCACAATTACACATTCACTCTAGGTGGGAGAAATACCTAGGGTTGATTTCCCTCCTTGGATTATTGTATACGTATACAATGATATATCATCAAGGGTGTGACTATGGTCAATTCAACCCGTTACACTCTCGTCTTTTTATTGCAATTTTGCAAGCTATCAAAGTGCCCTAAGGGTTTCAAAGGCAAAAGAAAAAAAACAAATATTTTTACAAGACCAAACCTTAAGTGTTATATTGTATATTTCTCATGATATATAGATGCAATAGGCACAATGATCAGTTCATACACATAGTCAACCTAGGCAAGTCCATGATCAACATACTTGAGTGGTTGCGGTGCCATCCTCTTGCAACAAACCTATCTAGAAACATATTTTGGTTCTACTTATAATCTATCATATCCATATTCATTGTTTATTGATATTGTTTTGTCTATTTTGTCATAGTCAAACAAGACAAGTACATAGTCAACAAACTGGAACACACTATGTTATCATCCACTTACATTATACCTATCCAAATTTTGTTTATATTCTTAATTTTGATACTAAGCCTACACATTCATCTCTTCTTATGGTTTTCACAGTCAAATAGTTATAATATTCAATAGAGATTAGTGTGTGAATTAATTAAGTTCTTTCTTTGACTTTATCAAAATACCAAATTTCCTTATTTAGTAATTTGTCAAAATTAGAATAGTTGAATATTTTACAACTTTAACATTCTGATATTTATAGTTTTACACCTATATACATAATCAACACTTTTTAATTCATATATTTTTTTTTGTTTTTATTGAAAATATGATGAAACAAATTGGTGAACATGAACCTTTGTTATTGCTTTTGTGGTTGTATTAACTATTTACAACTAGAATTAGTATATCTAAGAGGCTACAAAGCAAACATACCCTTGAATAGTTACACCCAATTTTATTTTATACTTTTGCATGTCACTTAATAAAGTTGCATCCTTTTTATCTCTAAGGTGTAGTTCCATATTAAGTGGATTTCCTATTAAGCATATTCAAATTCATTTAATCTCTTCTAAAGTGGGCAACATATATATTGATGATCAATAAATGAAGTGCAACTCTCTAACATTATATGCACATTGAAGATGATGTTAGTAATAAAAATAATAATCAAGATAAAAAAATTATGAATATCTAATTTGAAATTATACATATCACTACTAGATGCAAAAGGGTTTGCTTGAATCATTTCTTGCCTACTGTTCTAATTGTTCATCCTTGACTCATATTAGACTCTATTGTAAATACAATTAATACCAAACACAAATGGATAACTTACCCACCATAACAAAAATAAGGTGGTAAACATGTTCCTCCACAACCTTCACCACCTCCCATAATGCAGGCATATCCATCAAAAGGGTAAATTATTATGGATCAATTATAGAATAATCATGTTGAAATCTCCATGTTAGAATTTTCCCAAACAACACTAATGTATAAGGATTTTCTTTATGAAGCATTACACAACACAATTCTGCCAAGTAACACATAACCACTTTATATTGCTTATATTATAAACACTTTTTGATGGAAGGAAGTATTTCTTTAGAAAAAAAGACTTAACCCCAAATCATATCATATATTAACATCTCCCATTATATATCCATGTTTTCATCGATGATAAAGTTGTTAAACGAGTTCTTATTCATGATGGATTAGGGCTAAATATTTGCAATATCTCTTTCTCAAATTTACTAGGTATACAAACACAAAATCTTACTTATTCAGACATGAACATTCAAGGATTTTAAAATACTTTATATATAAATGTGGGTCCTCACATGATATCAATCATTTGTCTGGTAATGCCTAATGACCTCGATTAGAATATTATTTTAGGGAGACTATGAATACATGATATAAATGTGGTTCTTTATATTCTACATGCATGTTTAAATTTTAGTTACCAAGGATACATTTATACATTCAATTTTGATCAAGAACCATTTATATATTGTACATTAACTCAACCTAAGGAAAAATATATTCCTCGGATGCAACCACATGTGCAAAATTTCAAATCAAAAGAACCACCAAGTTTCTCTTCCAATCTTATAACATCATCAACAAATTATAGTCAATATGGATTTGGGCTTGAATATTTACAGAAAATGGGATATCTAAGAGAAGGATTGGGAACACAAGCACAAGGCATTTTTAACCCCATTGAATTAGTTCATCCCAAAGGTTGACAAGGACATTTTTATTTTAAGGAATCAGACAAACCAAAGAAAAAATCATCTACACCATTCATTATTTATACACATTTCCTTAAAGCATAACCTGAGTTAGCAGAAGAAATTCATAATATATCTACATTACAATTGGTATACCCATAAATGATAGATGATATATATTTGCTATAAATTTCAATGTTAGATGAATTTTATTGTGATAAATATCTCTTAGAATACCTTGGTACATATGAGGACCTTCCTTACTTTTGCCATAAGAACATGTTTCCTCATTCTATAGGAAATCACACATACTTTGGAGAAACAAAAGATACCATTGAACATATTAGAGTAGATGGTCCAGATACCATTATTAAAACACCATTTGTGGAAGAAAAATCAACTGTACTTAATGAAGAGATAATAAAACATCATTAGGTAATAGATCAGGATTCACAAACCATACTCCTTGTGGCCTTATTAAACAAGGGTGAAGATGAAACACTTGGGAAATTTTTCCATGATTAAATAGATTTTTTTGCATGGTCTTAGATAGATATGTCTAGAATTGATATTGCACTTGCAATGTGTAACATAGTGCTCACCCAGATACTAAGCCCATAAAGCAAAAAAATATAAAACAATTATCTAAAAGTAGCATTGGTAGTCAAAAATAAATAGAAAGGCTTTTGGATGCCAGTTTTATTCTAGTTGTGGATTATCCTAGGAGTTTCTCCAATATCATATCAGTTATAAAGCTGAGTAGTGACCCTTAATGTTGTATAGACTATTGATATTTAAATAAGACATGCCCCAAAAATGATTTTGCATTAGCAAATATTGACATGATTATTGATTCTAGTATTGGATATGAAATGTTATTATTTATGGATAGGTTTTTTACATACAACCAAATCAAGATTAACTTTGTATATAAAGAAGAGACATCATTTATCACACCATGAGGAAATTTGTTTTATATGGTCATGCCCTTTAGGTTAAAAAATGTAGGGGCTACCTATCAAAGAGCTATGACACATTATTTCCATGACTATATACACAATTTTTTAAACTATTATGTATATTATTTACTTATAAAATAAAAACACTGATAGGATCACACATTTGATCTATGGAAAATATTTGAGGGACTACAAAAATTCAATGTGTATCTGAATCCCAAGAAGTGTGTGTTTGGTGTAACATTAGGAAAGTATCATATTCAAGGAAGAATTTAAATAAATCTCATAAATTTTAAATCTATCATCGATATGCATCCTCCAACAAGCTAAAATAATTAAGGCCTCTACAAGGAAAAAATCAATAAATAAGACAGTTTTTTGCTTAATTGGTAGATAAGGCACAATCTTTCACACACTAAATAAAGACACCAAGTTTGAATGGGATGGTAGTTTCCAACATATTTTTGATGAAATTGAGTAACATCTACTTAATCCACCTATTCTCATGCAACCAATACTAGATAAACCCATGTTACCCTACATCTCAGCTAAAGAGCATGACTTGGGTGTTTTACTCACATAATATGAAGATGATCATAACGTATGCATTATTTATTATATAATTCATATTTTAGCTAATTAAGATAAAAATTACAATGCAATGGAAAAACATTTTTTAATTCTTGTGCTCGCTACACAAAAGAATAAAATTATATACTTAAAAATGAGACACAAATTATAACAAAGGTGGACCCACTCAAATTCTTCATGTCCAAGTCACATTCATTAGGATGCATTTCCAAATGGGTAATGTAACTCATGGATTTTGATGTAAAATTTATATCCCATAAATTTTTAAAATAGAAAACTATCACAGATCACCTAGCAGTGGCTCCGTTATTGGATACATTACTAATTAATGATGATGTTCATGATGACTTCATCACATATCACATCGATAATGATAATTAGCTCATTTAATTTGGCAGATCAAAATGTGTCACTTGTGTAAGAACATGGATAGTCTTCATTACTCCTCAAGGTCAATCATTTCAATTTACCTTTCACTTTGTATTTACATGCACAAATAATATAACATAATATGAGGCTCTAATATTGGATTTATCTACTACCAAAAACATTAAAAAGCATATAAATAAATGGTGTACTGACTAATGATGCACTTCAACACATTTTTAATAAAAAAAATATCCCATGAAGAAAACAGGCACACTCAATGGCCAATACAACTTCAATGATCCATATTAACATCAACAATGAGCAAGCAATTTTTACTATTCATCAACAAAGGCATCCGTTAGCTACTATAGCAACCTTAGACACTTTATAATCCATGGTAATCACTTGAAACATAGTAAATTATGAATATTATAGTGATATATATAATATATTATATCGGGATGTTATCACAAGAAATGCCACACATGATGACAAACATAAATTACAATGTAACGCAATACATTATGTTCTAATTGGTAGAACCTTATTCAAAATATCACTTGATGGGTAGCTAATTCAATGCTTAAATCATGAAGAAGTTGAAATTCCCATATTTTAGATACATGACAGTGAATGTGGTGGTTATTTTAGTGGTAAAGCCACAAGTCAGAAAATATTACCACAGGGATACTATTTTTATATAATAGAGTAGGAATGTCATGAACATAAAATTTTGAATACATTGTTAAAGGCATAGTAACCTATATTACACTCCATCATAAAAATTGCAACCCATTGTTTCATCTTGGTCATTTTCCCTTTGGGGCTTCAACTTGATTAGAAATATAAATTTAAAATCATCAAATGGTCACAAGTTCATTATTACTGCCATGTAATATTTTTACAAATTGAGTTGAGGCCATACCTTTATAGTATACTATAGGAGAGGATATTTTTACCTTCTTAATGACACATCATTTCATTGTTTGGATTACCATTAGATGTTATTATAGATAATGGGTCATTTTTACAAAAAAATAGTTAAGAACTTTTGTGTTACATTCAAAATTCATCATACTTTCTCCACTTTGTATTATCCACAAGGAAATAGGCAATCAGAAGTGATAAATAAGAAATTAGTCAAAATATTAAGTAAAATAATCACCAAACATGGTGCATATTAGCACAATCAAAATATCTACACACTCTATACATATTGCACAAGAATGCCTACACCAATAAAGGCTACACCATATTCTCTTCTTTACAAAACAAAACAAATATTACTGGTAGAAGTGGAAATTCCTTATTTATGAGTCTCTCTAAAATATATCATTAAAGATAATGATTATCAATAAAAATAATTGCATGAATTATAAATGCTTGATAACAAGCATATTCAAGTTATTGATCACCTTAAATTCTATGAGATTGCATCAAACATGCACAAGGAAAAAAGGTTCATAATCACGAATTTTAAATTGGGGATATTGTATTAAAATAAAATAAGAAGAATGTTAATTCAACCAAATAAACCAAAGTTAAGTGCAATCCTAATTGGTTGTACCCATTCATGGTTACTGAAAAGTTAGGTACAAGAGCTCACCATCTGAATACACTCAAAGGGAAACCTATAAATAACCCTATGAACATCATGAACTTACACTAATATTATACATGAACACAAAATATCAAAAAACAAAATTGTAAATATACAAAAATGTTCAAAATATTTTCAAAAAAATAAAAAATCAGAACCTGAACATCAATTGTGATGTTAATTACTTCTTTACATATGTTATTTTTCATATATATTGGTAGATTATATTTTATTTTTTATACACACATGTATCTCATGAGGTATTTCAGTGTGATTCATGACATGCATTACATATTCACTTTAAGATGTTGGACTTCCATTCTACCCATTGGCCATGCCTATGTTGGGGGCATCTAAAATTTATAGGTTATGTTACAAAAGGTTATATCTCTCTATGAGCTCAAATGCAATGTTGAATTCCATATATTACAAGTGTATTTATAAATCACTCATATTTTACATTATGCTACATATATGTGCTATTTTGCTAACAAATATGACATTGATATATATGTATATAATAGACTAGTTTTCACTTGTTATATGCTCCTTTTCTGTTGTTTACCTTTTTGCGTGATAGGCTTAACATTGTTTGCTTATTGTGTGTATCCCTTGGCCCTTGTGCAAAAATTGTTTGAGCATCTCAATGATATAATTATTTGGTGTGCAACATTTTAACATGTCCATTGCTTGTGGCCATTGGCCTTCTGTGTGCAAAATATTTGTTTATGTGACATTTGAACATGTACCTTGTATATGGCCCTTGGCCTTATTATATGACATTGTGGGACATTATTGTGTGTTGTGCCTATGTGCTTTTTGATCTTGATTAGTGGTGCCATGATATATATCATGAACTTTATCAGATGCTAACTTTATTGTATATATTATTATTAAATATATCTAGACATGACACTCTATATGCCTTGCATTTAATATGTTACATGTATTCTTTAATGATAGTTGTAATTTTATGATACCATACTTATCCAATATGTTAACATAATACTATATTATCATATCTTTATCACATAATACGATTAACTCTTTTTTTGATATGAGTGACTTGTAAGCTATATCCCTCATCTAAAAGGGGGGCATCATGGTGAGCTTGTCTTAGATATTTAGACCTTAATGAAAATATTTGGGACAAAATATAAGTTGGAAAAATAAAAATTATTAGTTTCCAAAAATTCAAACTAATGCAAAAATCATATTCTACAACAGAGTACAGGTTTTCAAATATTCAAAGTGAGATTCAGAAATTAGATATATGAAAAATATTAGCATGTAAATACAAATTATAGGGGCATATGACATGCATATGCACTCACTTTTCAAAGACTCCAAGTACATAATTATACACATTTGAATGCATGTGCAAAAAAGTTATAAGAGCAAATTTATAAGATGCAAGTACAATCATAATTGAGCATATATATGCATAACACTTTATATCGTTAGTGCATATTTAGAGGGGGCGTGATACTCATTTGTGTTCATGCTTATTCAAAGTGGTGAAAATGTAAAGTTTCAAAATTCAAAATTTCAAAGTTTCAAAGTTTAAAATTTCAAAAGAGTAAAATATGAAAATTCAAAAGCAAAACATTCATTTCAAAATAAGTATACAAGTAAAGCCATCATGATGTGGGTGTGAATATCATTCATTCCCTTTTGATCATGCAAATTATAATCTATATCCATATATAATAGTGTGATAAGAATTTTTTTGGGTCATGTGCATTCATTTCTAGTGACACTCAATGGCCTTGGCTTCACTTTTAGTGAACCTAGCATGGTTCCACCTTTTTTGGATTAGTACATTTGGTACTATTTATTATTCATGAGAGTTGGGATAATGCATCTTTATGACTCAAGATCTTGATTAGTTAATCAAAATTAAGATTAGTTCACTCTCAGTTATAAATTGATTTAAATTCTTCAAATGATTTGATTAGGGGCCATGGTTATCCATTATCAATTACATGATATAGGGCAATTTGGTTTCACCTACATATAGGTGTACTTCTTCCTTGCTCACTTTTTCATTTTTAAAATTTTAATGTTATTTTTTTCAAATTTTAAATGAAATAAGTGAATATTTCATGATTTTAAGGTCTGCTAAAATAAGTGTCGTGCACAATTGAAGTATCTTCTCAAAGACAAGGTGTGTTATACACTCTTAGATCCAATTCTTTCTCCTTTACTATAGCAATTTTATTTCTAAAATAAAATAAAGGGAAATGTAGACACATAAATATGGTCATAAGTACTTGATAATGTTAATTATTGACACATTTTAAACAACATGCCTTATGCTCAAATACACAAATTATTCATCATTTCTATAAACCATTTATATATATACAATATTGACTCTTTGTATATCCAAATTTCAATGTCAAATGATTAAGCTATTTAAAATCACCTTCTGATTGTACCCAAGAGAGGATAGCTATCGTTTATCTCTATAGACAAGTCCACCCTAAGTAGATATGGGCATAGTGTGCCATTATCCACTTAGGTTGGTCGCATCCTATGCCAAATAATGGCTAGTTTACAAATTTTAAATCGGTCTTTTGGTTCTTTCTACACATTTAAAAAGGTCAACTACATGAAATTGTAAAAGGATTCACCTATTAATACATGTCAAGAGTCATTCATTATGACCTCTTTCTATTCACTTGGTACAAGCATTTACACATTTTCACATTGTTGACTAAAATTTGTATCAGGGGAACAAATGTGGACTTTTAGTCAACAACACGGGGACACATTCTTCACATCAGTCAAGAGTATGGGGACAAAATCCCTATTGAAAACCAAAAATGAAAAAAATAAAAAGAGTTATTCACATCGATTTACAACAATTTTTTTTATGTTGGAGTTTCATACTTTTAATTGGAAAGTAAAAAAAAGAGATAGAAATGAAATGAAGGGAATGATGGGAAGAAGGAGGAAAGGAGAAAGGAAGAATGAGACTATTCTATCCAATTAAACACAAAATTTGCTACAATAACCCCAAAAAAGACAAAATACAACTGTAATTAGTTAAACATAAAGACTCACTAAAATAGCCCAAGATTTAAGATTATAGCATGGAAAGCCATTATAATAGAAATGGGATGAGAAAAACATATTTAGGACATAAGAACATAATACATACTCCAAGGAGATTGGATATATTTAAAAAGAAAGATATTTAACAACCTTGTATTTCTTAATAAAAATAAGCATAAAATTCTTTTTTTAATCCCATCAAGGCTTCACAACAACATGAATTTCTAATGCAGATTCAACAAAATTTTTACACTAAAAATTTTGCATTCATTGACTATCTAACATTAGAATTTTAATAAATTAAAAGAACAAGAATAAAAATGGATTGACATACTCATGCATATCATTCACCAAAAAGATTCATGGCATAAATTCCTATAAATTATTTCTATATCAATTCTTCATGGGGCTATACATATAGATTCCTTCCTTTCATCTTGAAAAAAAATATTAAACTATCAAAAAGCCAATTGAAAAAAATATAATATGAGTTCAGTTGAAGCTAACTTTACAAAGGAGTCCCAAACTCCTATTTATAGGTTTAAATGGATGGTTACACTATGTAACCACCTTTTATACATTTTAAGGAAATTTTAGAAGCATGTTGGTAAAAATGCACAACCTAAATTTTTAGAAAATGTGTTGAGAAGTTTACACAACTTGCAAAAGTGTAATGACCAATTTACATAACTTGCAAAAGTGCATTGGTATTTTTTCATGACTTAAAACTTGAAACAGTGTATTACATATTTGCACAACTTTAAAAAGTGTAATGACCAATTTTCATGACTTGTAAAAGTGTGTTGGTATTTTTACACAACTTTATAAAAGTGACTTAATTACACAACTTGAAAATCGTGAACTTCATCTTATTTCTACAACTGTAATTATCCCCTTGATTTTAGAAGTTCAAAATGAATTTTTTGCACCATGGGTCTTTGAG
Organism: Torreya grandis; assembly: GCA_037957365.1. Classification (NCBI taxonomy): domain Eukaryota; kingdom Viridiplantae; phylum Streptophyta; class Pinopsida; order Cupressales; family Taxaceae; genus Torreya; species Torreya grandis. Next base: position 1,564,310 of record JARHVA010003378.1, on the reverse strand, counting down.
AAAAAAAATTAATCAAATTATATTTCCAATGCATTGTGTAGACACTAGAAAAATGCACACAATGGTTCTAGATGTCGAAATACCCTTTAACCACCTTAAGGCCCCCTTAGGATGAACTTTGACCATTCAACCACAAACCAGACCTAACCAAGTCAGAATTGACCTACTGGCTAACCCACCTTTTAACCAAACTTTGCCTTAGACCCTCACCTGTTGATGATCACCCTAACTGTCGATGGTTACCTTGACCGTTGATGGTGAGGTTTTCACTGCCTGAACATCAAATAACCACATCACTCTAACTTGTGTTGCTATAATTAGATTGTTTAATCCATGTACGAGCCTATGCATGTCAAAGTTAAAATTAGACAATAAGTTGGACCTCTTATTAACTTATTGTTGCACCTTTCCTTCCTTCCTATAAGAAGAGGAAGAGGTGAAAGTCAAAGGTAACAGATCTAGAATCAGAGGAAATTAGCAATCATCAAGGTCTTATGCAGGTATTCTTCTAGCTTCCCAACTCCAGGACTTACTTGAGCCACCAAATATCAACCACAAGCTAAGCATATTATTCTTGTTTTAAGTTTCAATAGTTTTGCAATTCCACACAATCCTCTTCTACCAGACTTCTCTAACCATTCTCAACCACCTAAGTACCAAACCTTTACCCTTGATACCTTTGAGGCTCTCTCTTTCCCTCGTGATAGTTAACCAACCTTTGGAAACCTATAGGACCTTCCTGTAACCAACCCATAACTTATTATATATTAAACTAATAACCTGTCCAAACCCATAGTAACCGTTAATGGTCACCCTAGTCATCGATGGTCACCCTGACCATCGATGGTCACCCTAACCTTAGATGATTACCCCAACCAGTGACGGTCACTCCAACCACTGATGGTCACTGTTTAAATCCTTTTAACCAAAATAATGAGCTTTTATCAACCACCAACCTTAATCAAAACCTTGTTAGCTTGACCCATATCACCACATAAACCCAAGAACAATAACCTGACCACACCTGAACCTAATTTTGATAGTTTAACATTTATCTTTATGGTTACTTTGTTAAAACAATCATTTATTTTGAAAATTATTTATTCATTTTACTTAAGTACTTTCATTTATGTTATGCAAACTCTCTTATCAACATTAACTTATCTGAAAAGGTAGATTGACAGCCTCCAAAGAATTCATGTACTTCTTGGATCTAGATTGCTAGGAAATCCACCCTTCTACCCATCTAATCAACCATTTTCTAGTGTCTTTTTTATCTACAGGTCATTCCTCCCAAGCCAAAGAGGAGTATCTACAACCATCTGGATCATGGAGTGCAAACCAAATCCAGGTTTTACCAATCTTACCCTTCTTTCAAGTTTTACTCTCTCTTCTTGAGAAATAAGCAAAATTTTAATGAAACACATTGAATGAGATCTAAATCAAAGTTTGGATCCAAAATTTATGGCCTAAGGGAGATTGGACCCTGCTTGGACACTTTTGAAATATGCCTTGCTCAAACAATTATGATTCTCCCCATTGATTTTATAAGTTCAATATGAAGTTTTTTCACCATGTATTCTTAAGGTAAAATGTTATTAATAAAATTATGTTTAAAATACATCACATAAGATCAAAAACTAAGTTTGGATGCAAAATTTATGGTCTAAGGGAGATTGGACCCTATTTTGACAATTTCTACTTACTCATGTGTCGGATTCTGATGCCTTTGCTTTCAAGGGTATTGGATTCTAAACCCTTTACTTATAAGGTTGTCAAATTATGACCCATTTATTTATAGAGGTGTCATATTTTAACCCCTTTATTTATATAGGTATCATATTCTAATAAGCAAAAGACTTAAGAAACTTTTGCTTCTTTCTTGATTCTTCTGAAACTTATTGAGGAGCTTTCTAAGGTAAGGCATTTCAAGTTTGACCAAGAAAGACTTTATTTTCATTTATACTTCCATTTATTATATGCCCTTTTCATACTTGAAATTTGAAGAAATCTTTGAGCAACTATTCAACTCTAGAATTTAAGAACAATTGTGAAAAACTTTCCCTTGAATCATTTGTGAGTCATTTAGTGTTTTGACGTCACTTTCAATGACTGCCTTTTGAAACTTCATCACAATCACTTGACCTAGAAACAAAATTTAAGATTCTTGTAGTCCTATCAATTAGTATCCATAGCTTGATTCCATGTAAAATAATATTTGATCCAAGGAATGCTAACAAGTTTGTCATATTGTATGAATCATCTGATATGAGGTCCATTCCATGTGTGAGAGGCACTTATGCTTTTTCGATTGTATCAACCTTCATTAATTATCCTTTATACATCCAAAGGTGGAAAACATGTATGTAGATTGATCTAACATCAATAATCCTCATATTATTCCTCATGGACTCCCTTTATTGTTTTGCTAAAAGATAAATTGTTGAGATATCCTCAACACACACAATTTTGTGACTCAAAACTTCTAAATTATGGCTTTATGTGCCAAATGGGTTGTGAGGGCCATTAAAGGTCCAAAAGTTTGGAAGGTGTTATTTATACACTGTATCTCTTTAGGCTTGCCTAAGGGAAAGAAATCTTAGAAAGGACTTAGCTTCCCCAATTTGATCTTCATCCAATCTCTCATTCAGATCACTAGGTCCTTCATGGCCAAAGCATCTAGAAATCTTGGGAAAAGATCAAGCCATGGCTCCTCTAGAATGGTTCTAGTTTTCATAATGGGATCTTTACTAATTCCCAATCTCTTTTGTGGTCCCCCATATTTTCTCAAAATGGGTTTCCTTTGGCAAAAGTTCCCTAGATCAATGCCCTCAAGCTGTACCGTAGAGGAATCCACTTTATCCAATATATCTTTTGTAGATGCTCTTACACTTGGCTATCCTAGGATGATGTGAAAGCTAAATTCTGACTGGCCAATGCAAGCTAAGAATCTTACTAGGAAATCCTTAGTGTTGTCCCCGCTTCCATGCTCCATAAAATCTCAGTCAATTCTACTAGACCATGGTTGAAGGACTGGAAATGGTTTGTTGAAATGCCCTTTCACAATTACACTCCTTAGCTTGGATATAATTGGCTCACCCTACATTTTTCCATGGTTAATAAGCTTAACAACCACTAGGGGTTGCACTCATCTATGAAAATGTGGAGCTTTTGCTTCAACACTATTTAGGGGGCTTGTGTGGAGCCCAAGCTTGCCCATTTTGCTTAGTGTATACTACACCAAAGCTTACCTACTAATAGAAGGCTAGTCCAATTACCTACTTGTCCCTTCTATAGACATATTGAGACCCTACCTCATCTCTTCTGGTACTATCCTAAAGCTCAAAGGGTCTGGTCTTGGATCCATGATATTTTTAGGCCCTTCTAGCCCAAATTCTTCCTTTGGTAGCACATCCTCCTAGGGAACAAGCCCGAAATGCCCACCAAAGTAGCTCAAGTCTGGCATACTTTTAGAGTGAAGATTCTCTTACGGATTTGGAAAGAAAGAAATAATTTTGTGTTTAATCATGTTGTTGATTTTAATATTTTTTTCTACACAAATATTCCATTATCTCCAATGTTATTTTACAGATATAAGTCTAAGCCAACAAAGTGACCATGAAGCTTGAGTATCCCCAGGACCTCCTTTCTCACTAGGGAGATGATCCTTGTTCTATGGTTTGGGTTCCACCTTCTCCACCCAGGGATCCCAGATTAGATGATAGAGTGATTTTGCTACCTTATGGTGGACATCATTGTAGTCATTTTAGGTGTCACTCTCATAGCAACACCCTATACCAACATGTTTCCCCTCCTAGGTAGCAACGAGGGTGACAGTCACTAGCTCCTTCCCCTATTGGGTAGGATGGTTGGGGTGCTCCTCCTCCTCCTCTATACATAGATGCTTGGGGGTACCACCTAGAGGTCATGCTAACATGCTAGACAAGTTTTTTAGGCTTTCACTAGTTATCTTACCTACTCAGACCTAGGCAAAAGATGAAATGAACATGGCTCAAGCTACTAGTTGGTAGCCTATTCCAGATGGTAATGACTTACCAAGTTCTAGCTGGGATCTAGATGATATGGATCCTCTACCTTTAAACCTTGTTCTAGCTGCTTAATATGTTTCTCTTATGACTTATATTTTGTGACTTGCCTCTAGGTACTACCTAGATTTGATGTTTTTGATACTTTGCTCTTAGTCTCTACCTAGTGTCATGGCATGATCTGATACCACCTCATTTTTTTTTGAATTATTTGTATATTTATGTTAAGTTAATATATAGATATATTTCATCAAAAAGAAAAATCTTCTCAAATGCACATCCATCCATAATACTACTCTGAAAACTAATCAATGTCTTACCATTTATAATCTCAAAGGATAGTGAAAGATTTAGTTTGTGACCTAAGCCTTGTCCATTGGGCTACGGTGTTGATGTCCCATTCTAAAAAAAATTATTGTCCTTGTCCTTAAAATGCCTCTAATTGCCTATATAATCACAATTGAGAGTGTTATCATGAAATTTAAAATTTCAAGACAGCATACATCAAACAAATCTGCCCAAGTTTTGTATTATTCATAATATCAGTCATAATCCAATTTAAGAGTCCTCTAAATCAAGTTAAGAGCTAATATTATCAAGTATTTAAGCCATTTTATAGCTGCATACATAGTCAGATGAGCATAATTGAACATTCAATCTAGGTGGGAGAACTATGCGGGCTTGATTTACCTCTTTGGGGTATTGGGTATGTAGGTAGTGGTCAATCATCAAGGGGGTGATTGAGGTTAGATCATCTTATTACACTCCCCTATTTTTATTTCAATGTTTCAAGCTATTAAAGTTTCCTAAGTATTTTAGAGGCAAGAGAAAATAAAAATTGATTTATGCATAACCAAAACCTAAGTGTGATATCTCATATTTATCATCATCTACAGTGGTAATGATCAATTCATACACACATTTAACCCAGACAATTCCATAATTAACAGACTCGGGTACACTACATCATCATCCTCATGTAGTGGACATGTCTAGAAACATCTTATAGTTATTCCTTTGTTCTATTATTTCCAGATTCCTAATTTCTATATCATTTTCTATCTATTTTCTACCATAGTTAATTAAGACAAGTCTGGGATCAATATACTGGAGTGTACTACACCATTGTCCCTAAATGGACCTATCCAAATTTTGTTTATGTTCATGATTCTAATACTAACCTTGCACAATCATCTCTTGTTCTAATTTTCACAGTCAAATGGTCAACAAAGATTAGTATGTAAACTGAGTATATTTCTTCTTGGTACTTTCCCAATATATAACAATTTTCATGTTTAACAATTTTTAAAATCAAAATAGTTGAATATTGTACATCTTTAGCATTCTAATATTTCTAATTTTACACCTATACACATTATCAACACTTCTAAATTCATTTATGGTTTTATCAAAAATAGGGTAAAAGAAAAAAGTTTTTTTATCATTAATGAAAAGAGAGAGAGAACAAGGTGGAGTTATACTATGGGTAGATGAATAGTCACCCTCCATTGATGGTGTTTCATGATTGGTTTCCTCCTTCTTAGTTTACTTTGCTTTCTTTGTGCATGTATCGTTGTATGTTTCTTGGTTGTCAAGGGAGTTTGGTGATTATGGATTTAAGTTAAAAACTTGTTTTCTTTATGAATTTTTGGTTATTATTTTATTTTTTATTTGTTTATCATGTAGGTTGTCATTGAAACCTGGTTTCTTGGTTAATGTGCCCCTTTCTGTGGTCCTTAATCTATTGGTATGTGTTAGAGATTAGCATTAAATGCAATTAATGGTTTGAGGTTATGGATGAATGTGGTTGAAGTGATTCGAACCATGTGAAGAGTCTTTTTGATGGTAATATTAAATAAAATAGAGGCCAAACATCTTCGGTTAAAGTTTACCTTGATTCGATTAGCCCATAATTTGTTTTAACGAAGGGTGGTGAAAAAAAGGGTGACCATAGGAAGTTATTTAGTGAATTCCTTTAACAGAAAGAATTTGATAAACATTCACAAGGTGTAAAATTTATTATTGGCCCGAGTGATGCGTTTGAGGATGGAACAAGATGTTATAATGAAGGGCAAGATGGTAAGTGCCCTAACTCTGGTAAAACCCTTTTTGTGCTTCCCAATTGGTCCATAGAGCAAGATTCACATAGATAAGAATCTCAACTAAAAAGTATTAGGTTTTTTTAATTTATTTGAATATAAATTCTCTTCTATGAAGGAATTTTTTTGATAACTGGTTAAATTTGGTATGGGATAATAAAATACGTATTTAAGTTAGTTTTTATAGAATGTTACAAAAATGAGTCTTCTTTGTTCTTTTTTAAAAATATAATATACATAGAAGAGTAATTAATAAAACCCTATGGAATGTGGGTCAATATTTGTTCAAAGTGGTACACTGGAACCCCAATTTAGAATGTTAATATTTGGTTTTTAAAATTTCCCCCAAATGGGTTGATATTGAAAACTTTCTTCTACAACTGTGGAATTTCCTTTCCCAAGCCCTTAAACCCCTAGGAGAGGTGTTTAGGGTTAAGGATACTAGGTAGTATTTGTCCCACAATAATGCATGGATTCTAATTTATTTGGACCTATTAGAAGTTTTTATAGAATCCCTTATTTTTTAAATTAATGGGAATTCTTGTATTTACCCTATTAAAGGATTGGGAGGCCTCAATGCATGATTTTTTTATAAAAAAGATGGACATATGATAAAAAAAATTGCCCTTTGTTATCCTCTACTATTAAATTTGACAAAGAATCCTAGAGAGGCCATAAGCTCAAATTGCATTACATTTTGTTGAGGAGAAGGTTGAACAGACTGACTTGTTATATTAATTCTTGCTACCCCCTATAGCCTCAAGCTTCCAACAACTTCATGATGAGGATATGATAGATGTTGTTCCCTTTTCCAAAGGGAGACCCTCAAATGTGTCTATTGGCCCTCAATTTGGCTAAGAAAAAAAATTGATTTGATCCTTGGCAATAATATTGATCTCCCTCCTAAAACCTTTTTTGAGTAGAGTACTCTCGTAATGGACACTATCCCCAATAAAGAAGCCCTGACTGAATCAGTTAATGTTGATAATATGTCTAGGACTTTTGATACTCATAGCACTAGAGAGAATTAGACCTCTAAAAGGTCAAGAATGAAATCCTCTCTTGAACCTCCTCCCGCTAAAGATGGAAGAATTGTTAAAGATGGGATTATGGGAAGTGGAGATAGTAGTAATAAAAAGAGGAATAATGAGAATAATGTTCTTTAATATTTTTCAGGACAATGCCAAAATAGGAGGGAATTAAATCCCCCAATTTGAATAAGTAACCCTATCAATGGTCATGCAAATTATAAATTGGAATGTAAGGGGGTTGTAATCTCTAGACATAAAGCTTATAGTTAGGTAGTTTAGAAATTCTAGAATAAATCTAGACTTTCTCCTTCTTCAGAAGGTTATAGCTATTGGGTCTAATCTATTTTTTATTTTAGGCCTTATTTGGCCTAACTCTATACATTTTTCCAATAACCACTTCAGAGACAAAGGTGGTGCATCTATTTTGATCAATTTAATTTAGGGAGAATATATTGTGGAACATGGCATCTCTCCTTGCAACTAGGTGATCTGGGTTATTTTCAACAATTGGAGTAAAGTTTCTAGGATATGTAACATATATGCCCCTAATGACAATAGGTAAATAATAGAGTTTTGGAACTAGGTTGCTTCAAATATGAAGGGCATCCCTTAGATGTTTGGCGGAGACTTTAATATGATTGAATAGAGAGAGGATAAAATGCGTGGAGACCCTCATTTTTGGAAAGGTAATAAGTTGTTTTTCTGGTCTAAATTTAAAAGATTGAATAAAATGGTTGATCCTTTAAATAAAGTTAAAATTCAAAGTAAAGGCATTTGGTATACTTGGAACAACAACCAGGCTAAGTCTATAAGACTCTATTCTAGACTTGATAGATTCTACATGCGTCAAAATGCCTTTGATACCTATTTGGAAGGTGATGGTAATGTGGTAAATGTTATTTTGCTCACCATTTATGACCACCATCCTATTGACCTCAAATTTACACTTATAAATAATGAAAAAGGAGAGAAGGCTACCTTGAAAAGACTATATAAGCTCAATGTATCCCATCTTGAATACATGGAATGTATAGATGGTATCCACTCTGCATGGACTATTGGGAAGTTTACTTGTGACTTTGATTCTAAAATTCAGAGCTAGAATAATTCCAAGGACTTATTAAAAACATTTTATAGAGTTTTTGTCCAGATAAAATCCAAGAGGAAAAGGAAATGATTTAGAATTGCTCAAGAACAACTTATTAGGGTGGAATTTGCCTTGCAATATAATCCTACCAACACCTCCCTACTTAACACATTATCTTGTGTTAAACATCAGATGAGGCAGCATCAAATTTTTTATGCTAGAGGTGCTTAGATTCGCTCTAGTCTTAATTGGATTAAGCTTGGTAACAAATGATCTAAAATTTTATTTTAATTTTTAAAGGCTAAACATCAAAGATAGAAAATATATGAGATTAAGGTTAATGACAAGATTTTGGGGGACCCTGAACTGATCAAAGAAGCCTTATTTGATTTATACTCCAATTTGTTCTTGATTAAAGGGTCAACTGAACATATTGAACAAAGTAGGGTTTTGTGTAAAAATATCATCCCAAAAAAATATCCCCCACCTAAACTGCTTTTTTAGATAGTGATATCTCTATGGATGAAGTCAGATGTGCTATTGACTCTCTGAAATATAATAAGAGCCCTAGTACTGATGGCTTCCCAACTAAATTCTACAAAGCTAATATGGAATGGATTGCCCTTGAATGATTAGAAATATATAAGGAAGCAATTGATGTTGGCACTTTGGGATTAAAGATTAATAAAGGGGTTATTAAACTCATACTGAGGGAGGGTGATCTATCTTTGGTTAAAAATTGGAGACCTATTACTTTGATCAATATTTCGTATAAATTTTTGGAAAAGATGTTGGAAAAAAGACTTTCCCCCTATTACCTCATATTGTTTAAGAGACTCAGATTGGGTTCATGGAAGGTAGATATATACTTTATAACCTTATTGAAAGTTGGGAGGGGATGTATTGGATTAAGGACTCTCAATAGGATATTGGGATGATCCTTCTAGACTTTGAAAAAGTGTATGACACAATTGAATGGCCCTTTATTAAAAGAATGCTTAGAGCCTTTAGATGTTAATAAAGGTTTTGTAGAATGATCAAAATCCTTTTAAAATATGCCTAAGTTGTTATTGAGTTTAATGTGAATATCATAGAATCTCTCCTCCTGCAAATATATATTAGGCAAGGATGTCCCCTTGCTCCATTTCTTTTTGTTATGGTTGTTTATGCATTACACCACCTACTTAGAATGGTTGAGGTGGCCCCCCTTGTTAAAGGTATTCAGCTTCCAAATAAGAAAAAGATGATCAATGTTCTTTTTTATTATTACTCAACATTGTTCATTAACCTCTCTAGGGATAATTTGGCCTAGGTGAGTTCCAGACTGAATCTATATTGCCTAGCCTCAAGATCTAAAATTGCTTTGCATAAGTCTTGTATGTTAGGGTGGAATGACCACTATCCAGACTGAATCTCAGAGTTTGGTTAGTATTGGAAGGGCTAAAACTATATGGTTATATATTTAGGCATTCCCTTTGCCCTTGTTCCTTCTCTCAAGCTAGTGTGGGAATGGGTATACACTAAAATAAACAAGAAAAATTAAAAGTGGCATGGGTATCTTCTTTCCCTATCAAGTAGAATTCAATTTTACCACAAAATCCTCTCATCCTATAGTATTTAATATGCTTCATATTGGCTTTTTAATAAAACCCATATCAATCTGCTACACAATATTATAAGAGATTTTTATGGTTAGATAGCAAATGAAATAGAAAAAGGCATGCACTTGCTTGGAAGTTTTGTTGTAATCATAAGGATATTAGTGGTCTTCATCTAAAATACCTTCATGTCGAAGATATTGGTTTAGCATTCAAGTGGATCATTGAGGAACTTATGGGAGATGAGCCCTGGAAGGTGTTGGTCAAAAATAATATTATGAGAGGTTATCCTAAAGATAAATCAGGATGGAAAAGACTTCATATTACAAGCAATCTTCTTGGCCCTTGTTCTTTTAGATTTGTCAGATCACCTATTTTTACCTCTATTTGGAAGGCTTGGGACTATGTGAAACACCTTGTCACTTCAAAACATGTTTTTAGCTGGATGGGATCTTGTTACTAAGGTTATAGACCCATATGGTGGAACCTTTACCTCAACAATCAACCTCTTACTCTTACCAGAGGGTGTTCTACCTTGGAATGGTGTAAGAAAGGTCTACAAGATTTCAAAGATATATTTTTAGCTAATGTTTTGGCCTCTTAGAACTTCATTAAACTCAGATATCATATTCTTATGGCCCAACATAAGACATATTTTATGATGAGTAAATAAATCAAGGATAATAATTTTATGACCCATATGGAAATCTATAATGAACTTTGGGACAATATCAAATGGATCAAATGGCCTCCCCTCCAAGAGTTCTCTACTAAAATGTTTTATATTGATATTTCATCCCCTAATCCCCCTTATCTCGATCTTAACTGTGTGTGGAATGTTTGTGACCCCTACCATAATTGAGCTTTTATATTTAAAGTTATTTTGGCATCATGTTTAGAACCCAAATAATCATGTTTTAGGTGGTTGTTGTTATATAATAAGCTGGTTGTTGATGAATTCCTTGCCAAATGTGGTGTTTTCTCCACTTTTTGTCATGTGTAGTGATGTAGAGTCTATTGAACATCTTTTTTTTACTTGTCAATATGCTACTAGGATATGGAAGTGTTGTCTAAATAGTTGATATATTGTCTTTGGTTGTGAAATTACTTGGTTTAACATTACTTCTAGATATGTTTGTTCTAAAAAGAAAATTTGTCCTTTCTTTCATAAATTTTAGCTTATTTTGTTGTTGATATTCTATGGTTTTTAGGGAATCAAAGGAACCAGGACATTTTCCACACTGGACCTAGAGTGCTTATTGACTTCACAATTAAAGTCATTGTTAAGTTTGTTTTTATGCAAATTTATCTCCAATTGAAGATCCCACAAGGCCAACTTAAACTTTTTCTAAAGATAGGCTTATTTAAAGTGACTTTAAAATTTCTCATGGATTTGGGTGGTTTTCATAAACTCATCCTTCACCTCGACTGGGGTGTATCTCATTCCACTACTATATAGGCGATCCTTTCTGAGGATGACTGGACTTATATCAAAGACTCATACTTTGATCAAACTAAAGACCTTATCTGATCTTGGACATACTCTTAGGACTTAGACAAGAATGGTACTCAATGTTGGGCTAAAACATCCAAGGATATTATGGCATATAAGAGAAGCCCCAAGCCATCCATTCCCAAGGTAAATTTTGATGATAGTTTTATGGTTTTAGAATCAACTTGTTGCTTTGGTGACTGATACTAATTTGTATCAAAATCTATCTATGGAAGGTCTTGTGCCTTCTCAGCCTTAGGTTGATGAGCAAAAACAAACTTGAAGGAGTTCTTAAAATAATTTTATTGAGCTGACTGATATACTTGAAAGAATGGTTAAAACAGTGGGTTTACAAGAGGTGAGTGATGTTGTGAATTTTTTTAAGGAGAATAGATTTGGTTCCTTGATGGATAAAGTGGATCAGTACTATCCACCATAAAGTGTGATGGATGAGGTTGATCAGAAGGGACCTGAGGTTACTAGTCAGTTGGGCCCTAATTTTAAGTCTAGATATGTTCCTAATAGGAGGGCATCAGATGCATGGCTTTCCTAGGTGGTGATGTTGGCTTTCTACTTGTGTTGTTGTTGTGTGTTTCCTTTTTACCAGTGCCTCCTACATGAGGTTTTTTTACATTAATATATATATATATATATATATATATATATATATATATATATTAATAACCTGACCTTTGTCTGCTTATAAGGTATAACTGATGTTGTTTCACCTTTGGGTGTTTTAGCTTTTATTAATGATATTTCAATGTATATAAAAAAGGGTTAAACACTAACCAAGTCTTTCTGAAGTAAACATACTTCAGAATAAAAAAATGATCTTTTTTGAAAGTAGGTTATTATTTACTTGCATGAGGGTTTGGAGGTCATGACATGAAGCCATTACAAAAATCAAGTTAAACAACCTTGAAGATAACCTCCAAAATAAACACACTCAAGAAACCCTTTTTAAATTTACGTAATACAAGATTTGGCAAACATGCCAAACTAAAAATGAGCCCAAAACTAGATGGAAATTAGGTGGAAAGTAAGTGATAAAATCCCCCCCCTCGCAATTAAAATTAGGTGAAAATTTATAAAATAGTGCGTTTATAGTTTAAATATAAGAAACAATGAGCAAAAATTATTGAAAACACTTTTTTATGATATAAAATCACACTAAACTGAAGTTACCATTACAACTTACAAGAAAAAACATGCACTTTAAAAAATAATTACACTTCGTCTGATGCATGAATCAATATATATGGCCAGTTAAAGTTGTAAAAGCTAGGACATGACAACATCCATATGCAAAAACCAAAACTTATTGAAAATTAGTCCACCAAATGTGAAAAACCATACTCTATATGTAGATATTAAAAAAATGTGATTTAAAAAAAGTTTTCCATAAGCCTTTTATAGTGGAAAATATGACCTTTGTAAAAACTTTACTCAAAATTGGATGCTCATCCATGAGGTCAAGGAAAATAGTTGTAACACAAGGGGATTAAAAGCATAGAAGTTACGCATATGCCACTCAAAAGAGGTGACTAAGGGATTAAATGGGTGCAAGGTGCCTAACTGGGTTGAGTTTGTGGTCACATATTGCTTTCATAGAGTTAAAAATGACACTTGGGGCTTCACATGCTTTTGTGAGAAAGGATGAGGTCAAAATTTTGTGACCCTGTTATACATGGATAGGCAACATCTTACCAAAACAAGGCTATACATGTCATGTCAATTAAAATTTATACTAGTAAAATTAACAAAACCTCATTTAAAAAAAAAGTGGGCATGTGCCTTTGAATATCCTCTGAAGCAACTACAAAATTTAAACTGATGCCCTAAAAGCACCGCAAGTCAAAATTTTAAAAATTTAGAATTTTTAGAAATTTCATGAATATTATAATCCAAAAACATATATTGATGACCTAGTTTGTAAAAAAAATGTTGTTTTAACAACCTGACGCCCTAGTGTTATCTTGTAAAATGGTAATTTAAAATAATCATAGAAAAAATATTTGAAGCAAGAAAATCCATTTTTTTTTAAATCATATTTTTTGTGTAGATTGCATTAAAAATACTATAAATAACTAGAAAATTCTAGATTTTTTCAGAAATGTCAAAAACTCAAATGGTTTTTTGGAAGACTAGAATGTTGGTTATGCCAAAAAACTTGCAGGACTATGGGAGAAGTATGAGGTATGAGAGAAGAAGTTAGAATTATTCACAAATCCACGATAGCTACTTGATGGAGAAAGGCTCTAATACCATAAAAGAGTGGGGATACCCAAAAAGCTCCTCAACGTGGACTAACACAAACCATGGAAAACTTGGGAATTTACAAATAAAGAATAATATTATTTATCTCCAAAAACTCTGCAATATACAACAGAGATGGTCAATATATATCAAAAGCAATAATTTGGTTCCAAATTTGCTTTTGACTAAGTAAAAGCAAGAGATGTGAGCCAACTCTATCGTTGACCAAGTAACCGACACATGTCTAAAGTGATGAATACATAATGGACACATGGGATGTGGTGGAAAATAATTAGCGATGCCACTTATCTTATTTTAAAGCTAAAAGGTGTGTACAAAGCAAACCTAATATAGTTAAGCTATCTTAAGTCAATTTAATAGTAGTACAAGTAGAATATTGCACCAACAATACTTTGAAGAGGGAATTCAAAGCACATGTAGTTCTCCCCATTATGTGAATGTGTATAATAGTTCTCATTCAATGGATGTAACGTGTAATCTATCCCTTGACACTTGGCAATTAAAAACTTTAGCTTGGCTCTTAAGTCCTTCAAACTTGGCTCAAATATGCTCCTATTGACTGATTGAAAAATTGGGAAGAATGGGGTTGTGCTTTTGAATGTGATAGGTTTTGAGTATGCATGGTAATTATTTTCTATATAAGTGATTATATATATATATATATATATATATATATATATAATATTTATATGATATCTTTAGGTACTTTCTCATGCCACCAATATGAAAAGCATATAGGTCGACCCATAGGAATGCTTTGAATTTAAAATGTAATCATTGTTTGTCGTAGGATGAAACTATCAAATGTTATGTTTAGAGTCTGACGTTACTATCTAGGAGACAAGAACACTAATTTGATGATGTGGAGGTGTATAAGTATGATAATTAATTGGTTTGACATACACTATGAGAAGTCATATAGATGACTAATAGCAACTTTGAAGGATTAGACCTGATGTGAGAGAATGGTGAATGAGAATCATGTATGTACACACAAGTCATGTAGGTTTAAGTAAAAAATGACATTTCCAAGTATCAAATATCATATTTTAGTTTCTACACTATGATATAGACACACAAATATAGGACATTCCTAGTCCTAGGAGCTACCTTCCTGCATTGGGGTCATACTCTTGTTGGGGGCATCTTGCTACATGAATAATTATACATGACTTTTTTAGACTCATAATAATCATATTATTATTTCATTGGATATTATATATTTTTATATGTGATGATGACATACATTGATTATGTACATTAGCTTTGCTTGTTATATGAATGATATATGTAATTAGTCGATCTGTGTACAGTTATTGAGTAACACACAACTCTCCTTTTCCTTCTTATGAGACACTCATACTTTTTATGCACACATGTGCACTCTTCCACACTGAGCTTTCCATTAATTATGCACATTAGTTTCATGTTTACTTACAAACTTACATGCCCAAATCATACCAGATCATAGACCTATGCACTTCCAACTTGTAGTATCGCATGCCTCAATAACACCTACTCACAGATTCATGTGACTATATTTGTCTCAATTCCATCACATACATGCATTATCTTGATATGATTATATGGTTCACCAAGTGGAAACTTCTAGCCTAGAATCAGTCAGTTATCCAGGTTGACTAGTAGTCACCACATATTTGGAAGCTCAACCATCGCCTAACAAGGAAGATGAAACGACATATAATTGTCTTCATTGTAACCAATAGTAACTTCTCCTTATATTTTTCATGTATAAATATGTAACATATGCATATTTCTAAAGGTTGATGCCATACATAGTTGTAACATAAATAACATGCTCTGTGTATCTACTTTATCATACATGTAATGTAGCATATTGTACCATTCTCTATTCTTTCTCATTGAATAGAAGTTATAATTATTCAAGTATAAGACTTATGCTTTACCTGAGCGTGTGGTATTTACTTTGACTAAGTGTTTTTGCACATATTCACTCTACATAACCATACCTATTATCTCTAATGCACAATTGTGCCTTGTGCGCCTAGGCTTAGACCCCCATAACATGGATCATTATTTGTTCTATATTGACTCTAATTATTATGTGACATTTTATTGCTTATTGTGTGTGGCCTTAAGCCATGTGTGACATTGAGTGTTATTGTGTGTGATGTCTTTTGTGATTCTTTGACTTTGTTTTATATGTGTGGATAAATCTAGGTTTTTTTGGTAATATTATTTATGTCGTGATCTATATCAATCACTCTTCTTCTTGTTTTTAATGCTATGATACATATCATGTACTTTACTACATATTTATTATTTAATTTATGGATGTTCATTGCTATGTTGATAATTCATTATTTTTCTCATTGATATATATATCATGACATGACACTTGTATGCTTGGGATACATGTTTCATATATACTTAGATGTTATATTATTAATATGATGACATATTCTCCACATGTTAGTACATTCTTTACATTGCTTATATATGTTTCTATATAACATGATGTGTTTAAATTTTTTTTTTGAGATGTGTTCTTTGTAGGCTTGATTCCTCACCTAAAAATGGGGCAAACATAGTAGCTTGTATTTGAGATTGAGCCTTAAAAGTTATAAAAAAATTAGATTTGGGAAGATATTACTTCATAATGGTACATGTTTACATAGATTATTACAGGTTTTACTCAAATTATGGTAGGTTTCACATAGAATAGGGGCATAAGTGTGGTTTATGTCAAAGATTTCATAGATTTTATAAGATTATTACACAAATTACATGACTCAAATTACATAATTTATAATAATAGGGGCATATACATGACATATGTCCGTAATTCCATAGATATCATGATACATTGGCATACAATGTATGACTCAAATTACCCAGATGACTCAGATTGCCAAATGGAATGGAAAATCATCTCATTATCTGGTTAGTATTACTTAAATTTATTTAAAAAATAAATTCTACTCAGGGCTTACTCAGACTGAATTATATAATCCATTTATTGTAGATGACTCAAATGTTTTATAAAAATTTTTTAGGCATTTCTCATATTTATTGGAACCCATAGTGAATTTCATTTACTCCTATTTATTGGATTTGTACAGGGCTAGTGTTATGCATAAGATAACTTCTAGGCACTTTTCTACTTTAAATGAGGGTTGGAGCGTATTCAGCTCAACCCATGGGTTTACAGAATCATATCTAATGGGGCATGATCAACCTATTCTCCATTATCTCCAAAAGACAAAACTCCAAAATAAAAGCTTGGTTCGCATCCATACATGTGCATTTATTGATTTATAATCTATTTTACATAAGTTAAATGTTTTTACTTGTTGATTTTACATCATAAATAAAAATTGATTTCTACATGTTTCATTGTAGGTTTGCATGGACCAAGGTACAACACATAGTAGATACCTGAGCACACCCATTGTGGTTATACTAAGGTTTTACCTTATATCCTTTACTCTAGAAATTACATTACTAAAATAAAAAGAGGGCAAATGTATACACTCATATTTTTTATTAAACACTTGAAAGTTTGTAATTTGACCATCCTTTGGCATATTTGACTTATGCTCATTTATATGACTTATCACCATTCCTTGTAGCCATTTACTCTCATATGGGTATGACCCTTGCAAATTATCACTACTATTACATGAGATATTCCTAGTCTCTACCTAAATACATTTACAACATTCTCATACTATCTCCTAGCCTGGGGTCATTGTTCATGTTTTTTGGATAAGTTTACACCTTTCAAATAGGTTTGTTTCTATAATCTTATCCCTCAGGCCGAACTAGTTCCTGCACCCTTTAACATGTAGTTTTCAAATTTTAAATATTCAAAAGGTTCAACTCGTACATTTCACATGTTAGTTCAGAGGAAATTACCCAAAGAGTTATTTATATAAATATATCAATCCTAACCATATGTCTATCTAGGAATCTATCAATCACTCACTATAAATATATATACACTTTGAGAAGAACTTTCCTAATTCTTCCAAATCTAAAATACATCAAAGGAAGGAATCCCTGAGCTAAGTTTGAATACCATTTACAAGGTCAAGTTATAGGCTATCAAGTTTTGAAATCCATACACATTATTACATTGCATACTAGTATTTCAAAACATTGCACACATTTGGTTATGTGGAAGAACTACATGTGATTTGGCTTCCCTCTTCAGAGCGTTGGATGTGTATGTAGTGCTCAGTCATAAGGGGTTCATGAGGGTAACTCACCCATCCCTTTTATCCTTTTTTTCCCATTCATATTTGTCTCATTGTATAGCACAAAGAGATAGGGTTTTGAAGCAAAGAAAAGTTAAACATAGTTGTATACAAATGAATGAAGACATTTAAATACACAAGAGACCTCCATATACATAGGTTCACTCATCATATTATTCATAGGATTCATGCAGTCTATAGGGATAATTATGTACCCTTATAGACAATACTTCACTATGTATGCATCTTGGGAAGTGTAAACCTGTCTAGGCTCACACAAACACTCTATTTTCAAATGTGAGCCTTCACATACCCATGTCAATTCATTTTAGATGACTATGTTATTACTATAAACATGCATTCATGTGAAATAGTCTAGGTGCATAATCTTCTTAGTTTTTTCTATAAGTATCAAGTTACTAAATTTAGATAGTTGCATTTATATTTTTATGATTATTGTGTATCTTAAGAAATATAAATATTCAATCATTTTTATTCTATTAGGGTCACATTAATCCTAAAAGAGATGAAACAATAATGCAAAAATCCATCACAACACTTAAAATCATTTTTCTATTAAATCATCTTAGTGCCAAATTAAGCAAGTGTCAGATCAGATGAAACAAGTGTGTGGTCAAACAAGCACAAAATTGAACTAATGTTAAATTTAATATGTACCAAATATAATAAACACCAAATGCAATGAGTGCCAAATTGAAAAAATGCCAAATCCATTAAGCATCAAATACAGTGAGCACCAAACTGAAAAAGTGTGAAATTCAAATTGTATAAATACAATAAGTGCCAAATTGAATCAATAATGAATTGAATAAGTGTAGAATACCATTGATGCGAAACAAAATTGTTTCCAAATGCTTGATGTTGGCATTAAATTTATTGTTATCATATTCACAAGCATTTATACCTAATAACACTAATGAATACTTTTAGAATTATTTTTAAAAATTGAACATGATCCCTATCATGACCTTAAATAAAAATCAATTAATATTAATAGAATTAATATGATTTCATTTCAAAAGTTTGTACAAATTTGTTTTTGGCACAAAAACACCAATTCTTAAATTTTCTACATTTAGAATTCTTGAGAATGAAACCCCAAATGAGTTTGTCAAGCCCTATCTATTAGGTAATAGAGTCAACGTCCTCATCTTATGATTTTTTTATCATCCATATCCTTGATTTACCTCCAATCATCTATTAAGAGTATAGTCAGGGGTTTTATCCTAAATTTCAAAAATGAGGGTTAGTGAAGGCTTATACAAAATAATGGGTTAACCATCAAAGTATAATCAAAACCAATTTTTTATCAAATTCTATACATAAAAATAACCTAATTGACACATGTGGGAAAATTAAAATTAAAAAAATGCCTCAAAGAATCATAATTTCATGGAATCCAATGACTATCATAAGTGCATAAAAATGATTTTGAAAGGATATTGTCAAATTATTTAACCTAACAAAAAAACTCTTGAATAAACCCCGACCATGAAAAAATAGGGTTGACAAAATGCCTCAAAGAGACATGATTCCATGAAATGTAATGATCACAAGGCAGGTAGAAAAAAGTGTTTTGAAAATATGTTCTCAAACGTTTTTACCTGACCACACTCTCAAATGTGCCATGAGTGTGACAAAATGTGGTTGATTAAATGCTTGAAAGAGACATGATTTTATGAAATGCAATGATTTAAAGACATGCACAAAATAGGAATTTGAAAGGATTATCTCAATCTCTTTGACCTCATAAGGCATTCCCAAATACACCCTGACCATGTACCATGCTTGAATATCTTTCCCATGCCAGCTACCTTTAGGAAACTCTAAAACTTATTATCAAATGATGATTTGAACAAGGTCAAGCTTATTAACAAAGAAAATTATTTTTGGGTTGAATCCTAAATATGTTGCTACCTTTTTCAGCCCAAACCGATAAATTTTTAAGGCATGACAACTATTAGAAAAATAAAATACCTTGTTTAAGATCCAAACTTTGATACCTAGAAAAAAGATGCCAATTGCTTGAATGGGTGACTATTGATTTTTAATTTTTGAATATCTTGTGACACATAAATGAATGGTTTTTTATAATCTAAAACAGTATAGATGAGAAACTAGTAAAAAGGGAAAAAATGCCAACATATCTATATTATAAAAAATAGAGGATACAAGTAAAAATAGATTTACCATTTCATAAAAAAAAATCTTGGACTGCATTTTTTCTAACAAAAAAAAATTGATTGAATATCGAGCTTCCTTTAAAAAATTGAGCTCTGTATCCCCAAGCATAAATAAATTAAAAGTGATTGATGGTAAATAAAAAATTTAACATACAAAAAAATGGTCTTGGATAACGCATCATCTTGCCCTCACCACCGCATCACCAACTACCATCCATCCAACGTAAAAATCCCCAAGTCATGTCTATTAAAGCAGTCCCTACCTTTCATGCATTAGAAACAATGACATGCATATGGTGACAATAGGGAAACCCAATTATCTAAGTATTATCAATCATGAATGTTAACTATCAATGATGTAAGATCTAGAAAGGATACTCCCATTGTCTAAAACCTACAAGTGTAATGAGAGGGATTTTACATTATAGTGATTCTAGGTGATATGGCTTGAAAATTTCATGATTCAGAGGACATGGACCTTATATTTATAAAAATTTATAAGATATACACCTCTAATTTCTTTTGTCTTTTATTTTAGATGCTTCAAGGAGCAAATTCCTAGGGAGTGCATTGCATAGTGTGGATGTCGAGTGGCTTATATGTTAGCTTGAATGGGATATGTGACACCCAAAGTTAAACATGACTTGCAGTCAACATCATCATTTTGATTTACTTATTAAATGAGTGATGCATATAACAGATGAAACCTTAGTGAAAATATTGAAACTCTATCAAGCATTCATGAACAAATTCTCTATTGATAAATTTAAATTATTTTGAAAAATATGTTTAAAAAAAAAACACCAAACAATTATATTCTATAAAGTTATATGTGCATAATATTGTGTATTGAATAAATACTAAAACCTCTCAATAATGCATTTTGTATCAGTGAAGTTGAGACTAGTATTTGTTCTAAAAGGAAATTCATGCCATAGAATTCTCATGTTTATTTATCTAAAAGGCATTTTTCTCCAAATACTCCCCATGGCCACCTTAATTAAAGTTATATAAGATTTTAATGAAATAAATTCTTAAGCTTATATGAGTTTATTTATTTAACAAAAATCATTTTTTAAGTTAGACTAGAAGTGGATTCATTATTTTATAAATTTAAATATAAAGGGCCTAGATTTATAGCAGTTACTTTCACCAATTGATTCAGTTTTTATCAAATGGTTGGCCAAATTTATGCAACTCTAATGTGATTGATCTAGGGCCTAAGAGGAAAGCCAGTGGATAACCTACTTAGATATAGTTAAGAGGATTATGAATGTAATTGAATTATGAATGACATAGGATATGAAGGTGAAATATGTTAATTAACAAATAATCAAAGAAGAGGATGATGAGTAATATGGAACTATAA
This sequence comes from Torreya grandis, assembly GCA_037957365.1. Lineage (NCBI taxonomy): Eukaryota > Viridiplantae > Streptophyta > Pinopsida > Cupressales > Taxaceae > Torreya > Torreya grandis. The sequence continues at coordinate 1,542,863 of JARHVA010003378.1, read as the reverse complement.
TAGCAAAGTTTTATTGTGTTAAGTTTTATACAATATATGAGAGATGAGATGTGTGGTGTATATGTGGTTCCTGACTTCATTCATGTCTACGTAACTAACTAAAAATAATGGAAGTGTACATTAATATACAATGGAGGCAGATGAAGCATTGGTTGAACTATTACAAGAGTTGGTAACAACCGCTTCATAACCAATGAATGCAATGATGTCATTGGTTATCATTACTAATGAGTTGAGTTCTATAGCATTGACACTATAGAGTTGTGAAATAGCTTAGAAGTGGAGTTAGATATTGTGAATTTGAATGTTAGTTTGGAACCTAATTCCAATGTTTTTGATGATAGTGCAAAGTTGGATATGCAATAACAATAAATAATGGTAATATATAATAACCTAGATCTTGCTAGATCAATCACCCCTCCTTGAAGAGAAATGGTCCCCACTGCATGAAGTTGTAATAAGATATGTTAAAAAAAATTTGTAACCTACACTTCTATAAACCATCTTCCTCAAGAAGGCACTTGACTACTTTGACAATATAAAAGAGAGTGATCTCTTGTCAATGTGTCCACTTGACCTGAACATCAATGAATTGATATGATTCTATTGAGATGTTGTAGTCTGGATCAATCTCTACCTATTAAATAATCTGTGGTATATAAAGTATCTAAATGGGATGGAAAGTAATGGCATAAGAGTTTTACATTGAATACTGGAAGTAACTTGAGATAAGAAGGTAGATTAAGCTTTAAAGCATTATCTCATGCTTGCTTGGTGATACTGAAGTACATGAAACTTACGGTAAGGTCTTGTTTGTCTTTCCTTTTGTATGTGTAGATAGACTCGATCACCAACCTAGAAGGTGTGAAATTTCTAATGCTTGTCATGGTGTTATGTGTACTTAGCATTTGATAGTTGAAAATTTATTTTCACTTTATATTGAATATGTTAAATGTGCTCAATTAATGAAAAATATTTTTCAACTTACTTTTGAGTTAAATAAGTTTCTATTGTTGATGAAAGAATAGGATAAGTTATGTCAATGGGTTCCATAGGTTAAAAACCTAAGCAAACGTAAAAAATGCTATGTGTGGTAGAGTTATGTAGGACTTTGTTGTATTTATGTTGAAATAGAGGCAAGTTTTCATCCCAAGTGCATTGCTTCTTTGAATTGTAAACTCTTAGGAGGTGCACTATCATCCTATTTACCACTTATATTTGTCCATCAATATGTGGATGAAAGGTAGTATATTTATTCAACTTTGTGTTTAGCATAGACCAAATCATTTTGTAAAAAATTCTCAAGAACCTTGTATCTCTATCAAATAGAATTATTTATTGGATACCAAATTGAATCTAGACATGTTAAAAGTATAGTTGAGATGTTTTCAGAGCTTATATTGATTTCTTAAAAAGTGTGAGAATTACCATCTTTGAGAATATATCAACTACTACATAGACACGAGTATTACCATCATGGTATTAGGGTAACCTAAAATAAAACCCATGTATATATATTCCCATGGTCTCATTAGAACCGATATAGGTGTGTATAAACCTTGTTTCTTGTTAATTGTCTTAGAAATTACACATGCAGTACAACACTTGATATATTTTGATACATCATACCTAAGATGTGGATTCCAAAATTAATTTTGAAAGACCACATGAGTTTTTTTAACTCTAAAAGGTCTTGGAACTTTGATAAAATGAGCATCCCATATTATTTTTTATCTCTTTGCCTCATATAGGTTGCACAATTTCCCAAGGTGATATAGGAGTCCATCTTGTAAACATATATATAAAATTGAATTATCGTAAAGCAAACTCTGATACATATCTAAAAAATCCATGTCAAATGGATATAATTTTGTCCATGTGCTCAATTCAAGTCCACATGCATCAAGTATATAAAGGATAACTTGACTTGGCTAATTTCTCAAACAATCTACAATTGGATTGGCACTTCCATTCTTATGCTTAATGTTTGGAATAAATTATTGAAGATAAGAAGACCATTTTTTATGTTACTCTTGCTAAACCTTATTCTAAGTTTGTAATTACTAAAGTGGATTGTGATCTATGTGGATAAAAATGTCCTTGCCCAAGATATAATGCTTTCAATTCTTACATGCTTGAATAATAACTTATAGATCAAAATCATAGGTTGGGTAGTGTCTTATCAGTGTGGTGAATGTTTCATTATGGTAAGTAACTTGGTGACCATGTTGAGTGAAGGACTGATCCAAGTGTGAATTCGAATGATTCTATCTCAAGTTTTAATGGTTGCTAAATATCTAGTAAAACAAGCACTGGTGTAGAACAAAGTCTACATTTCAATTCCTCAAATATTTTATGTTACATGGATTCCTAAATGAACTTTTATTTAGTGCCATCCTTGGTAAATTGGTTCAAAGGCCAAGTCATATGATAAAACCCAAGTACAAATCTCTTATAGAAATTTTCTAATCCTAATAAACTATGGAGCTTTGTGAGATTCTTTGGTTATGGCCATTTCTCCATGACTTGAATCTTGGTCAGGTCCACGTGCATTCTTTGTGCATCTAATATGTATCTTAGATACTATATCTCTCACATATAAAATGAATTTTTCTCCATGTTTGCATATATATTGTGTTCACACAAAGTGTCAATCACTTTCTCTTTATGGCATAAATGTTCATCCCATGTTTTATTAAAGATTAGGATGTTGTCAAGGTAGACTACAATAAATGAAGTAGTGAATGGCCTGATAATGTCATTCATAATCCACATGAATGTAGTTGGTGTGTTGGTAAAGTTGAAGGTCATGACTAAGCATTAAAACAAACATTATTTAGCCTTGAATGTTGTTTTACATACATCTATAGGTTTAACATGAATCTGATGATAACTGAACTTAAGACCAATTTTGGTGAATTAATTTTCACCACCAATATGGTCTAACAAGTTTTCAACCATTATAAGAGGATAATGGTTCCCAATCAATAACTTTCTTGCACCATCCTTATTTGGTGCAAGCACAATTAGGTTGTTGCAAGGTGATGAGTTGACCTTGATATGTCCTTTCTCCATGAGTTCATGGATTTACCACTTGAATTCTTCATTCTATAGAAATGATCTATGATATAAAAATCATTAAGTAAAGATAGTCCAAAAATCAAATCAATAGCATGTTTCACCACATAGTGTGTAGACAATTCTTTTGGTGAATGAAATATATCCTTGTATTCTTCCAACTCGTGGTTTAAATTTGAGGTCTCTACTATTACTACCAAAGGAACTTTGATATGGATTGGAACTGTAAGGATGTAATTATGTTAAGACCTTGACATCAAAATTTAAAACTTCATATTAGATGTGACTATACTCTTAAACTGCTCAGTGTTAATGAGTGATAGCTTAGGAATTACTTATGGTATGCAGTGTGTCTTATCACCAACATCTATGATAACATTTGTAGGATTAGCTTCATAGACTACATGTTGATGATAAATATATGGTTGACCAATTAAAACATCACATACCTCTAATGGACTGATGTCATAAAGGATTGTATCTTGAAAAGGCTTGATATTATACACTAATTGACACTGCTAAGTGACACATTTCTTGTATCCCACATGAAACCATCCAATAGAGTATTATTGTGGGTGAGACATCAATGGAAAGTTCATTCTAAAAAGTACTTTAGGAAAAATTAGGTTCTTCTAAATTTCATTGTCAATGATGAAGTGTATTGGTTGAGCATTGATCCACATTTGAGAATGGAACAGTCTTTTTGCTTCCTCTATTTCTATAGGGGTAGTAGAGATGTTTTTGGTACCCACCATGGTACTAGGTTCATATTTTATGATCTACTTACCTTTTTCTAATGATTTAGGGTTTGTACCTACTACCTCAAGTTGTGAAAGTAGAGTCTTCCTAGTGCGGCACTCTTTAATGGAATGAATATTAGAGTTATGAACTAAACACCACTTGCCAATTTTGGACTGTTTATTATAGTCATTTAAATATTGTTGATTTTTCTATGGAGGCCACTTGGAGTTATTCTTTATTTTGGAATTCTAATTGAAATATTTAGATTGTTACTTGGTCTAAGACTTATAATACATACATACATAAACAAAGTTCAAATACACCACAATATCACTCTAAAATGATATGAAGTGTATATGCTATGATACCACTAATCTATGGCCTAGGAGGAGACCTAATGAATAATATAATTATATGGATTTAAGAGTGTATTAAAAAAATAAAATTATTAATGATGGAGTATATGAAGGTGCAATGCATTAAATAACAAGGAAATCAAATAAGACAATGACAATCAATGTAAAACATTAATAACAAAGTTTTATTATGCTAAGTTCTATACAATATCTGAGAGATCATGTGTGGTGTCTATGTGATCCTAAATTAATTATTGTAATATGCAGCAACAGTAAACTATAGTAAGACCTAGTGACCTAGACTCTCTTGGATTAGTGATCTACCTATTTGTCCTAATTTCAAGGTTAGTTTGGATTTTATAAATAGTATTGAATGATTAATCAATTATATATTTTAATTTTTAAGCTTCTAAAATCCATTGATAATATAAATAATTTGAGATAATGTTGGCAATAGTTGTGTAGTCCATAAAACCATATCTCTTTTAAGCACTTTGCCAAACATTTCACGTGCCATGTGTATACTTCTACATTTTTCACTCATATCCACCTAGATGTTTTGATGTAGGACCTAATGCGTACAACCATTTACCTCATTACCTTAATTTTGATTTCTCACTTGAGTGCCTTCAATGATCTCTGACTTTACTTGCAACTTGCAGGTATTTTGCTTATCTTTGACACTTTTGATAAATTCTTGGCTCATTAGGCTCATGAGCTTTCTTTATGCATCTAGTCCTCTTAAATAAATTTCAATCCTCATCCATATCTATATTCTTATTATTCATGGTACATATCCATCCTCACAAACAATATTTCATTTCATGACTCTCATTGTTTGGCTCATACTTGCTCATTCCTTGAAATAACCACATAGGCTTAATAGCCCAAAACTTAGATCTAAGGTTATTATATTTTCATGAGGAATCTTAGGGACCCCCCTTGTCCATATTTATGTAGTAACTAATGCCTAAAACCTTTTACCTCGTTACCTTGGCTCTGATTTCTCACTTGAGTGCCTTCAATGATCTTTGACTTTACTTGTAACTTGTAGGTACTTTACTTCTCTTTGACACTCTTGACCAACTCTTAGCTCACTAGGCTCATGCATCTATTACTCTTGAATAAATTTCACTCCTCATCCATCTCTAAATTCTTATTCTTCATGGTACATTTCCATCCTCACAAATAATATTCATCTCTTGACTCTCATTGCTTGGGTCATACTTGTTCATTCCTTGAAACATGCACATAGGCCTAGTAACCTAAAACATAGATCTAAGGTTATTATATTTTCATGATGAATATTTAGGACCTATCCATATCCATTTAAACTATGTCACATATCTAAACCAATGACACAATTTGCAGATCAAAACTCTCCAACCAACAACACTTTCTTTCTTTAAGCCTCTTTCTTAATAGCCCTCCTTGAGTACAAATCTAGTAGGTGGGAAAAATATACAAATATTATAGACAAAATTAAAACTATTTTGGATTCCCATTATCCCCCTTTATATTCACCTAAAATTTCAAGTCTCAACCCTCAGGGGAAGTACTTTTTCTCTTACACCATCCTTACCAATTAGATATCTTTAGGCCTAATTTACTCTCACAATCCTGGAGACTGTACTGTATGGTTAGGTACCAACTTAAAAACACCTAAATACTTTAGATAACATTAAAAAATAATATATTCCTAATGTTTTATTAGTTTTGGCTAGGTGAAACAAAGGTTATTATAGTTTTTATTTTGAAACCCTAAGCTAGTTGTTGACAGGGTAGCAAACACTATAAAATGCATAAATTGAGTTTTATACCTATTAAAACACTTATAACACTCTAAAAATTTCTTAACTACCTCCATTTACCTTCTCAAACCATTATATACTCATGATCAACCTTAATAAACTCCCAACAAGCAAACTTCAAAATTTCAAGTTCTCTTTTTAGGACTGTGTGTACAGGGTTTGGTTTCTTTTGAACTTATACTTAGAATTTGAATATATAAAGGAATATAATACCATTTTAGGGTATATAATACCCTACCTCAACCTTTATAATAATTATTTATCTTTGAACAACCTTCAAAATTCTCTTACATGCACTTATACAAAAATTCTAAATGTTTGTAAATGACTATGTTAAGATTTCATTGGAATCTTGTACCTATAATGGATGTCTGAAACTTAAACAAGATAAAAATAAATAAATAATACAACCTATAATATTTTTTATTCAAAATAACTCCAACAATAATCAACATACCTCAATTTGCTTGACCTTCTTAACTATGTCACACATAAATTTCTTTCTTTTGGGTTGTGGTGTAAGTTACCAACTTGTCAATTGGAAAGTGATCATAAAGACTTAATATCAGCATGAATAAAAACACATAACATCACTTACCTTCAATTTTAACACTTAAATTCAATGATTTTTCTTCAAACACCATGTTTTATTTAAATTTCTTGAGCACATCCAAAGACTATGTACAAACTTGTGCAGGGTGGGTAGAGTTCCTTCAATTTTTGATCTTTTTGGGACTCTCTACACTTGTTATATGAAATTAAAATATTATAAAACACTCTATTATCATTTTAAATTAATTATAAATTCTTCTACTCATGCCAAACATGCAACAACCCCTTCTTTCTTGCCAACTCCATGTATGGAAGGCAATTACACTTCTTGATTCTTGAACTACATTTTATTTTCCATGAGTTTGGAATTGAAATGCATCCAAACACCTTCATGTTAAATTATAGTACATTATAAAATGATTTCAAGACATTAGATCTCACATAACACCTCAAAATGCCTCACAAGGCCAATTCATAAATTCAATTTTTTGCATCCTGCATTTTGGCGGGAAACTCTATATGAACAAATAACACGCTGACATAAGACTCCTATTGATTCCAAAACCTCCTAGGGAATCCTATGAGACCCATCAAATCTAGAAAAAGACAAAAATAGATCAAATGTACCTTTTAAACATATTTACAACTTATGTTTTCTTCGGATGCTTTACATCACGCTTGCAACTATAACATGCAATGAAAATTCACTTTCGATTATGCTTTTATGGATGCCCATGGCATGTTCCAAAGCTCCCATTTTGGTACAAGATATAAGAATTTTAGTAAAGGTTATGAATTCTAGCTTTGTACCTACCAATTTCATTTGGTTAAATTTTTATAAAGCCTTTTTAACAAGGTCGTTTTATGCATATCCTACAATCATTGTATTCCATGAGACCACATCCTTCTAAGGCATTTTATCAAATAGTTATTTTACCTTGCGTATGCTTCCACATTTTTCATACATGTATACCAAGAAACTTTCAACTCCAACATCTAACAAAAATTTACTTTCAATTATGGTTTCATGAATGTGCATGCCTTATTAAAAATCTCTTATTTTTGCACATGTTGGGAGGATGCTAACAAAGGTTATAGAGTTTGGAGTTACACTATCAAATTAAATTTGTTTAAAAGTTTTAAAGGCATTTTCAATAAGTCCTTTTTTGTATATTCTAAAATCATTGCAGTCCACAAAACCACATCTTTGTTAGCCATTTTGTCAAGTAGTTTACATTCTTTGTGTATATTTCTACATTTTCATACATGTCTACCAGGGAACTTGCAACTACAACAACTAAAAAATATCCAATTTTAATTATGCATCAAAGGATATTCAAACTCCATTCTAATCATGCATAATTAAAATGAATGATTTTTTTAATGCACTTTGGGTGATAGTATACTATCAACTTCTACCAAATCTCAAATATCTTGACCTTTAATTTGGGTCTAGATTTGAGAAGGCATGCTCTATTGGTGCAAGTACATGATAAGTCATCATGTCCAAGTGATATTTTATATAGATCATAAGATGGAACACTAATCTATTTATAAATTGCATCAATTCCATCTTGCACCAATGTATATATTTATAATATTGCATATGGTGAAGTGTAAATGTAAACATTTTCATGACGTTTCACTAGTAACTTATGTCTCATGATTTTTATTTATGACTGATATTTTTATACCATGAATCACTTTATCCTAATAGGTTGATATTCATCTCATTGGTGTTTTGCCTTATGATTTCTTCACCAAAAAAATTGTCCATTTTAATTATGCTTTGATGGATGATTTTGTGCACACCCTGTAATCATTGCATCCCATGAAACCACATCTCTCTGAGGCATTTTGTCAAATATATCAGATGCATTATGTATGCTTCCACATTTTGTATACATGTCTAGTAGGGTGATAGAAACTACAACATTTGACAGAAAAAAACACTTTTGATTATGCTTTGATTGATATCCATGATTGCATTAGGTATTGAATTAAGACAATTTTTTATTAGATTGGCCATTTGAGAACTAGGTTAAGGCTCGACTGGATATTGACTTTGATACTCACTTTTTACTATTAAGCTTTCTTGTTGCATTAGTTTTAGTTACATTTTTTTTACTGCATTACACATTTTATTAAACCCTTTTTATATTAGATTAAACATCAACTTCATATTATTTTGAAAAAAATATATTATTAGCCTTTCTCCTTGCATTATGTTTTAGGTGCCATGTTTATATTGCATGAGGCCATTCATAATGCATTATTTTTCCTCTTTATATTATATTGGCTACTCAATTTGTACTATTAAATTGATTTGGGTACACACTCTGAACAATGTAAAGTTTTCTTCTTACAATTTTTTTGGGCCATCTTTATACTGCAATAATACAAATCAGTTTGATGCAAATGAATTTTTGGTCTTGTTTGATTAATGTATACAAATATGTTTGGCTATAAGGTAGTGATATTCAAGGAAAATTTTCATTTCTATATATCTAAACATTCTACATAATGCATCAATCGATGAATATACAAATCCTACTTTTATGATGTGTCTTAATATTTTGGTTTTGTGCTTTATGTATATTTTGGGCTTCAACAAGGACCTAAGATATGGCATTTTACCTAATTGGACCTAAAAATTAAGGACAATTTTACACTTATTATTATTCCATGTTAGAACATTTTTATAGGATAGGGTGGATGCTAGCAGAAATAGGATCTCCTCATTTCTTGGGTTACAAATAGTAGGATTGTCTGCGTCCATCATGGGTTAGATTTTTCTATTGCTATTTGATAAATATGTAGAGCCCACTTTCATTTTGTATCTCAAAATTTTGGTTTTAAGCTATGTGCATCTTTAAAGATTCAGTAGTGAGATAACACAAGGCATTTTTCCTAATTGGTTATGAAAAATCAGAACCATTTCACATATGTTGTTATGTTATATGTAAGTATTTTGTAGGATATGATTGATAAGTATCAAGAATGTGATTGCCTCTAGTTTAGAGTGGCAAAGAGTAGTCTTTGAACAAACAAAGCCTATTTGTGTAGGGAATCTTTTTTTTAAAATGGGTTATGTGTATCTTTTGAGCTTCAATAATGTGGGTATTATTCCATTGATTAAAGGAATGTGAAGACAATAATTCTTAATGATAGAGTTAGTGTAAAATCTTACATGGTAAGTTAGTGTTTTTTCAAAAATTAGGGACCTGTCTCATGTTTTTAAAACAATATTGTGGTTGGGGCTTATAATGGCATTTTTAGTTAAGACCTTAGAAAGACTAGGATTTTGAAACCATAAGCATGAGATGACATGAATCTCAAGTAAAGTAACTATAAACTAAATATACTTTTCATAGAAACCCAAGTCCAATGTTGATTAATATCATGGATTAGGTGGTTGTGTTGTAGATTTTATCCATGTTTTCCTCTTGTATTGCCACTATCAAGTGTGTGCTTTCTTCATGTGACTATTGTGTTGTGTTTTTTTTTTTTTTTAATGGAGAACTTGCCATGAAATTTGAGTTTTTTTGGCTCAGTTCCTTAAAATCCTTAATTTTATCTCAATAACTAAGGATTAAGAGTACAATGAATTTTAATAATGCAGAGCAAATTATCCATATTGCACTAGATATACATACCACTTTGGACACCTTTATGAAAAAGATGTATACCCTATTGTCCCCCAAAAATATCACTCATTTTTGGGACAACATTTGAACTATTTTGGTCCTACAGACCAAAATCCTCTCTTCCCTTTTCAAAAAATTGTTCTGAGCATTCAGGTTCACTTTTCAAGCTTTCCAAAAATCTACGGACTCTACAGGCTTGAATCTATGAACTCTGCAGGCAGGCTCAAATCTACGGACTCTCAAGGTTGGTTTCTACTGACTCTGCAGGAAAGAAAAGGGTTCAACACTTAGCCAAATAACGAAGAATGAATCAATTGGACCATTGAACTGTTGAACCAAAGTTGGTTTAATCGGTAGGTTCAAGGGCCTACCCCAAAGCCAAAGAGGCAAGTGCCCTTGCGGAGGGCATGCAACATTGGTTTGAAGGCCAAAGAAAAGACAGAATTCCTTTAGATTCGTTTAAAAGCCTGAAGTAAAGACAAAAGCTCGATGGAAAGCAAAAGCCCGACAGAAGAAACAACATAAAGGAAAGAAACCAACAAAAGTCCACTGAAGGAAATAAAGCCCAGAGGCTGCCCGAAGGATCCCAAAGGGTAGGTACCCTTGCGGGAGGCTCTTGCCAAAGCAAGTAGACCGTTTCTCAAGGCCCCGAAGGGCACGTGGGGAAAGATCAAATGACAAAGCTGAAGGAATTGCCAAAGAAAGTGATGGGCCCACAAACGTCAAATTCATGACAATGAAATAATCGTTGATCTTTGAAGGCTTGAGCGCGGACCCAAATGCATTCGAAGGCCAAAACACCAAAGCGGAGAACTGTTGAGAGAAGGAGCATAAAGAGCCAGTAAAGCTAGGAATGTAGCCCCGAGAGCTTAAATTCTAGGAAGAGACAAAGCTGGAAAAGACAAAAGCAGAAAGAGGGAAAAGCCTGAAATGTCTGTGTGGGAGTTATTTCTAGTAGGTGAAATAGTGGAAGGAGTAGAATTCTAAGTGCACCAAACCAAGGACATAGCCTCTTTTCTTCCATGAAGTAAAGATGAATGGATAGCTACGCAAACATCAGAGGGAATAGACCAGATGATCCAGACTCGAGAGAAGACATATGGGATGAAATGGCATGCCATAATTAAGACAGTTGCCCTATTTTCAATGCAGTCCTTTGACAAACCTGAAAATGCATTCAAGGCATTGAATGCACAACATGGGCCGTTCTATGGAAAACAAATGCCCAAGTCTTTCTTGGAGCGCTATATATTGTAATCTCTCATTTTTTATAGTAGAGATCTTCCCCTTACCAAGAAGTGAAACTCTGCCCATTTTGAAAGGCATTACTGAGACTTTGAGCTCAGGTTGTAATTTCATTTTCCTTGTTATTTGAATGAGAAAGTAGGTTTTTCCAGACTTTGTGTTGTTCTGACTTGTGTCATCTGGAGGTGTCTTTATTCATTTAATTTGGTAAGTAGAACTAGTGGAGGTGAGCAGGAAGGTGTCCTGAAGGCCCACTGTGGAGAGACTTTGTGCCCCCATAAGTACCTTCAGTGTGTTTGCATTTTCCTTTCCTGTGTAAAGAGCCTTGGGACGACTTTGTGCCCCCATTGTTCTTCGTGTCTTTCTCTCTCAGGTTGTTGGTCACTCAGCACCCCTGTTATCAGTTACTTGCTACCAGAAAGAGTCCTGTTGTTTGCAAGAACATGCACTTCTGAAAGAAGAGAAGTGCCTTCTGTTGTCTCACCAAGATTTCTACTATTTAGGAAGGAATCTGGCTCTTGGCTGAAAGTTGCTTCTGAAAGAAGAGAAGCACCTTTCCCTTCACCCAGTATTTCTCCTCTGTTTGTCAGCATCATCTTTGAAAGAAGAGAGATGGATGGTTTGTCCTACCCCCTGTGTCTTATTTTGTGCATATATATATATATATATATATATATATATATATAGTATATAGCCTCTTGTATCTCTTACATATCTATAGGGAACCTCCCCTTGATGAGAGGAGAGATTTGTCCCCTTGTGATGTAGTAAGGCTGCACACCTGGCTGACTGATCTCCCTATGTTGTGGTGATAGGAATTATTTTGGTCACTAGTTAGCTGATCGACAAAATATTCACCCAATAGTTTTTGGTGACTCCACTGGGGACACAGTAATTTTGTGCAATTTAGAACCTCAAGTTTTAGATTGAAACATCACTTGTGTCTTACCCATTATCATTATCACCTTATCCATTATAGAGTCTGGCGACTCCCATCTGGGTCTTACCCATTATCTATTTATAGCCTTACCATTTTCATCCATCTGCATTATATTATCTGGTCTGCAAAACCAGAGCTGCTGGGAAAGAAAGCATAGTTTGAAGCCTCAAGCTTTAAGCTAAGGCAGGGCCAGTTTCTTTTCCATTTTTGTCTTATAATCTGGCAACTCCACTTAGATGTGTTATCCCTATTTTTCATAATTAAATCATGGCAGTTCAAGGCCCCTGGGGTAACTCTTTTGGCCCACTTAATCTAACTCCACCCCTGCATGATCTACCACTCAGTTCAAGGAAGAATTTCCCCAAATTCTTTGGTGATGGAAGAGTCCACCCTGATGAACACATTGCAACCTTCACCATAGCCTGTGGTGTGATAGGGGTGGAATTTGAAGACGTAGCAGTCAGGCTATTTGTGGAGACACTACAAGGTGCTGCTGCAGATTGGTTTTACCATCTACAGACTTGGATCAGTGATTGGTTGGGACACTATCAAAGCCAAGTTCGAAGCAAGGTTCAAACCAGCAGAAGATGCACATGCCCTTCTGGCCCAGCTCATGTAGATGAAGAAGGAGCCTCATGAGCCTATGAGGGATTTCATTACAAGGTTTGACAAGCTAAGGAATTAGATTCCTATCGTTGCTCAGCCAACACCTTAAAACCTAAAGTGCTTCTTCATCAACTCACAATTGCCTGAAGTGAGTTTTTTGCTAAGGCGTGCTGGCTAGATAGACCTTGCTAAAGCTCAAGACTTGGCTACTGAGGTAGAAGATGACCTTATCTTGGCTGGAAAGATAAAAAGGGATTCAAATAGAGGCACATCTTCCTCATCTTTTGATAACTCCCCTGTAGCCACCACCGACCCAATGGTGTAGAAGTTAGCAAATGAAGTGCTGGCCCTCAGAAGACAAATGGCCCAAGGTATGTTTTCTACTCCTCATTAGGATGCCCCCAAGAGGACATTTCAAAATCAGGCATACCAAGGCAATGCTGCCAGGGGTCAAGGGCAGCAAAATCATCTTCCTCCCCCACAGAGGAACCTTGCCATTGAAGCACCTCCAGCCAACTCAATAGTTGGATATTTGGAAACAGAGCATGAGTTCTCTTTCCAACCTGAGTTTAATCAAGAAAATGACGCTGACATCTTCAAGGGGGATCAAGAAGAGTCAGCTGGTGACTCCCACATTGGTTTCTTAAGTTACTAGGATGAACCTAGAAGTAAAGGTGAAGCAGCCGAGGGATCATGCGCAGTGTTCATCGGGTCCAAAAACCAGTCAGCCCAGAAAGCTAATAAGGAAAAGATAGAGGAGCAACCTCAACTAGCAATTTCAATTGCTAAGCAGGGAACCACTCTGCCTCTCCAGCCAAAGGATCTGGTAGTTGATACAAAAGTAAGTTCATCGAACATCTCTGCACCTTCTACTTCAAAATTGCAAATCAGTCCTCCCACCCCTCCCAAAAACCAAAAGGATGAACCCCCATCCCCTGTGCCTAGTCCAATCCAGCCAGTTGACATAATTGATCATGTCAAAAGTGTCAAGACCCAAACGGCTGCCCCTGTAGCCCAAATTTTGTTTGAGTCTTCAGGCAGGGATGAAATAGCAGAAGAATTAGAGTGCAGCATAAGTGCAGAAGAACCCTCCCCTCCAAATGAAGAAGAATCTGAGATATCTAAGGGGGACAATCAAGACATGTGCTAGGTTGAGTTATCAAAACAACAAATTATGGTACTGGACCATACTATTGTGCTCCAAAATCAAGCAGAGGAACTCTTCATCGAGAGAGCAAAAATTTATGGTTTTTGGATTGAAGACCACGTCTTGCCACAGGGAAAGAAGAGAAAGCTAAGAGGAGGACACGAGAAATTTGATTCCTGGTGGAGAGTTTCATTCGCCCGTCATCGATTTTGGGGGCAAAATGGCTTCTTACTGGTTTATCAGGACAGAAGGCCATTTTCACTGCCTCTTAAGGAGCAACATCTAAGGTACTTCAATTCTTGAAGTACCAAATAAATTCACCTGTACATTTGTATATTTGTATAGTTTTTGTTTTTATTTTGTGCTTTTCATTTTTGTTTGTTTTTATCACCTTTCTTTTTGGGTAGCATGACTCCATAGCCCAATGGCACGCTTCAAGGCACTAGAGATTCTGGGTTCTACTCCCTTCAATCGCTTTTTGCAACAGAAGGAAGTTCCCCAACTAGAACCAACTATTTTCCCCTAAAAATATCACTCATTTTTGGGACAACATTTGAACTATTTTGGTCCTACAGACCAAAATCCTCTCTTCCCCTTTCAAAAAATTGTTCTAAGCATTCAGGTTCACTTTTCAAGCTTTCCAGAAATCTACGGACTCTGTAGGCTTGAATCTACGAACTCTTCAAGCACGCTCAAATCTACGGACTCTCATGGTTGGTTTCTATGGACTCTAAAGGAAAGAAAAGGGTTCAACACTTAGCCAAATAATGAAGAATGAATCAATTGGACCATTGAACCGTTGAACCAAAGTTGGTTCAATCGGTAGGTTTAAGGGGCTGCCCCAAAGCCAAAGAGGCAAGTGCCCTTGCGGAGGGCAAGCAACATTGGTTTGAAGGTCAAAGAAAAGACAGAATTCCTTTGAATTTGTTCAAAAGCTTGAAGTAAAGACAAAAGGCCGACAGAAACCAAAAGCCTGACAAAAGAAACAACACGAAGGAAAGAAACCAACAAAAGTCCACCGAAGGAAATAAAGCTTGAAGGCTGCTCGAAGGATCCCAAAGGGTAGGTACCCTTGCGGGAGGCTCTCACCGAAGGAAGCAGACTATTTCTCAAGGCCCCGAAGGGCAGGTGGGGAAAGATCAAACGACAAAGCCGAAGGAATTGCCAAAGAAAGTGATAGGCTCGCAGATGTCAAATTCATGGCAACAAAATAATTGTTGATTTTTGAAGGCTTGAGCGCGGATCCAAATGCATTCAAAGGCCAAAATGCCAAAGGGGAGAACCGCTGAGAAAAGGAGCGTAAAGAGCCAGTAAAGCTAGGAACGTAGCCTCGAGAGCTTAAATTCCAAGAAGAGATAAAGTTGGAAAAGACAAAAGCAGAAAGAGGGAAAAGACTGAAATGTCTACGTGGGAGTTATTTCTAGTAGGTGAAATAGTGGACGGAGTAGACTTCTGAGTGCACCAAACCAAGGACACTGCCTGTTTTCTTCCATGAAGTAAAGACGAATGGATAGATGCGTAGACATCAGAGGGGACAGACCAGATGATCCAAACTCGAGAGAAGACATATGGGATGAAATGGCATGCCATAGTTAAGACAATTGCCCTATTTTTAATGCAGTCCTTTGACAAACCTGAAAATGCATTCAAGGCATTGAATGCACAGCATGGGCCATTTTATGGAAAACAAGCACCCAAGTCTTTCTTGGAGTGCTATATATTGTAATCTCTCATTTGTTACAGTAGAGATCTTCCCCTTACCAAGAAGCGAAACTCTGCCCATTTTGAAAGGCATTACTAAGACTTTGAGCTCAGGTTGTAATTTCATTTTCCTTATTATTTGAATGAGAAAGCAGGTTTTTCCAGACTTTGTGCTGTTCTGACTTGTGTCATCTGGAGGTGTCCTTATTCATTTAATTTGGTAAGCAGAACTAGTGGAGGTGAGTAGGAAGGTGTCCTGAAGGCCCACTGTGGAGAGACTTTGTGCCCCCATAAGTACCTTCAGTGTGTTTGCATTTTCCTTCCCTGTGTAAAGAGCCTTGGGATGACTTTGTGCCCCCATTGTTCTTCGTGTCTTTCTCTCTCGAGTTGCTGGTCACTCAGCACCCCTGTTAACGATTACTTGCTACCAGAAAGAGTCCTGTTGTTTGCAAGAACATGCACTTCTAAAAGAAGAGAAGTGCCTTTTGTTGCCTCACTAGGATTTCTACTATTTAGGAAGGAATCTGGCTCTTGGCTGAAAGTTGCTTCTGAAAGAAGAGAAGCAGCTTTCCCTTCACCCAGTATTTCTCCTCTATTTGTTAGCATCATCTCTGAAAGAAGAGAGATGGATGGTTTGTCCTACCCCCTGTGTCTTATTTTATGCACACACACACACACACACACACACACACACACACACACACACACACACACACACACACACACACACACACACACACACACACACACACACACAGAGTATATAGCCTCTTGTATCTCCTACATATCTATAGGGAACCTCTCCTTGATGAGAGGAGAGATTTGTCCCCTTGTGATGTAGTAAGGCTGCACACCTGGCCGACTGATCTCCCTATGCTGTGGTGATAGGAACTATTTTGGTCACCAGTTAGTTGGCTGACAAAATATTCACCCAACATACCCTACCACTCTAGATGTGTACCAAGCATGCTCTAGGTAATGTGCTTCATATTCTGGTGTCATGTTTCTTTAACTTGTATGTAAAAGAATCCAACATAGATACTTAGGAGTTGTAATTTAATGAAATATCAAGTGTTTTGGAAAATAAATGCTTAGATAAATATCCTTGAAAGCATCTCTAGCTTGAAATGACCACACGATATAAACAACCTCAACATGAGCATAAATAAACCAAAAATTAATGTGAATGTGATTCAAACCTACAAGAGTTTTTGTCTAAAGTTTTGTGTTGGAAAAGGTTGCAGAATTTGGCTTTACACCCATCAACAAATATGTTCTGAAACTCTATGTATGGGGAGCTTTGAAATGTTATTTTATAATGGATAACTCATATGAAGAATATTTAATCCACTCACTTGATTCGTGAAATTCAATTCTTAACTACCTATATACAAAAATTGTCTACAATCAAATTGTATGTACCTACCAAAAATCTAAATACCCAAATTTTTATCATGTTTTTTCGTAAGTCTAAATTTTCTTATCAAAAATTTGTATACACCTAAATTATGACTGTGTATATTAAAATAAAATATGATTGAAGGAAAATTTAGACCATGTATGTTAAAAGTTTAATCCTTTCATTTAAAAAAAAATCCATGTGTTTGGTGTATGTTTTCACGGTTTGCATTCATGTCTACCAAGGCACTTGTAACTATAAAATTTGATGAAATCCACTTTCGATTATGCTTTGATAGATACTCATGCCATGTTCCAAATCTCCCATTTTGGTACAAGTTGAGAGCATGCTAGAAAATGTTGTAGAGTTTGCCTTTACACATGAAATTTGCATTTGTTTAAAGTTTTATAAAGCATTTTCAACAAACCCATTTTGTGCATATGATACAATCATTGCATTCCACAATACCACAACCCTTTGAGGCATTATTTTAAATAGTTCTTGTGCCTTATGTATGCTTCCACATTTTTTATACATGCATATCAAGGCTTTTACAACTAAAACATCTAAAAAAAATCTTCTTTTAATTTTGATTTAACAGATGCCCATGCTCTATTCCAAATCTCCCATTTTGGTACATGCTAGGAGGATGTCGGCATTTTGGATTTATATTCTAACTCTTGGGCTTCTTGTTAGAGCCTAAGGTATGTTCTTATCATTTATATGTATTTTTAGAGTTCATAAGAGGCATCCAAAAATTTGAGCATAGGGATATTGAGGGATTCATTCAATTATTCCTTTTATAAACTCATCATTCCATGTATTTGATTGAGTTGAAGACTACATAATTAAGATAGCTAAATTCAATAGCCTTTGTTGCTTGAGAGACAAGTCTTCCACTAAACATTGTTGAGATCATTATGAATATATAATCCCATGAGGTTGGTGTCCTTGTATGCCTAAGAAGGAAAAATCTTCTAACTATAAAACATAGTGGAGATGAGGAAGCATTGCTTCACTCTTGTTGGAGTTTTGTCAAATTGAATTTCTCTATGGAATGTTTTGTGTTATCTCTCTTGGTTGATGTGTTTGTTTCCTTTGATTTGAATGTTTCAATTTCTCATAACTAAAATAATGCAACAAACATATAAGAAAGATAAAGAATCAACTATCACAAGCATATAACTTGTTCATAAAGGTTAAATAACTTCACATTGTTATTACACTTATATGCAAGCTTTTTAATTGCATTCGTGTAAAGATTAGTGCCATGTTTATATTGTGGGGGAATGTATGCAATAGATGTAACATGTAGATTTTGTATGTGAGGTGTTTGCTTATTATTTTGTATGCTAAAGATGACATTCATAAGAGCTATGATATATCTTCAACAACATTTTGGGTGTTATTATATGGTATATAACTTGAGGACAACCCCTTGTCTTGTAAAGATTTATGTTGGTGAAGTTTAGTGTGGATTGTCCACATAGTTTACAGATCAATGTTTTTGTAATTTAATGCCTTGTTTTGGAGCTTTGATTTTGGTATAGGTTGGGAACATGCTAGTAAAGGTTGTGGGGTCTAACTTTACACCTACTAATTGAATTTTTTTTAAAGTTTATAAATCATTTTCAACAAACTAGTTTCGTGAATAAACTACAATCATTAGAGTCCATAAGACCACAATCCTTTGAGGAATTTTGTCAAACAGTTCTTATGCCTTGTGTTTTCTTTCACATTTTGCATACATGTCTCTCCCTCTCTCCCTTTCCCTCTCTCTCTCCCTTTATCTCTCTCTATGTGTGTGTGTGTGTGTGTGTCTACATGTGTGTGTGTGCGTGCACGCGCGCGCGTGTGTGTGCACGTGTGCATGCGCGCACGCACATGTGTGCTTTGATGGATGCCCATGCACTATTCCAAATCTTTAATTTTTGTGCATGCTGGGAGGATGCTAGAAAAGGTTGCAAAGTGTGGCTTTACACCTGCTAGTTGCATTTGTTTAAAAGTTTTCAAAACCTTTTCAACAAACTTATTTTGTATATATTTTAAAATCATTGTAGTCCATGAAACCATGTATATTTTAGGCATTTTTTCAAACAGGGCACGTGCTTTGTGTATGCTTCCCCATTTTTTCATACATTTCCATAAAAAAAGGTGTTTCCAATTTCAATTATGCTTTGATTGATGTTTATGCCCTGTTATAAAGCTTTTACTTTGCCACATGTTGGGAAGATGGTCATAAATTTTATGGAGTTTAGATTTACACATGTCAATTCAACAAATCCATTTAATCCATGAAATTTATTGTTTTCAAATTTTATTTGATTTGGTTGATTCTTTAAATTTTGGTTTCATGCATGTAATTCTTTCATAGGTGTGGTTGAATCGAATCCCGTTCTCTATAGAGATGTTTAATTTATACATTAATTTATTTAAATTAACGTAACCACAATGCAACAAAACCATTCCAACCATAATGACTTTCTCAAACATTTTACATTTTCTCAATAATCAGCTACATGTTATAATCTATGCATTTAATATAACATAAAATTCAAGAAACCCTTTAAAATAATATCAATTCCAATAGACTAAACAAAATTTACAATTCCACTCATCACATAAGTACGATTCACTTTTTTAATACAAATGACAAACAACAAATTCATTCAACACTATTTAACTTCATAGTCTATATCTTTTTCCCCTCAAACTAGACTTGTTTATTGCAACTTGGTCAATTGACTGAAGTAGTTATTCGTTAAATTGCTACTATAGTGTGCTTGTAACTCCTCTATAAAGAACAACAATGTGACTTTGAGAGGCCTCTTTTTATTTTGATCACAAAGCCATCAATACTAAATAAATTTCTTGCGTTCCAAGTATAAAGATGCCAATGTAACCATTTTCCCACAAGGACTCTAATGTAGATAAAAAAACATTTTCAATTTAGGTGATCTAATTGTGTGATTCATTTCCATCGAACTTATGCATGTCTACCTTTGGCAAAAAATTTTGAGACCTTAAAGTAGTATTAATCATGTGTCGATGAGGCACTTTATTTAAACTAGGATTGGGTTATTCCACAAATCCATCTGGAGTGGTCGAAACATCTAATTCCTAAATTTGGGGTTGCAAAGATAAAGGTTGAGACGTGAACCACTTGTTGAAAGAATCAGGGAGCTCATCCAATATTTTATTGTTAGATTCTATGTTTGAATTGATCCAAACAATATTTTCTCATGGCCATATCATCCTTTATGCTCTTCAAACCCTCTTTGAATAGGCAAACTTTATCTTACAAATTAAATGATTTCATATTTGAAGTCTCACACAACTGCATCTCTGAATTTATCTCCTCATTGTTAGGAGTCTTCCTTATGTGTATGACCTCTTTTCCCTGTCTCTAGTTTATGCCCTACCATGTAGTGGCTTGATTGATACTAAAAAATAAGGTTACTAAAGACCTATACTATTGCGGTCACCTCTTCAAGATGAATCGAATAACCACTTTATTGCCCAAGGGTGTGAAAGCAAAAAATGCTCAAAACCTACAAATTTGCTAAAATTTAGGGTTACTAAATATCTATACCTTTACAATCATCTTGTTATAATGAACCTAATGACTACTATATAACACTAGGATGTGAAAAATTGGTTCCAAATATTTTAAAGGGTAAAATGCCCATTGTAGACAAAAACTCTAAATTCCCCTTATATCAACACTTTATGATCTTGACCCTCACATAGAACATGCCAAGGTCTGCAACAAACTAACGTAGATCTAGAATATAAAAAAATGCAAGAAAAGAGAATAAATATACCCAAACAATTTGTTTCTCACTATTGTCCTAGCGAGTCATATAAGTTTTACCAAATTAAAGCTCTAATACCACTTGTAATGAACTTACTATATTGGAAAAACATAATCACATCAACATATCACATTATAATGGATGACATAAGCATAATAACACATTCATTCACAAAATAAAGTAGATCCACATAATCAGTGAAGCGAAGAACACAATACTTGAATATAGAATTGAGGGCTACTTTAAAGGAGTAATCTCCCAACTCCTTACAATCACAAAAGGTTTCCTAAAATGTGATGACCAATATCCTAACACTACCTCCTATATATATCACTATTAGGTTATTGGAAATCCATAGATTGTTACCACCAATATGTTACCTAAAGATTATGAAATGATTAAGTTGAAGGTTATGTGTACTAGAGGTTCGTCATATTTATCCCAATACAAGCCAATGGTTAAGGGCGTAACATGCCCATACTCATGACATGATTTACACTTGAAAAGGATGCACTCATAGTCTATTTATTGGATCCAATTTAGTCATTCCATTTAGGGTTATACTATTTAGTAATGGACAAGACAAATCCAATTCTACACATATTTGAACATAGTTTGCATGCCCTTCCCTATAGTTTCCTTCAACACACATGAATCTACCTGTGAAGTTTCCTAACATTTGAAAGAGATAATCAAACCAAAGCTCATGTGACAAGGCATTCGACAGATCCATATATGTGCTCTATATGGCATTTCTTTAGTGGGTTCGAAGCTAATGTGTTCGTGCTTAATAAAAACCCATGCATTCTGAAAAAATATGGTCCCCTTTAAAATATTTTATCCACACTGGCCTCAATGAAAAAAATCAAATATCCCTTGGGGCAGTTGTTAATCTCATAGTTCTTTTGGGTTTTTTAGTTTTTCCTAGCCCATACATATAAATCTTCCAAAGACAGTCAAGCACCCAAGAATTTACAAATTATGCCCATGGATAAGAGTTTATAGATACTACCTTCAAGCTTATCCATTTCTACTTCCACCACCATGATGTCCCCCATTGCCTCTAGGAGGACTAACTTGGCCTTGGATCCTTGAGACATCATCTCCTTCCCCATGGTTCCAATAGTCATCCGTACCTTGTTCTACGCTAGATCTCATCTCCCATCTATGATTGAATGGTTAAAGTTATGTATAGGGAGAGCTTGATATCTCTCTTTGCCTTTTGCATGTCCTAAACTCTTCTCTTGATAACATGTAAGCCTACTCCTTGAAATCACCAACCCTAACACAGCTTTTTCGATAGCTTTCTCTAGCAAAGCATATGCGCTTCAAAACATATCAATGAATGTTGAGTTATGGGACTAGAAGACCACCAAATCTTATTTAGGTTTCTTGTTGCACCGGTGGCATTGTATGGTTGTGAAGTATGGGCTAGTGGAACAAGTTTGAAGTGGGGGCAAAGAAAGATCCAAACGCATCTTACTGCTCACAATTTCAGAATCGAGGATTAAGTTCCCTATGAAATCATCCTTTCTAAAACATGAACTTTCTCTTTAGAGGCAACCGCTATGACTAGGCTATTATGTTAACACGAAGACTGACAAGTGGCCTAGGATCGCAAGCGACAAAGAGCTACATTAGAGAAACAATACATGGATGAAGCAGAACCACAAGTGGATGAGTAGATGGGATATTAGCTTAAATGAATCCCTGAACCATAACAAAGACATAAAAATTATGTGAATGAAAAGTTTAGAATGGTCATGTAAAGAAAGGAAAAAGTAAGAAAAGACAACACTATACTTTAGTGTTCAACCCGACTTATGAGTATAGTGAAAAAACATATATAAGCGTTGAAATTAAATGGAGGGGAAAGATTCTTATTGCTCAACTGAGCACTCAATCTCATTGGCTCAAATGCGAGATAGGGAAATGAACAACTCTTAAATAATAATAGGAAGAGAAGGTTTGTATTTTTTACATCACAAGGGTGGTCAAAACGGAGGTCCACTTCATCCTCAAATATCCTCAATATACATACATATAAACCAAATATGTGAAAACTTTAAGAATTAACTCCACGATGAAAATATTAATATGCATTGTATATTAATATTTAAAAAAAAAATCGAACGTTTGATCTTTACGGTTGTACGGGGTGGCAAATAGAGTAAAACTCGTCAGCCATAGATAGAGACACATTTGGAGTAATGGGCCAACTCTCCCGCTATAATCTCAACACACGACGCCCGCCTCTTCCGTTATTTCAACAATCATTTGAACTCACCAAGCCTCAGCCTCGGGATGCCTACGTGGCTCAGTAAAGGCGCCAGTTTGGAGGTGAAACTGGCGGCTAAACGAGGAGACCGCGTAATTTAGCGGGGCTTCAAATTAGCGGTTGGGGAAACGGGATGATGATTATGTTAAAAGAGGGGGAAACGGATTCAGTTTTATTTTTATCGTTTTCAACTCAGTTACCGTAAAAGCGCGCTCATTTTGCACTGTAAATATTTTGAAAACCATAAGTGAGCAAATTAACAGGCCCCTCTAAAAAAATAATTATTGTAATTAATGGCGTCTGTCCTCACTTGGATCCGCCATTTTTTTTTGGGGGGTTCTCCCGCTAAAATTTTGAAGTGAATTTCGCAGGCCTTTTCCCGTTTGTTTTTATTATTATTTATGTTATTTTATGCCGGGTTCAAAGGGGGTTTCGCTGGATATCCCTTGTTCTCTGCGCCCGCAATATTGTTGAAATCTTGGCATCAAATAGTCAGAAAATAATCAGGTCTTGAAATCTTTGGTTCTCTGTAGATCGACGGCTTGATCGGGTACGAGGGAGGGGAAATGGTTGTCTTTGTGGCCGAGTCAATGTTTTTCTTAGTTTTTCAAAAAAAAATTTGAGTCCGGTCAGCGTTTTTCTTTTCCATAGATTTTCGTGGGAAATCGAGGTTCTAGGTTTTGCTGCTGGTGAAGATTACCGATTCGAAACTTCCAAAATTACGAGGCAGAAGGGTGCATTTAAGTGAAGCACCGATCTGCGAATCAAGAACAGGTTGTGAGTGTGATCTTGACGGAATAGTAGGGTTTCGAATGCGAGCGAAAGGTTTTGGTTGAGGTGCGGTGGAAAAGTTTGTGGAAATGTCTTCTTACTGTGATTCGGAGGGCAAGCCTCAGGTTTACAGCAGGAAGGAGAAATCTTTAGGCCTGTTATGCGTAAAGTAAGTAAATATTTTATTTCAGATTGACGCTTTTGGTGCGTATTTCGTTTACGGATCAGTTGATTTAAGTTTTAATCGCCTCCCGCCTGCAGTTTTTTGAATCATTACACGCAGGAGAAAGTGGATTCCATTGGCCTCGATGAGGCAGCGTGCCGCTTAGGCGTGGAAAGGCGTCGCATATACGACATTGTAAACGTTTTGGAAAGCGTTGGGGTAAGTGTTCCGTTCTGCTGTTGAATAGTGTATATGCTCCGTTTGGTTCATTTTTCGCCTTTGATCGACATAAGATTCTACAGGTTCTGGTTAGAAAGGCAAAGAATCGCTATACCTGGAAAGGCTACGAGGGAATTCCTAAGTTTCTTGAAAAGCTACGGGTATGTTTGCTCAAAGTCAGCATTATTAGTGTTTTTAAATGTCAATGGAGGCTTGATTATTCCCTATTTTTGCAGGAGGCAGCCCTAGAGGGAGAGGGAGAGGATCTAAACGGAGTGAAAAATCTTGCTGATTTGTCTCAGATCAAAATGAACAATGTCCGGGTGTGCAAAAAAAAAGAAAAAAACTGTTCGATTTGGCATTCTTTTTTGTAATTCTGTAACTGTTAAGTGTTTAGCAGGCTAATGGATTTCTTTTCTTTGTTAACGATAGCTAGGTTTTGTGGCAGGTGTGTTTGGCCTCCGATGATGATGAAGAAGAGCATTCATCGAACGAGAATCGTCCCCCTTTGGAGAACCTAAAACGGCAACCAGGAAGTCGCACATTGAACAAAAGCAGCCCCGTTTCAGTTTTCCCAGAGGCCTCCAAATCCAGAGCAGGTATAAAGAAAATTTCACACATTAGGCACATATTTTAGCTGTTTTAATAAAAATAAACATCATTTCGATCTGTATATTTATACAGATTGCAGGCGCGAGAAATCTCTCGGCCTTCTCACGCAGAAATTCGTTCAGCTTTTCCTTGTCACGGAGGTACGGCTTTTCATGCTTAACCCGGTGTTTCAGAAGGTTAATTTTCCGCATTTTCTCACGTACAGTAGCTCGCATTCAAACTTTGTTTTGTATATGGCAGGCTCAAATTGTTTCATTGGAAGACGCCGCTAGACTGCTGTTGGGCGAATGCAAGGAATCGGCCAAGCTCAAAAGTAAGCCAGACATTCTTGTCGTCTTTTGCTTTTCTAAATCTAATCTTTTTCTAAACATATTCATCTATGGATAATGAAAAATTTGAATCTTTTCTGGAAAATGGATTTGAATAACGCTCACTGGACAAGTTCAAAAAATCATGTTTTTAGGTTGAATTTTCTGTAGACTGGAAAATTTACATGCTTTTGTTAATTTGGTTTTATAAAAAAATATTAATTAATGACTGTTTACTAGGTTAATGTAGTCGATTTAATGTTATACAGAAGTTGAATCTTCATAATATGAAAAGAAAAGGAACTGCATTATTCAATATTTTTTACCAAATAATTGTGTAAGGTAATTGATTTATTATATTTATAATTATTAAATATTTAATTTAAAATTAATTTATTTTATAATATATTTAATTTGTTTAAATAAATTTAAAATATATAATTTTCATTTAAATAAAAATAATATTAAAATAAATTATGTGAACAAAGTTTAATAAAATATTCATGATTTATATGTTTTATATTTTCAAAGTTCTTTTAAATAATTATGGCTTTTTTAAGATAATTATATTCTATTTTTATTTGTTCCATGTTTTTGATTATTATTTTAAACCTTTTATCAGGTAGAAAGATTACATTCCAAACAGTAAACAAAAGTGGAACACAGTTATCTCAAAAAACTGTAATTACTTATAACTTATATTTTTATTCATTATATAAAGATATAAAACCTGAATGAAATATATATATTTTCTGTTTAAAGTAAAATTTTAAAAAACCTCTAAACCATTTATTTTAATTGTGGTAAGTAAACTGTCTCTTTTAATTTTTTTTTAAAAATTAAACAATAAAATAATCAATTTTGATACGTTAATAAATAAAATATTTCATATTATATTATTATTCTATTTAAAAATAAAATAAAATAACAAGATAATTAATTTTCACATCTTTATAAATGGAATATTTCGTATTATATTATAAACTGAACATTTTATGTTGTACGATCACTGTATTTTTAGATTTAAAAAAATAAAAATTTCAATTATTTTTAATACATATTTTATTAATTAAATAAATATGTTTCTTTAATATATTTTAGATTTTTAAAATTCATATTTATTCAAAAAAGAAAAAACTAACATCAGATTAATTAATAAGCTCCATCTAAATAACATATAAATTTAATAAGCTGTCATCTTTATGAAAATGAAGTGATGTCATAATAGAATTGGCTCTGCCCTTTCATCTCTTTTTCTCTCTCCTTTTTAATTTTAATTCAGAAAAATTAATTTCAATTCATCTTACACACCTTACCACCCAAATTCAATACATCTCAAATTTATTTTTACAAATTTAAAATTTTCATTCATTTATCACTTTAAATACAAAATATATATATTCTCTTGTTTTAACTTGATTTAAATTATCTATAAAAATAAAAACTAACAATTTAATAAATGTTATCTCCTAAAATATTGTAAAGGAGCCTCAAGATTCCTATCCTGTGGAACCACTTTAACTGTGAATTGCTTCTAAAATGACCATGCAGCACCATCTAACATAATTTTAAGTGCCTCCTCACTAGAAACAGTTCCTGACGCCTATGTTCTCTGTTTTTGCAGCCAAAGTCAGGCGCCTGTATGACATTGCGAACATCCTATCATCTCTAAATCTCATAGAAAAGGTAAATATATTTTCGAGTCCAATATTTTACTTCCTCTGCTCTGCTGAAATGAAATGAAATAATATGATTTGATTTTAATTATGTTCGTAAGACCAAATTCTTTATAGGGTCACTGATAACAGTGATTGTTAAAAGATTTCCAAAATTAATGATATTTTATAAAGTTATTTTTGTTGATTTTAATTAATATATTTTTAAATTATTTTATTTATGATTATGTAGTTGAACCAATTTTTAATTATTTTTATTAACAAAAATGTCTAACATTTAAGGATGAAATGTTCCTCTGTTTAAATAACTTCCTTGTTATATAAAACATAAACCTTCTCTTCTTATCATTCTTTAAATATTTTTTGTCTACCTATTTTATACATATAAATTTACAGAAATCAATCTTTAATTGGGTAATAAAGATCTTTTCCCTTCTCTCTCTATTTTATTTAAACTAATATATATATATATATATTTTCCACATTTCTCATCAATTAAGTTGAATTCTATAATGTAATATCGTGCTTACCGTTTAAAAAAAAAACATTCACAGAACTAAAAATTATATCTTGTTAAAATTTAAGCATTCGTTTAAACTGGGGAATACCATAACATAAATGCTGCTGTGGGTGAAACAGACTCACAGTACGGAGAACAGAAAACCGGCGTTCAAATGGTTGGGTGCCAAGGACAGCGTAAAGTATCCCTCCGGTATGTTTTACACCCTTGCATTTGCAACTTTCCAATTTCCAATATTCCTCTACTGCGAAGGGCAACGCAAAGCATCCGTGGTATTATTTTAACGATTGCCGTCTATGTTGGTCTGACAGAAATGGCAAGTAAGAAGAGGCAGTTCGGCACTGTGCTGTCGAACAACACGAACACAACGGCTGGCCCTAAAACAAAGAGGGGCCGGCCGTCGAACAAGGACAGGTTGGAAGCTGCCCCTGCTAAGAGGTGGTCGACGCTGAAGCCCCTGCATCCCCGATGCCCAAACGTAAATGCCGGGGGGGACGTCTATAATCCCGTAGCACTCTATCCACGCCAACGCCAAGCCTCTTCCATGCCTGTGCCTGTGTCCGTGCCCGACATAGCCGTCTCTGCTCCCAGAGTTCCTACGAGCTTGACGCTCGGAACGTCTGGAGGATGGAGGGAATGGACCACAACCGATTCGCACAGAGCTTCAGAACAAACCCACAAAAATAACGCTTCCTGTTCGGGTTCCGGTTCAGCCTCAGAGACCAGATCATTGGAAGATTCGAATCTTGACAGACGGGGGTTTTTGTCGAGGAACGGGGGGGCTTCGTCCTCTTTCTCCTTCGGTCCGTTTTGCCCTTTCCGTCTACAGCAGCAATGCCTAGCCAGTATTTCATCGTCCTCTCGGTCTGAGGAGAGCAAAGATGGCGAATGTTTTTCTCAGGAGGATGCCGGGACAACACCGTTTCCCCTGCACTACCAAAATGAAGGTAACTACATTTAGTTCTTCTGGTCTCCATTAGAAAAAAAAAATTCAGTTGCATTTGAGTTTATAAATCAGTTTTATTTTGATGCATGCAGTGCTGGATCAGATGTTCGTGCACTACATGAACGCATGGAAGTCATGGTACTCGCAAGTTGTAACTTGCACAAAAGGCAACGCCACGTCAGCAGCTCCATCGCCAGTTCCTTCTGCCCAAGAACCCTGCGACTCAACTACAGAAGACATCTGAGGATTGATCAGAAAATGTTACTATAATTGTTTGAACATTCCTTCGGTTCCTTTGTGAAATACATCTTCTCTTGGAATTTGAAGGCATTGATAGCAACAGTAAGGCATGGAATAATCAGCATTGCAGGTGTTCTCAGGAATTTTCCCTCCGCCAATGCTCGAGTTTGGATTAAACGATATGATTATTTTTCAATTACATGATATTTTTGCTTGTGATTATGTTGATTGTATGAATATTGTTCGGCATTTCAAGCTGCCGAAATTGCCTGTTTCTTCAATTATACAACGTCGGCTTCTCTAGACGGGCTTCTGTTAGAGCAACAAAAATATCTGCCCTTAATTTCAGATCATTCTCCAATTCTTTTCCTGAGATTGTTATATTTGGCCAACTTATCGCCACAAAATAGGCGCATGTCTGAAACTGGATGGAGAGCCACTTTATGTGATTCGAACTGGTAACCTATATCTGTGATGTACTTTTTATTAGCGACAAGAGCCGCGTATGTTCGTTAGATGTTACATTATTTCAAACTGATTTCGTTAGGGGCCACCGATATCTGCCACGTGTAAATTCTGTCACCCTCCCCGCTCCACAACTTCCGTTAGCGACGAAGTCTCGCAGTCGCCATTATTAAGTATTGACATAAATATTCGATTACAATTGACTAAACATTATAGTATAGAAGTCATTACAACTGATTAAACATCATAATATAGAAGTAAGATAAATATACGGTTTAAAGGTGTATCTTAAATATTATTAATCTAGTGAGAATTATGATGTTTAGATTTGACCAAAATTTAGGTGTTGTTTTGTTTATTATTTTATGGTATATATATATATATTTTTTTTCTTGATTTTAAATCGATAATAATAATTGAAATTTAAAGGAAAGAACGAATGTTTAAGGGTTTAATGATTTCATGTTAAAATAAATGAGAAATTTTTTGGGATGTGTTTGCTTCTTAGCATCGCTTTTCCCTATAAAGTCTATGCTTATGTTTAAGCTTTTGAGGATTGTTTGTGCTTGAGTTCAAGGGCTTATATATGAAAGATTTGTTCCCCTCTTTTGACCCTTTTGTTGATATAATTTCTTCTACTCTCATGTGGGTGAGGCTTCCCTTATAATTTAATTTTGTAGTTCGTAGTATGCAATCGAGTGGAGATGACATAGGGAAATTCCACTTTTGCTCTAAGGAAACAATTCTTAGGCATGTCAACTTTACTTTGTTGGATTGGATTTCGCAAAAGGCTTGCCATAAGAGATGTCTTAAGGTTAGGGGGTGGGTTTGGAGACAAAAGTTAAATTATGAGCAAGTGGCCTTTTGTTATAGATATTATTTTGCCTATGGGCATTTGGTTATTACCTACCCAATTATGAAGGTAGAAAAGGCTTATGTTTCTTCCCAACACTTTGGAGGCAAAAGGAAAAAAGATAGAAAACCTCGACCCACTTGGTGGCATGCGATAGAAACCCACCACCATTTAGTGGAACTTGTTGCAAAGGATTTGGGTGCAAGTAGGGCAGTGGCTACATTTATTGTTGAGGAATCTCCAACTATTTTTGGAGTCGTGGTAGTTCTTGAGTTTGTTTTTGGCCTTGAAGGAAAGGCTTGTGGTGAGTTTATTGCTCTTTTGGATGTGTTTGTATCTTCAATTACCTCACTCTACTTTTTATTCTATGATAGTTGTAACTTGTAAAACAATTTTTTTTATCCTTGCCCTAAATTGACAACAATATCTAAAACTTGAGGAAAGTTAAATAAGTGTTTTGAGGCCTATGCAAGTTACATATGTTATTTATAGCACCGTTTACTTATCATGCCCCTAAACCATAAACAATTAAAAACAATAATTTGTTTATTTGAAAATAACTCTAGTGACATGCAAAACATAGGTCATGTGCCAAGAAAATGCTAGCTTAAAAAATGATAATTTTTCTAATGATTGCTTGATTTATTTAGAATGCTTGTGAGTGCTAAATTGTAATATCCTTTTTCCACCTACAAATTAATCACTCTCAAATCATAGATCTCAAAGATAACTTACATCGAACAACAGACAAGGAGATTGCAGGTTATGAAAAAGCTTTGCAACCAACAATAAAGTTAGCCATGAAGGCAACAAATTGCAAGCCTTTCATAGAAAGCATAGGTTCTAGAGTAAAATTGCAGCCAACAATTAAAAATATTGAGATCATAGGATTTCAAGAGGAGCACCACAAAAACAAAGGGAAATCATAGTTCATAAGGAACAATTGTTGCAATCAAATGCTCTAAAACAGTCAAAGAAATTACAGTTAGTAGTTAAAGAGTTAAAGAGATTACAGTCAACAATTAAAACCAATGTAAATCGTAGCATGGACAGTAATCAGCAGTCCACACATGAAATCGTAACATGGAAGTGGAGCACCTCATTTAATTAGTAAATCGTTATATCAATGACTGCCCAAACAACAATATTAATTAGAATCTTTAATCATTTAAAGTGGGTGCTAAAGTGACAAACATTAAATGGAGCATAAATTAATTTGTTAATAACAATCATTCAATGGAAGGACACTACCCTTGGGGAAGTCACATCTTTCAATGGAAGGTTGAAGGTATAAATAATCTATTATGAGAATGCAAGAAGGCATCTAATTCATGTATTTAATCATTTAATCTTGTGCAAGCATCATGCTTACAATTACGATTAAGGACGGAAACCCTTAGTTGTGTAATATGATCACAAGGATGAAAATCCTTGTCATCATAAAACCCAATGATGAAACCCTTTGAGGATTAATAATATATTATTTGAAAATTCTGAATTAAAATTTGTTTTATTATATAATTTTTTATTTCAAGTTTAAAATCAATATTTCTTTTAAAAGGAATTTCCGAGGAATCCAAATCCTTGCATAATATTTTGATTTGGAATATTATATAAATAGATTTACATGAATGATAAATATATTCTCTATCCCTACATGAACTACAATGCTTATGTATTTATAGATAATTGAATTAAAACTATGACCTTATTTGTGTGCCAACCAACACTATAATGATTGAAAAATAAAAAAGATAGGATTACAAAGATGGGTGTACTTAGGATAAAAAGGGCCACTAAAGGGTCCAATAACATGAGTGCTCTTCAAGGCAGACTTAGGAGCATCACTCATCCTCCTCACACAAATCCCAAGACACTTGAAAATAGAGGAGAGAAAGAAGGGGATTAAGAAGAAGGGGGTGACAACGAAAACACACAAATTTGCGAATAATTCCTAATTTGGAACAATAATCAATAAGTACACAAGCACACTATAATCATTCAATTTAACAACTAATTAATGCTCGTGGGCCATTTCTAGTTGTCTACATTTGATCTCACTTTGATGTGTGTGCATACATATCAAAATAGGAAAGAAGACATTGTATGGATATAAAATCTTGTGTGCCTAGATCTTTGGAACATAAGTCAATGCATTTGTGAACTTGTACAAACATTCTTCTTTTCCAACACACTCATGGGTGAGTGCCAAATAATCATAATAAATGCTACAAACTTTAAGTATTGAAAATAAGGTATTGTTTGAACCACATGAATTCATTATAATTGAAGTATGTCTTGGAGTCAAATTCACTAAATAACATCTTAACTATATGCCTTGAGTCATTAGGAATTGAAGTTAGGCACCATATCAGTTTCAAATCTCCATTCTATTTCATCATCTATAGTCTCGGTGCTAAACTATCAATAATGATTAACGTCGCAAGATACATAAATACAAAACATGGTTGCCCCGCTCAAGATTCAAAGAGTGCATGAAGCAATGAAAATTGAATCTCAAGAAATATAGTGATATTACCCAATGGGGCAATGCCATAAAATGTCATGTATCATCAATGAAAATATATCATCGTAAGATATACAAGATAACACGATCAATAGTAATGAAAATTTCATGCTAGGTGTTACCTTATGGTGACAACAATCATTTTACCATCACAATTGTATTATATCATTTATAGCTTATTATAAAGTAGTGTCAAATGAATAGTAACAAGAAATTAAGGTTTTTTTGTGCATATATATAAGCTCAAATCAATTAACTTGTAAATGTAAGACCACACCAAACACCATTTTTTATTTATTTATTATAGTCACCCTCAAGCAGAGGTTTTAAGCTTGCTTGGCATAAAACATGCCATTTGCCCATTTGTGGGATTTGAACTCAAATCAATTATATTAAAAATGTAAGTCCACACCAAAACACCAAATCATGATGCTTGGTAAGGCACTTACATTTTTTTGATTAATTGTAGCTTCTCTCAAATGGAGATTTTGAGTTTTCTTGGCAAAAAGCATGCATTTTCCCATTTATGGGTTTGAAACTAGAAACTCACCTCATTCTTACCTTTTACCTTTGCAAACAAAGTTGTAAGAGAGATATTCTAGGTTAGATCGATAAGAGTTTCTGACACATCAATTAGATCATGTGTGAGTTGCTATCATGTCTGCTAAGGAGGCAATCCTAGTGCTTCATTATGAGCCTAATTTATTTATTTTTACGCATTTATGAAATGTTCAGATAAGCTTATTGAGAATACGTGAATATTCTGCCTCGATCCAATAAGAGTATAGTATGGTAGGAACTATATAGTCTTGGAAAATTTTGTATGATGATAGAAAATCCTATAAAATTTTCAAACAAAATATGTATGTAAGATCAACACTCTGATTCCCTCTGAGAGATGGACATCACATGACAACCATATAAATATCATATAGGTTGGAATGAGGATGCCACACAAATGTGACAAACTAAACACAATAAATGGTACCTATTAATGCACACACACATGCGCACACACATACACACACCCAGACACAACACACACACACACACACATGCATGTGCTTGCGCGCACACACACACAAAGTAGAATAGGGGACTAGGAGCATAGTACTATGCTCCTAGAAAAAAATAGGAAGCAAAAGGAAACACACATGGAAAGAGGGACTCTTAGGGAGGAAAGAGAAAACACAAAGAAGAGGAACAAAAGGGGCATTAAAAATAGAAAAACACACCAATAACTCAACTAACACCCTATCATCTTAGTCTTTATGCTTGACATCACATATCTTAGTGAGTGTAGTGCCTAAAATCATGTTGAAGCCCTCCAACATACCATTTAATTTTGGAAGTTAAGGAGGTAAGGTGTTGTATTATAGTGTATGATCTTGAATTCTTTCAACAACACACACATTGTCTCTACAAGGAAATGGTTTCCTTACTCACTAGGCCAACTTCGGGAACCCATACCTTGTGATTATATTTTCTTAAAGAAACTAAGCTACAATTGTTGTTATAAAATCCTCTGTTAGTGCAACTTGTGCCCATTACATAAGATAGTTTATGGTAGCTATATTATACCACAATCCACTTCAGCACATAAAAGGATTAATTGGCCCAAAAAATGTTAACTGTTCATTTAGGTTCATGTGTGATATCCAATATTAATAGCACCTCATCTCTTCAATTTGCCTCTCGAACCCTTTGGAAGATAGTAAAATTTTGCATATAATCCTTAGTATCATAATGCAAAGTTGGCCACTAGAGCCCTACTAGAAGTATCTTACAAGTAATAGCTTATCTTATATAGTGACGCATAGAAATACCTTCATGACACTCATGCACAACCTCTACGTGTTCATGTTCTAGTACGCATTTGTGCAAAAAAATCATCTTACTCTAACTTATACAATTATCTTCCAATTAGTTTTTAAGGTGCAACTTTGACTGTAAGTTTTTATTGTACTTTACCTCCAATCATTTAGATCTATTCCTGATATAATAAAAGCTATTATTTCTACTAGCTCTTTGGGAACTCGTTGTACCTAATATAACTACGAATCAAGCATGCCATATTCAATTGAATACGTAGCCTTGCCTATTTGTATCCATGATAGATGATCAAGCCCAATATTCATTATTCTAGGCTTTATCATAATGGAAAATTAAAACTCTTTAAATAATACAGTCCACTGACAAATTCTTCCTTGCAACACAAGGTTGTTGATTAAGTATTTCAATACTTAATGGTCGGTGTAAAACATAAAAAGGGATAACGAGAATGAATTTTTGGAAATTATGCAACACATATACCATGGGAAACACTTCTCGCTTCATGGTAATGTAATCAACTTTGGAAAACTTCATTGTAATATAAACTGAATGTTCCTCTTTCCCATCTCCAAGTTGTGCAAGTATTGCTCCAATGTTTGTTCCAAAAACATCCACATGAACATGAAAGGGAGTCTTCCGCTATGGGAATTGTAATATTGGTGTGTTTGTGATAATTTCCTTTAGATTATTAAATTATACCTATTTCTTCTCAACCCACAAAAAAAACCCATCTTTTCTTAAAATCTCTTCTAGTGGCCCAATAGTTTTTGTATAATTTCTGATTAACTTGCGATAATATCTAATATGTCCCAAAAAGGTACGCACATCTCTTTGTGTGTGTGTTAACTCAAATTATAAGATTAGAATTATCTTTGTTGGATCTAATAACATTATGTCCTTTCAAATAACATGTCTCAATAACATACCATATGGTACTACAAACAAGAATTTTTTCAAATTCAACAAGATTTGGAGTTGTCTACATCTTTTGAACATTAGCTAAATTTTTGATAATGGTCCTTTAAAATTCCATACACCATCTATCAATCAGGTTAAATTAGAGAAACTTGTGAATAATGTCTTTGAATGCTTGCATAACAATGCATGAGAAGAAAAATAGTGCATTATTTAGTTTGAATGACATCACATTATATGCAATTGATCCCCATTTTAAAGAAAATGTAGTTTTTTTCCTTATCCTCATCTATAATTTGCACTTGAAGGTAACCTAAAAATCTATCAATAAAGGTGTAAATATCACAACCTGCATCTCCCTACAAAACTCATTTCAATAAAATAGAGCAAGGAAACGATTTGTCACACATGTCTCATCCAGCGTATGATAATCCATACTAATATTCATGTATTCATTGTTATTAATACTTATGACCATTAGACTTACCTAATATAACTCTTTCATTTCATAAATTACTCCCACAACGAGCGTCTTATCATTTTCTTCTTTTACCTTCACACGTAAATTAAGATTAATGTGGTAAGGCCCTTCCTTCATTGGTCACGGGCATTCATGCAACTTAATCGCCATCTTCCCTAGTGATTTATGTACTCCTTTCATCTTGCTATATTTCTTAGAAATAAATAGCCAAAACCATGAACAAGATCTATGACATGGATTAATTTTCCATCAGTCCAATAGTCATTTATAATGGCTATCTTAAGTTCAAATTTGGTCCCAATAGTTACTTCTTTTACATTCGTATGTTGGCTATAAAATTTATTTTCATTGCTATGTGTATTTGTTCTTCATTTTTTTCCTACATCTAAGTGATATATATCATCCCCAGGTCCTTTATCTTCTTCCACCATGCAAAGCTCTTTTATTATGATCAACTCTTCATCTTGCATGTTATCCATTTTAGATTCACTTTACAAACCTATACAATTATCTAAGGACTCATAAAATAGCTAACCTCCTAAATAATTATCTTCGTTACATATGATTCCAACCATATCTTCCATTTGTGCATCATATTAAAACATTGTTGGCTACATTACTTATACTGGTGTGTTTAGGTTGGACTTTGTCAAGTAAAACATGAAATTCTACGTAAAGTATTCCTTCATAAATTCCCACTCTAATATTTCCCTTTACATCTAATTGATAACGTATCATGTACATGCCCATGTCCCAAGAGTACTCTGTAGTGTATATACTCACAACCAAATGGGAAGAATAACCTTGTTTATCAACCAAAATTTCTCACATGCCTTAAGTGTTCCAATGGATCAATGTCCCCTCCATAATTTGATAAATCTTTTCTCATTTTACTCCTTTCAAAATTTGTACGTCTGGCCTTCTTAAATTTATACCAATCAGGAAGCTTATGTTTTTATGTTTCCCACCATTAAACATAAGTACTACGTAATGTATGGACAAGTGATGAAAGTATCTCCACCTTCTAAGGTTAATAATATTCCATATCTTGGGCATAATTCCATACACAAGTTAATCCATTATACTTTGAAAGATTATATAGCTATCATTTTCTTCATTGAAATACCTTCTTGGGTACCTGTGTAATGCATAAAATCCATTTCTTAGCCAAACCCTGAGTGGACCTTATTTCTATCTTTCATGCACCACATATTGTCATCCCACTACAAACTGAATTTGTGTGTCAAATTTTCATTCTTGCACAATTTTGACTTGTAACCTCATACACTTGAACGCATCATCGACATGCATTATTGTTAGTGTTTGACATTGATACTCCACTCTTATGGCTCAAAACATCATCATCTATTGGTTCAAGTACACCTTACCTTGTGTAATAATGTTATAGATAGTGATATTTTCATCCACATATAACCTCTAGATATGCAATTTCATGATCCTTATCTATGGGACTAACAACTCTTTGTTCCCCATTTTCAAATCATGTAACATTGTTTAAAGTTCTTACCCACTTGATTCTCACAACACTTGGGTCTTCTTAGGAAAGTTGAATAGTTTTCAACCATCACTAACTCTATTACCTCAAAGTCAACTAAAAACTTCATTCCTATAATATCAATTTTTGTACCACATAAGACTCCAATTAGATTCATTATCTTGTTGGCCATAAATAACATGATGAATAAATTTTACAGTGTGGGACTTCTTACTTTAATTCATACATCCTTCGTTAGGATGTTTACCTCCATATCGGTACCCATAAATATGTTGTTTATAGTCTAGTTATTGATCTTTGCATTAATGGTCAACTCCAGATCTTAGGAGACATTATTTTCAATGTGTATCTCATTTATTTTCTTTGTTACTTGCTCATGTGCTTCCTCTATAATATGCTTGAGCCAAGTCTTTAACAAATGTAACACTCCTTTAGTCTTCAACAGAGATAAAATCTTAGAGAACTCCTTGAACTCCTTAGGGATGGGACCTTTTTATTGGCTCTCCTTAATCTAAGCCTCCATCTCTCTTGTATTCTGAACTACCCCTTTAATATTTTAAATAATCTCCTTTGAATCTACTAGGATTAGTATCAACAAGGGTGCTTTAGTGTAGTTTATTACTTGTGTCTTTAGCATAAATTGTACTTTCTCTATATGTGGGATAAGAATTGTTCTAGCTTGGGTCTGTACCCCACAATAAGTTGTTATATTTACCATTAGTCTTAAGTTTTCCTATGCTCATTTTACCTAGCAACCCACTTATCTTATTTTTGTGCAATACTTATCATCCCTGCACCTTTTCTTTCTTCAAAATATTCTAACAAAGAGAAGGGAACTCTTCAATCTTATGTACCCCTCCACAATTTGCACAAGTAGGGACATTTTGGCAAATCATTTGATAGTGTTAAGTTGATTGACATGTATAACATCTGCCTTGGAAGCATGGTTCACCTTGTCCACTTCATCTTCATCCATATGAATATACCCTTACATACCCTAGTTTTGTGGTGTTGGATCCATTCTAGGTTGCATTAGCTCGTGATCCCGAGCCTTACACATCTCATCAATGAATTGACAATATATCATATCATGTGTTCTCATTTTATAAAACTTGCACTAACATGTGACATTTGTTTGCTTTACATGCTCCAGGAGTTGATAGTTTCTTGTCTCTTATTTTACCTTGCACACTTTAAAACACATGATGACTACCACACTCTTCTCCTTATGTAAATTTTCGTTGTATAGCCCTTTGTCTCATAATTTATGCACCATAACCTTTTTTGGGTCTCTTTTGCACTATTCATAGTTAGTTTCTGAAAATGTGTCCATATTTGAGATTTGTACTTCCAAAAAATAACTTATACATGTGCCAAGTTTCTTGAAACTTTCATCCTTAACACATCCTCCACAGTGTTGCGTGCATCCATAAGCATATTCATGAGAAAATGCCTTATGAAAAGAGGTAGTAATCCGCTGACAAACCCATGCGCATCACTACTATGTTATAATGTTTTTGTGTCACTATTTGTGACAAAATTGAGCCAAATTAACTCTTGAAAATGAACAAAAGCATGACACAAGATTTTCGTTAATGCCAATTGTGTTAGATAGGTTGACTCAACTTTGAAGGTAAGGGCAATAGGTTTAGAGATGGTTTTGGAGGCAAATTTGGAGGTTTTTTGCTTGATTCTCTGTGTGTCATCCATTTTTGCCTCAAGGTTTAAATATTGATGCACATGCACACAATTTTTTTTTGGTTTGGGCTAGATTAATTTACATCAGAGTTTTGTCAAGATTCCTTCATCATAAGTTTTTACATCAAGAATTCAATTTTTCCTATTTTACTCGATTTCATTATGATTTATTTATTAAAAATACTGTAAATATATTTAAATACATAAATTTGATTTATAAATAATATATACAAAATAAAAAATTAATAATTGTAATAATCAATAAAAATACATTGAAACTGATTATTTTTTAAGACACCTAATATTTAAAATTGAAATATATATTAAAATTTTATATAAAAAATAGAATATTAATATTAACTAAAAACTAATTAAAAACAAAATTTATTTAATCTCCTCAAAATAAATTTATAACTCTCACCAACCATGAACATTAAATAAGGCTCTATTATACTTAAAATATGCACACAATGATCGTCATATTTCTTTTTACTAAACAATAGTTTATAAAGTATCTTAAGAGCATACTACTTGTCACATAAAATATATTTTATAATAATAATAATAATAATAATAATAATAATAATAATAATAATAATAATAATAATAATAATAATAATAATTCCCTCCACTTGTAACATCGATGCAGTCATCATCCTCATCCTCGTCATCATTGTCGTCATCATCCACCTGGTGTGGCAAATATCTTATTGCCTAAAAAATAAATGTTATGTTATAAGTCACATTTTAAATTAAAAAAATAGAAATTCAAACACAATAATATAACATACAAGAGTTTTACCTTTGGAGGCACCCAATGTTCTGTGGATAAAACCATAAATACAAATAATTGTGTTATTATTTTGAAAAAATGAACTTATCTCCAAAATTTTAAACCCAAGTTAAATACCGCTAAAACTTAATCTTGGAATTATAACTTAACATTTAAATAACTTTTTTGAAAATATAATTAATTAATACTTGGATGCCTTCTGCTATATCGATGCTCCTTAGGAGTGCTACCCATCCTTCTTCAATTGCCATCTCTATGTGATCATCAAGTGGTAGGATACGAAAGTTAGCTTCTTGAAAAAATAGAAGTAATTAATGTCACATTTAGAACTAAATAATAAAGAATTAAAGTAGAGTAACATCTAAAAATATTATATGAAATTAATTATCTTACATTGTCATGATGACATATTATTGCAAGCTATTTTCTTGAGGTATTGAACATCCTCTTCAATTAGGTTGCTTCAAATACCTTATGCTGGGAAAACATTAAAATAAAATACAAGGTTTTCTAACAATAAGTACATATTAGATTATGTAAAATAAAGAGAAAGGATTTTAAAGTTATAAATCCAGCTAATACTTATTTAACACCTTTTTGGCATGTGTGATGAAGAATAAGGTTCACTTTAATCCTCATTTTTGCAGCCCTGAGATACACACTTTTTTTTCCCTTTGTCTACAACCTTTTTCTCATTTCCCTCATAATTTTTGAGCATATTTTTCCATCCCTCTTTCGTATAATGGGTGATGTACATTTTTTTCATTAGGATTTAGGGTCTTTTTTTAATTAGGATTTAGGGTCTTTTTTTTAAAGACACCTTCCTTGCCATTTTCAATGCAATCCCCATGTAAACATGGATCCTCCTTTTAATGATATTTGTCCCACATTTATTTGTCAAAAGGTTAAATGCATTTTTTTTAGATCTTCAATAGGGAATTGGGGCCAAGCAAGGTGGGTGTCCTTTAGTGTTGGCAAGGTGTTTGATCACTTTTTGAACACACTTGAAAAGGAAAAATCCTTTTGATTTTTTAAAATTTCTCCTCTCATTGAATCAAATGGGGATATTTGCTTTACCAATAGAAAAAAATATGGTACTTAGGGGGCATTCAAAGAGGTCATGGAGGAGGGGGGCAGAGATTAGGGAACATTGGGGGTTTGAAAATGTAGGTCATAATCAATGTTGGTATGCTCTATGTCTACCTCCCTCATGCTTTTTAGACCAGATAGTCTGAAAAACTTACCCATTATTTTCTTCAGTCTCTTTACGATCAAAAGAGTTATTTGTAACTTAGATAGAGTTTTTGGGTTTTGATGAAATTACCTTAGTATTTCAGCCCCACACTATGAACATAAAAATATTCAGTTTAACATTATCAAAAAAATATTAACTAAACAAGAGTTATGTTTTAAAATAATCTATTAACTTACCAAATTCTCCTCTTTCTTAAAAGAAGACTGAACCAATTGACATGACATGTTTCATATACCACTCCTCTTGATCTAGGGGCTTATTTGGTGACGCTATACAAATAATTATGGACTCAACTATTTAAAATGGCATAGACTACTTTTCTAACCCTCCTCTCACTTCCATAAACATAATAGAACAAATGATTCCTATCACATCCCAATTTCACCCTATAATTAATAACCTATAAACCTATGGATTAGTACGGTTAATATCTGATTACCATTGCTTTGATTTGAGCATATACTGGTATGGGACAGTGATATTGTTGATTAGTATACATTGCGTAACAGTTATATTTTGATAATTATGTACATTGAGGATGTATATTTGTTAGTTTAGCATTGTTGTTGATATATATGATGACTTGGACTAACTACCTATTTGTTGCAAGGTGGATGCAGGATAGGTCCCACCCTTAGAGCTTGACGAGAGAGAGCATCATCGGAGAGGATTGGCTAAATGGAGCGATTGAGGGAATATCAGTGGAAAATGTTAGTGACTCTACACACACAATAGATTTTAAATGATATTTGCATTAA
This sequence comes from Torreya grandis, assembly GCA_037957365.1. NCBI lineage: Eukaryota > Viridiplantae > Streptophyta > Pinopsida > Cupressales > Taxaceae > Torreya > Torreya grandis. Next base: position 1,500,998 of record JARHVA010003378.1, on the reverse strand, counting down.
AATGTTAGTTCATATTGCTTGTGATTATATTGTGTGTGGAATTAATTTTAGTATGCATTAGATCTCTTTTCTAATTGATTTGATTTTTAAATTTAAAATGAGAAAATAATTATTAATTGATAAAAAGATATTATTATTTTTAGATACGATTATTTTGTAAATAAAAGGCAATTAATAACTTAAATAGCTATAGGTTAAATAGATAATTACCCTGATAATATTATTTGCATGAAAATAGAATAATCTTAATATTCTAACTTTGAGATAATGCAATCAAAATTTAGTCTTGAAATTCATGCAAAATTTACATTTAAAATTAGATAATATATTTTGGTAAACTTAACCATAAGTTAAGTTAATGAACTAGGACTTAAAGTTTAAAGAAACAAATTAAAAATGTTTTAAATATTAAATTAGGGAAGTTGAGTAAATAGAGAATTTAACATGCAAAGGGAAAAAAAATATCATGCAAGGGGTGGGCGAAACAATGGAAAAAGAGAAGTGAGTTTATAACGAAGAGAGAGAATTTTGTGAATTAAAGAACGGATGGAGATATACAGAGAGGGATAGGAAGGATTGAAGGAAAGCAAGGAAAGGTGCAATTGCTAGGTAGGTTTTAACAATGGGTTTCCTTTGTTCCTTATGTTTTTTTGGTTAGATCTGCATATTTTTCAATCTAATATCTAGTGTCTTATTTTATAACCTGCATCGTACTTGTAAAAAACTAGGATTTCCCCTTCTGTATATACTGCATTGAGCTTTGTATAAGTTGCTTTGAATTTTGTTTGATTACGATGCATATATATTTAGTTGTAATGAATTTGTGTTGTACAACGTGCTATCATCTCTAAACTTGCATCTTGTATGGTCTGCATTTGATTATGGCTGCATCCTTTCCTAATAGATAGGAGTTCCAACTAATTAGCCAACACTTTGCCATTAAGTGACCTGCATCTTATGTTAATGTTATAATATTGTTGCATTCTTTTTTATCAGGTTCATGTTAATTCCTTGGAGTTTGAGTTTTGTTAATAGGCATCCTCCTTAAATAACTTTTATTTGTGGGGTTAATTATAATTATTGGCAGCTATTTCACCCTACTACCCAATAATTTGGCCTACGTTTCTTGAAGCTTGCAATTTTGTCTTATTTTAGGCCTACATTGCATGAGTTAATGTTGTGTATAAATGAATCCAGGTTTGTAGCTACGTCCCATTTGGCATAGACTATGTACCATCCCCCAAACCCAATGATTTATTGTTGTGACGTTGCGTTGTGTTATACTTAATATAACAGTGTTGAAATTATAGTTGTATTGGAATATGTGTAGGGTTGCATTTCAATTTACCCAGTCTGCTTTGAGGCATACGTTCCTCTATTTAAACCTATGTTTTTACTTTAGGACTATTTTATAAATCCAAGCATTGGACTACATTTTGTTGTAACGCTAAGTTTGTTATGGCTAACGCTAAATCTTGAATTAAAACACTAAGTTACTTGTTAAAATGCTATCTCAATCAGATGGATTGCTGAGCCATTTATAATATTTAGCACTGAGTTTTATTATCAAATCATCCAACTTGAAATAAACACTTAGTATATGATGTTAAAATGCCAAGTCAATGTATTATAATGTTGCATTGAAACTGTTGCATGTTAATTAATTATTGGCTGAGTCGTTTGTATAAAAGCCAGTCTTAATATGAAGAGTTGAGTCATATGAATTGAGACGCCATGTATAAATATAAGTCACTATGTATTTTTATATGAGTGTTAAGCATAAAAATTGAAATGCTGAGTGTAGTAAATAAATTGATGAGTCTCATTTATAAAAAGCCAAGTCATCAAATTACCAACATTGAGAATATTGAATGAAAGCACAATAGTTATTGTAGTTTGAATTTTATGTTAATTTATCAAGTTTTAATAAAGAACTATGAGTGTAATATAAGATAGCTAAGTTCCTTATTTGAAAAATGCAGAAGTCTTTAATTGAAGTACTAAACTATTTAATTAAAACACTAAATTTTATATTGTAAAATGTCTTTTTATAAATAGAATGCCAAACCTACTTTTGAAATGCAGTACACATATATATATGGAAATTGCTACAAATTATATGTGTTAGGAATACATTGTCAGGACCCAGAAGCACCATTGATTACCAAGCAACTAAACATGTAGAATTTAACCAGAAGTAACAAGTAACTAGAATATAGAAATAACATAGAATATGAGAGACAATACCCAATTGTATTAATACTCTTCCATAAAGAAATACAACAAAGAAGATTGCCACAATCTTCTTCCTTACACACCTCTAGGGCTCCCACACCTCTAGTGCATAAACAGTAAATCACTTTAAGAGCTCACTCTCTCTCTTACGGTCCCAACACACAACTCAAACATAGAGTTGGTGTTCACCTCCAACCAGTCAGTATCACTACTGTCAGTATACCGAGTATACAAACATACTCAACCGAGTACACAACACACTCCAAGTAGATCTCCCATGAACTTGCAACAACCTGCAACTCAAATGATCTTACTTTGGAAGGATCTACCTTACCTTCCTCTTTGCTCTCCAACTGAGTACACACCGTACTCCAAGTAGATCCTGCCTAATCTTGCTACCTGTTGTGTTGCTGATCTCCCTGATCCTGTTGCCACCTGTAGATCAATCTGGTCTTGCACACCTACCGACCAACCTGGTTTTGCACACCTGCAAACCTAGATCTTGCACACACGAACACCTACAAATCAATGATCTTACTTACACATGTAGATCTCCAAACGTGGCCTTGCACACCTGCTGACCAAGATCCTACATACATGAAGAATCCTTCTGATTCTCCAAACCAGCACCCATACTTGGCACTGTGGCACTAGGAGGAACACACCTTGCTCTCTTCACTCTGAAGGAGCTAATTTTTGCTCTCTTACTCTCTAGCACAAATTACAATACAGCCCATGAGTCTATTATATAGATCTCATGCAAACAATAATTAGATATGCAGCTTCAAGTCTATAATTGGCCTTTGACATGCAAACAACCGGTTCGTTAACTAACTGTCTGTGAATTGGCAGTTTTGGAACCGCACAGGCGATCGACGTCGGTCCCTGTCTGCCTAGAGGTGACCGACGCCGGTCGATCCCTGATTGACGTCGATTGCTCTTCTCACTGTCTATGACCGACGTCGGCTAATCAGACCGACATCGGTTGCTCTGCAACTCAGCAACCTCTCAACAACCTCCTCCATGTCTGCATCAGTGAAGCTTTTAGCTCCACAACCTAACAATCTCCCACTTGGAGATAAACAACTGCACTGTACCTGTACATCGTCTAATTTGTTTCCTGGCTTGTATCCCTCTTCAAGCTCAATCTTGAAGACCAACCACCACACAACATGTGGTGCACCTCCTGTCATCCAAGTAACCTGCCACATTCGAACCTACAGACCCATGTAGTGAAGTCCTAACCCTGCATAGCATGTATACCTGCTGCTAGTCCCTCTCAAATACCTGAGAACCTACTTCCCCGAATTGGCTCCTAACTCTTTGACAGCTCCCACTGCTGAGAAAAACTCAGGTCTATACCAGACCTCGTGTGATTTCAGACACTGAACTGTCCAGCCCTTGGTGTGCTCTAGTTCTGCATCCTGCGTATTGAACCTCGCCAACACCTGATTCACATCAGCTCCCACTGGAGACAAAATCAACCCGTGATCTTCCATGTCTCTCATGCCAAAGAATTTCGCTGCTCCCAAATCCTTCATGGAAAACCACTGAACTAACCTTACCTTTAGCTCAGCAAAACCTTGTATGTACGAACCTGCTAGCTAGCATACCATCCATATACAGTAACAGGATAATGTTACAATCATCATCCACTTGGTGAGACAAACACAATGGTTACACTGACATTAACTAAAGCCCTGCTTTGTCATCCACTTGTTAAACCTGTATCACTGTCCTGCAGCTTCCTCAAGACCATATGACTTGGCCTTCCATCTCACGTATCCATTCTCTCTATTCTTTAACCAAAGAATCCATTCGTCTCTCAGTGCTTTTATATCGGCTGGCAACCCTACCAAGTCTCTTGTTTGGTTTTGCATCCTGTTCATGCCATGCTCCCACTATTTCCTGGATCCTTCCTGCTCTGCAGTGAGCAACAATTATAAAGAAGAGGAACAACGAATTTGAGGCTTACTTACGCTTTTAGTCCTCCCCATGGGCATTTGAGACTCCTTGACAGCTTGTTGTCTGCCCAAAATCCATTCCAGTGATCGACCTCGATCACCACACAGTCTGCATCCGACCGACGTCGATTCCATGCGACTGTCCAGGTCGCCGACGCCGATTATCCTGCCAACGTCGGTCTCCACCTGCCTGACACCACCGACTCCTCTGGTCTGCACATGACCGACGTCGGTACCTGTTTGTTCGACGTCGGTTACTCATGACCGATGTCGGTACCTGTGTTCGCCTGTGAGTGATGACTTTTTAGCCGCGAGCTTTCTTTGAATCATACCCATGTCCAAACTACCCTGCTCAGAAGTATCCAGCCCCCTCCGCTGATCTCTGTCTGTCATCTCCTCCAAGAACACCAAGGCTTTCCAGTTTTTAAGTCTGTCAAATACATCAGTCTTCTTTTTCCTGCAATAAACACAATCCTTTCTTGTAGCAACCCACTGCTCAAAGAAATCTCGGTCTATGCTCTCCGAAGCTGATCTCTTACCATTTGACTCAAGAACATCCATTCCCTTTTCACTTATGTGACCAAGCCTACAAAGCCACACATGTGCAACAAAAGTGGAATCAGTAATACAAGCAAATAGATAAAGAGTACCTGCTTTCTTACCACATGCTAATTCAAGTGCATCCTTAGTAACATTTCAAGAATCCACTGTGAGAGTTACTGTGCATCTCTCATCACCCAACTTTCTTGAAAAAATTAGCCGCATCTCCAAGACTGGGACTTGCATGACCTTCAACACCCATGTGTTGGCCGTCTGCAATTTCAGCCGCACTTCCCCTTTGCCAAAACTTTGACAAGGCTCACCAACCCCTCTAATTGGGGCTGCATGGAAAGAGGCAACAGAATCTATAAACTAAGATTTTATTTTATCCAAGAAACATCCCAGAGCATCCTGTGCAACAACACCTGCAACATTTGCTTCTTCAGTTTCTTCATGCTGATCTGCTACCAACCAACAATCTTTCTTTACCTGCTCTTTCTTTCCATAACATCGTAATTGACCATTCGTGCCTTTGAATTCCTCCATTCTTAGTGTACTTTCTTTTGCTGTTGCTATACTCCCACTCAATCAGAAACCCTTGAGAGTGACCTATAATCAAACACAAACCTGTTTCCTGCAACCTTAGCTCTGATACCAACTGTCAGGACTCAGAAGCACCATTGATTACCAAGCAACTAAACATGCGAAATTTAACCAGAAGTAACAAGTAACTAAAATTCAAAAATAACACAGAATATGAGAGACAATACCCAATTGTATTAATACTCTTTCAGAAGGAAATACAACAAAGAAGATTGCCACAGTCTTCTTCCTTACACACCTCTAGGGCTCCCACACCTCTAGGGCATAAACAATAAATCTCTTCAAGAGCTCACTCTCTCTCTTGATCCCAACACACAACTCAAACACAGAGTTGGTGTTCACCTCCAACCAGTCAGTATCACTACTGCCAGTACACCGAGTATACAAACATACTCAACCGAGTACACAACACACTCCAAGTAGATCTCCCATGAACTTGCAACAACCTGCAACTCAAATGATCTTACTTTGGAAGGATCTACCTCGCCTTCCTCTTTGCTCTCCAACTGAGTACACACCGTACTCCAAGTAGATCCTGCCTGATCTTGCTATCTGTTGTGTTGCTGATCTCCCTGATCTTGCTGCCACCTGCAAATTAATTTGGTCTTGCACACCTGCCGACCAACCTGGTTTTGCACACCTGCAAACCTAGATCTTGCACACACGAACACCTACAAATCAATGATCTTACTTACACATATAGATCTCCAAACCTGGCCTTGCACACCTGCTGACCAAGATCCTACATACACGAAGAATCATTTTGATTCTCCAAACCAACACCCATACTTGACACTGTGGCACTAGGAGGAACACACCTTGCTCTCTTCACTCTGAAGGAGCTAATTTTTGCTCTCTTACTCTCTAGCACAAATTACAATACAGCCCATGAGTCTATTATATAGATCTCATGCAAACAATAATTAGATATGCAGCTTCAAGTCTATAATTGGCCTTTGACATGCAAACAACCGGTTCGTTAACTAACTGTCCGTGAACTGGCAGTTTTGGAACCGTACAGGCGACTGACGTCGGTCCCTGTCTGCCTGGAGGTGACTGACGCCGACCGATCCCTGACCGACGTCGGTTGCTCTTCTCATTATATATGACCGATGTCGGCTGATCAGACCGACGTCGGTTGCTCTGCAACTCAACGACCTCTCAGCAACCTCCTTCATGTCTGCATCAGTGAAGCTTTTAGCTCCACAACCTAACATACATAACACAAATCAATATTAATGAAATGAAGACATAATTAAAATGCAAAATACACAATACAAGATAGACATAGATTTAACGTGGTTCATGTAATATGGGCTATGTCCACACAAAAACAATCAATTCTTCTCTTTATTTAGTCCAATAAAATGAAGGGATAAAACCTACGATATATCCACTATAATCTCCTTTTCACTCACATACAACGTGCCACCGTAATTACAATGACCTCATATCAAAATGAGGGTTACATATAGGGCAAAAATGCACAAACATAATTTCCACCATTATATTTGTAACATAATAGTGAATGGTCTATATTTACTATGAAATTATAATATTTTACAATGCATTTTTAACAAAATTTTGCTTGGGGGACGACGACCATAGTAGGGGGCGCTGGCCCCCCACACCCCCCTTGTTGGGAACTGGGCATTATAATAAGATCAGGCTCCACCATCCAACAATATGCAAAGTTGAGTAAATAATAGTAGTGTCAAGTATTTAATTGAAAGGTATGTCAATTATTTGTATTGATGCATCCTTATCTTTTTTCCTGATAAAAAAATGTATATAAGAAGAGTGGTGTCTTAAATAGTGATGAGTTTCTCGATATTTGACTATGTCTCACTTAGGATGGCTGAGTTTTGAATTATATATAAAGGGTGAGTTTCAATGTAATGAATGAACTTTATTTAAATTAAGACCATGTAATTTATCAGAAATGGAATTGGCAAAAGAATTTAGGTTTCTTCTTTAATGCAGTATCGAATGTTGGATGGAACTTTATTGATGCCTTAGATTCTTGTATAAGAATCATAATACGATTGATGTGAAGACTCATGTTGGAATGTTATGTTTACTTGGTTCAAAAATAAATGATAAAATAATATATTTATGTAGCATAGTTGTGTTAGGTAAACATGTTGGCAGGATCAAGTTTCTAGCTTCTTGTAGGATGAAAACTTGTGTGCATTGTTTTGTGAGAGTATTTTATATGCAATGAGTTGACATTCTTGGAATAAAATAGTGCATCATGATGTGTGCCATGAGATAATGTTTTTGTTTGATTATTTTTATGCAATTTAATCTAGGGTACACCTAGGTGGTATAATCCCTATTTGTTGGTTTAATAATTACAGTGTAAGATTAGTTGTTTATGTTGAGTAGAGTGTTTTGGGCACAATGAGCTATGATAGTATGGGATATCATAGAGTGCTTCAACTTAAATGTATATGCCTGAATGGTACATATTATTGTTACATGCCTAGACTCTCACCTATGTTGATTCAGTTAATGTATGTATTGGTTAGTACTTGATCAATATGTTTTGTAGCAGTTAGTAGGATTTCATGTATGCATACATACAATATTGAAAATGTAAATAAATGTTAGGTTAGACTTATATGCGTGTATGTTTTATTTGAGTGATATATATATACTTGCTTGAATAAAAGTTAATGATTGCACTTGTATGACTGGTTATGGAAAACTAGTAGTCATGCCCAAGAACACCAGACTAAGATAATATGGGTAGTCTAGAGGTGTAGTTGTTTGAATCTTATTGAAATAGTCTATAGTTTAAAGTGTGTTTTACCTAAGTGGTATAAATAGTGGTCTTGTTTCCAATTTGGGATTGATTTTAAGGTAAGACCCATTCAAGTATAGATAGTTATGTGTATATCTTGCTTTCTCCTTGTTTAGCATGTGAGGTGATATATTACTAGGATAATGAAATCTATTTAAGTCTTTGAGTTATATATTATGTTATATATGAAACTGTATTGATGATACTAATAGTTAGTGAGGCAGATTCCAATAACCTAAGTAGTACCACCAATAGATAATCTAATCAAATGGTGTGTTGTGAAATTGACCTATCTAAATGATTGTTTGAAAACTTTGGCCAAAGTAATGTTTGATATACATTGTCATTTCATATGTTTGATTTTCATGTTATGCGATATCATCTTAGAACTAATTTCTTTATGGTACAATGCATGTTTTTAGAAATCTTACAACACATGGGGTACTAGCACATCTCATTGGATTCTTGTATCGTTCTATCTACCTATTTGTGAAGGGAGGGCCATTTCCTAATAATAGATTTTGCATGGGATCGTTGATTCGTGGTTGGTGTGGTAAAGCACTCAGATGATGCTCTCCCTCCTCCACTATAGTATTAACCGAAGATGACACTTGAGATTATCAGCGATACATGAGTCGGTTCAACTTGAGATCTAGAGAGCTTTGTATCTATTTATTGTATTAGGTTGTATGTCAGAAGGAATGTAATTGTATTATGTATTTGTATATTTGAATAACATATGTTGTATTATTAGATCGATCGTAGTTGTGTCCTATCGTATTTGCTTTTTGTGGAGTTATATAAGATTTATATTATATGCAATATTTGAAGTATAGTACTGTTGTTCTTAGTTGTATTTCAATTTATTGTATTGTTTTAATTCTGTGATATGAATGTTAAGTAATTATTTAATTGTTAAAAAACATTTACTGCATTTTCTTAAGTACAACTTGAGGGGTTGTCACAATTCTCTTCCCCCTCTTTTTTAAATTTTGGAGCTCTTTTTTCAATGCCCCACCTCTCACTTCCATAAACATATTATAACAAATGATTCACTTCACCCTATTTTTCAATGTGTACGACATGATCACACAAATCCTAATTCAATTACATCATAATATGGTTTAGGTAAAAAATTACATATGTGTCATGCTTAAGTTGATTTTTTAATTATTCACATTTTTAGATTTATAAAATGTTAACAATGGAAATTGGGAAAAATGTTAACCCTGATTTCAAATATTCTACTTGGTTAAAATCTTTCAGTGTTAGAGTATCATCCACTTCTTATCAAAATTTAATATAATGTCATTACTTGACCCAATTATGTACTTTAATGACCCAATTATATGATTTTTTTAATTCGGTTATAAATTGAGGTTAATGAAGCCTAATTGATAATATAATTGAGTCAAGTTGGATAAAATTGCATATAATTGAGCACCATTTATCATTATTTCATGTTTTAAGGTTGTTAGAAGACATATTTCAATGAAAAAGGCACCAATTAGGTTCGTGTGAAGAATGAAGCTGGATATGGGGTAAATATCAAATCACATTGTATACGCCCAATTAGGTTCATGGGATCACATTAGTAAAAATGTGTGTCTATGATTGAACTAATCAAGCGATTGGTTCAATCAATGATGAAATTGTGGCTAATTGAGTCTCAAATTGCATAATATATGCCTAATTAGGTTCATGGGGCTCAAATTAGCCCAAAGTGTGACCTTGATTGAACCAATCAAGTGATTGGTTTAATTAGAGATAAATTGGGGAAAATTGAGCCCAAAATAACATTATATATGCCAAATTATGTTCATAGGGCTCAAGTTTCCCAAAGTTCATCTGTGATAGAACCAATCGAGTAATTTATTCAACCAATGATGAAATCAAGATCAATTGAGCCCCAAATCATATCATATATGCCCAATTAGATTCACAACACTCAAATTCACCCAAAGTGTGTTCATGATTGAACCAATTAAGTGATTGGTTCAATAAATGATGAAATCAGGGTTGATTGAGATCCATATTGCATCTTACACTCCTAATTAGGCTCATGGGGATTAAATTGGCCCAAAGTGTGTCTATGATTGAAATAATCAAGTGATACAATTGGGGCCAATTAATTCTAAAATTAATTGTTGAATCCCAATTTATAGATTCATAAGGCTCAAATTAACCCAAAGTGTACTCGTGACTGAACCAATCGAGTGATTGGTTCAATTAATGATTATAATAGAGTTAATTGATCATCAAATCAGATCGTATATTCCCAATTAAGTTCAAGGGGTTCAAACTAGGGCAAAATGCGTCCATGATTAAAATAGTTGAGTGACTGGTTCAATCGTTAAAAAAATTGTGGCCAATTGAGCCCCACATTGCATCCTATATGCCTAAATAGGTTCATAGGGATCTAATTAGCCCAAAGTATGTCCATTATTGAACCAAATGAGTGATTAGCTAAATTAATGAAAAAATTGGGCATGATTGAGTGCCAATTTTATAGATTCACGAGGCTCAAATTGGCTTAAACTATGGTGACAAAATTAGAGATAATTGAGCCCCAAACTGCATCTTTATATATGCCCAATTAGGTTCATGGGGCTCAAATTGGCCCAATGTTCACTTCGAATGAATCAATAATTAGGGATGAAATTGGTGCAAATTAATCCCCAAATTACATGTTATACACCTAATTAGGCTCACAAGGATCAAATTGGCCCAACGTGTCCCTGTGATTGAACCAATCAACTGATTAGTTTAATTATAGATGAAATTGGGGTGAATTAGTTTCATGGGATTAAATTGGCCCAAAGTGAATTTGTGATTGAACCAATCATTTTATTGGTTTAATTAGTGAAGACATTGGGACAATTAAGGCCCCAAATCACATTGTATATGCCCAATTAGGTTCATGGGACTCAAATAGGTCCAAAACACCTCTGTTATTGTACCAATCAAGTGATTATCTCAATTAGTGATAAAATTTGGGATAATTGAGCCATAAATTAATCTTATACTCCTAATTTATAAATTCATGGGGCTCAAATTGGCCTAAAATGTGTTTGTGCTTGAACAATGGAGTGATTGGTTCATAAATTAACAAAAATGGGATGAAATAAGCTTAAATCACATGATTATATGTGCCCAATTAGGTTCACAAGGGCTTAAAATGAACCAAAGTGTGCCCATGATTAACCTAGTGATTGGTTTAATTAGTGATAAATCTATACTAAATTTATCCCCAAATTGCATCGTATACACCCAATTAGGTTTACGTGTCTAAAAATTAGTATAAAGTGCATATGTGATTGAATAAATTGAGTGAATGGTTTAATCAATGAAAAATTGAGACCAATTGAGCCCCTAATTGCATTGTATATGCCCAATGTTAGTTCATAAATTGACAAAAATGGGGTAAACTAATCTTGAATCACATCGTTATATGTGCCCAACTAGGTTCACAGGAGCTTAAAACATCCCAAAGTGTGGCTATTATTGAACCAATGATTGGTTTAATTAGTGATAAATTTGTAGTGAATTTAACCCTAAATTGCATTGTATACACCTACTTAGGTTCATGTGCCTCAAAATTAGCCTAAAGCGCACATGCGATTGACCAAATTGAGTGAATGGTTCAATCATTGAAAAATTAAGGTCAATTGAGACCCTAATTGCATTTACATGACCAATGTTAATTTTGAATTGCATTCACCCTACATGACTTATGCGTACAAACATGACTCTTATTTTCCATTTTCTAATTCTCATGCCTTCTACGGGTCTTAACCTTCATATGTTGATCTTATTCACCTACAAGAAAACCTATAGTTTGTGTTAAAGCAATTATCTATCTTACTCAAACATCTCCAAATCATCATATTAGTGTTCATGACTCCTAAATAGTAACATACTATTCAAAACATAGCATCTGATGGCATTGTTTGAGTTTGACGATTCTATTATGTGATAAGTGACAGTTTGAATTCAAATTTTAATCCTTCTTTTGGGTTGGCCCATACATTTTTCATGTCTATGGTGTGAGCAAGTACCCAAAGACTAGTCAAACACTTACACATTCAATAGGACTACCCTATTTCTTCCAATTGTCTAATCAGTCACTAAGAGTATGTCCTTACCAAGTCTGAACCACTCAAGAGCCAAGTCAATATTGTTAGTTGTCTACTATCAAGATCTACATCAAAATCTGCATACATTCAATGATCACTATTGTAACATCCACCTAACAAGGATAACTACTTATAGTTTGAATTCCCTCTTCAGAGTATTGTATATGTAGGCAATACTCAATCAATCAATAGAGAGTGGTTAGGGTCAGCTCAATCCACCTTGCCTTCCCTTTTATAGGAATAATTACATCATTGTAGGTGGACCTAGTGTTTCAAGTGAAGGTGAAGGATATGTGTGAATTTTGTGCATAATCAAACCTCAATATATCATAGAGCTGAAATAAAAGTAGGTGCACCTACCTGTATAAAATAGAAGAGAAAAATCTACGCATACATAACCATCATATTCAAAACTATTGGTCTCAATTTGTGAGCCATAGAAGAAATAATTATTGGATTAATTGATATGATGGGGTAAAGGGAGATAAAATTACATGGGATGAAATGTACCCTTGTTAATTTTAGAATTGATGATGGTTTAACCCAAGGACCGAGCAGTTTAACCAATTTTACTCTGAGAGTAACAACTATAAGCATATTAATGTTCAATTGATATGAGCATTCATGTTCATTTACTTTCTTGCTTATTATTTATCTATATTATCTTATCTATTTGATTCAATTGATAAAATAATCAAAATCTACTTCACTACATTTCTTATCACAACCTAAACTAGGGCAGGACATCATCCAAAAAAAATTAAAAAGGAGAGAGAGGGTATGGAAAAAAATATGATGTCTTTGTTGTAAACGAGCTTCTTGGTACTACAAAACTGAAAAGCATGCTTGACCATAGTTATACCATTGTGTGCCTAATCTAGTAATTGTACAAACTTATAGCCACTCAGTGGGCAAGATTCTAAGGACAATCGTGAAAGTCATTGTTCTATTGAATCAATTCAAAATATAGCCTATCTTGTACCCTAAAACTATTGCACATGATGAATGCTTAAAATCTAAAATAAAGCATGAAAAAATCAGAAGACTAGTTATGATAGCTATGGCACAACATAACTAAGGCAATCATTTGTAAACAAACACATTAACAGTATTTGCACCAATTAACCAAATAAATCAAAAGACTAGAGACACTAAATGAATAAAACATAATAAGATATGTATTCAACATTTTTAAAGCATTATGTTTTAATCAATATCCCCTTACAAGAAATTAAGGCCAAAAGCATGGGAGAAAGGCTGGTGTATTCCAGGCCAATTCCAATAGTAATTCGATGCCTAAATGCTGACCAACCATGGATACACATTCAAGGTGAAATACCAAAGGAAGGCGATGCAATCCTGATACAATCCCAATAGCACTTTGGCAACAAAAGTCTCAACCTTTTAAAAGGGAAAATAACATCCCTTATATAGACATATTTGTCCTTCAAGTTCATTCAGCCCACTATCAGGATAGTTACAAATATTCAATGATGATTGAGGAATGTGGTTGAAATTCTGATAGATTCACCAACTTGACCAAGATTTCTAGTTAGAGGCCACACCTCTTTAAATCAGACCTTTTGTCTTTTAAGCTCATTATCTCTCCTTGGCCTTGTTCTATGTGCATGCCATGTGATGAATCACACCATACTAATTTATTTTCATTCAATTTAGGGTGATAGTTGTAATCAAATTCAAATATTGTTAGCATATTATCATTGGGATTGTCTTGGGACTTCTATTCTACCATACCTTGAACAAATTTCTGCATTCAATTGTAGGGGTTGATTAAATGAAAGATCCATCCTTAGATTCATTTCAAGGTCTCTTGGATCAGTTCACTCCTTTATTAGCTTAAAATATATCACTTTTGGGCCTTTTAGTTGGTGAGGAACCGATTGCACTTCAATTCCACTTTCCAGACTTGACACACAATCCTCTTAGGACTCTTGATGATTTTTATGGCCATATAGGTCATCAATCTTAGTTCCCAAGCTCTCCTGATATCATTACTACCACATGAATCTTCCTCAAAATTGTATTCCTTCTCTTTTTCTAGGCTATTATATTTGCATGCTAGGTCCCACTTTGCCACTTGGCAGCTTGTCAACATTCCTAGGCTTTAGCTCGCTATCTACCTTTGTCATCACTGTAACCATGTGGATTTTACTCGCTCATCCTAAGTTTTAGTCTATACTTACTTGATCATCACCACATGGATTTTTCTCGAGCCCCCAAACTCTTCATGCTTTGGGCTAATGTTGTAATCACTCCAAGCTCTCAAGATTTTGAGAGGGTGCCACATGGTATCTTCTCGAAGACTCGAGGGAATAAAGCTTTACCAATGTCGATCAAATTTTAGGCCATTGGGATAACGACTTATTAATTTTGAGGTTCTGAGGTTTCAAGGGGTTGATTCATCAAAATTGTGCCACATGGTACCATCTCGAGGACTCGGGACTTTAAAAGTCTTAGTCATTTTTTCAAAAAAGATTTGACTCTGAAGCCATGTGTAAATGATATTTGGATGTGTGGAAGGATCTGGGAGACCCTGGGAGTCTTTGAAAACCTATGAGAAAAATAAGAAAATTGACTAAGTAAAGATATTCAATAAAGTGAATCCTTTTGTCAAACAAATTTTGTGCAAGAAGCAATTAATAAATGTAGGAATTGAAACTAGTCATTCATATAAAATATAGATTTAAGCCTGAACACTCATAGGTTAATGTCTATAAAAAAATGTGATCAAATGATTTAAAATAAAGAGGGGATAGACTTTATTTTCAGGAAAATAATATCATGATTATTTAATATTTAGCTAAGTCTTAAATGAAGTTTTGTAAATATTTAAGCTAATTTACAATGAAGAACATAATCATGAATTATACTGCCAAAATATAGCTCAAAAGGAATAGATTCCCTATTTTTAGCTTGAAAATGGGGGGTGTTGTGCAAGCACATAACAAATGGAAAATTTTTCAAAGAGAATGTTGTTAAGTACTCAAAATCCAAAAATCTGGTTAAAGCACTTCAAAAGCTAGGTTGCAAACCTTCACACCTAAACACAAACATAAACTAAAAATAGTTCCTTAGGAAAAATAAAAAATATGAAGGCACTGAAGTCTAATTAAATATATGACATACTAAATTTCAATTCAACCTTAGACCATCAGTGTGTGCAAAGTGATTAATTCATTTTGTTAGGTTGTGGAGCTAAAAGCTTCACCAGGATGCAAACAGGAGAAGTTACGGAGGATGCAGAGTTGCAGAGTCAGTTGCAGGGAAACTAGCGTCGGTCTGATCAACCGACGTCGGTCAGATAGCAGCGAAGAACCAACTGGCGTCGGTTACCAGTCGGCCGACATCGGTCATGGAGGAGCCGACGTCGGCAGCCTGTGCGAGAACAGGCAGTTTGCATGTTGATCTCGGAGAGTCTATTTTTGGACTGTTTGTTTGCATGTCAAAGGGTAGTATTAGTCTTGAGTTGCATGTCTAATTATTGTAATTAAGGTAGTCTAATTATTGTAAGCATGAGATCTATATATGGACTCATGGGCTGTATTGTAAAACTGTGCTAGAAAGCCATTGAGCTTTTAGAGAGAGCTAGTGTAGCTCCTCCTAGTTCCAAAGGGGTGCTGAGAGTGTATGATCAGGGAGAGTTGCAGGGTCTGTAAGGTCTAGGAGCTGATCCACCGGGGTACTGGTTGAAGAATCATAAGGACTTGGTGAGGCAAGGACAAGGGTTCTTCAGGGGTGTAGAGATATCTACATGGTGAGTAAGGTCTAGTGATTTGCAGGTAGCAGCAGAGAGCAGGAGATCTACTTGGAGTACGGTTGTGTACTTGGTGTACTGGCAGCGTATTACTGACTGGTTGGAGAGGTGAACATCAATTCTATATTTGAGTTGATTGTTGGGACCGAGAGAGAGAGGGAAGAAGGTCTTGAGGCGTGGCAAACCTTTGAGGTGGAAGAAGAAGTGGCATCTTCTTTATTGTATTTTCTTCTATGTATTTAATACAATTGTGTATTGTCTCTCAAATCCTGTGTTGTTTCATATTTCTAGTTACTTATTGATTCTGGTATAATTCCGTGTTTAGTTGCTAATACAAGAAGTAATCATATGTGCTCTAATTGAGGAGCAAGATCCTGACAAGTTGGTATCAAAGATTTTGGTTGGGTTACTAACAAGTGGTTTTAGATCTGGTAGTGTTTGTTGATTACAGGTTACTCACAGGGGTTTCTGATTGAGTGGGAGTATAGCAATGGCAGAAGGAAGTAGCTACGAATGGAGAAACTGAATAGCATGAATGGTCCGATTGATGGAAAGAAAGAGCAGGGAAATAAAGATTGTTGGTTGGTAGCAGATTAGCAGGGAGGAGCAGATGTTGCAGGGGATGTTGCACATGATGTTCTGTATAAAGTAGAATCTTGGTTTACAGATTCTTTTGCCTCTTTCCATGCAGCCCGAAATAGAGCATCTTTTCATGGGTATGTCTTTGGAGACTTTGGAGAGATTTATTTATGGGTTGGAGAGCCTTGTCAAATTATTGACGAAGGGGAAGTGAAGCTGAAATTGCAGACGGATGACACACAGTGGTTGAAGGAAGTCATGCAGGTACCAGTCTTGGAGATGAGTCTAATTTCTTCAAGAAATTTGGGTGATGGGAGATGCACTGTAACTCTCACAGTGGATGCACTTGAATTATATGGTGGTAAGAAAGTAGGTATCCTTTATCTATCTACTTATATTAGTGATTCACCTTCTATTGCAGAGATGTGGCTTCATGGGCTTGGTCACATATGTAGGAGGGGAATGCAAGTTCTCAAGCGGAAGAAAGATGTTTTTGACAAGCTAAAGAACTAGAAAGCCTTGGTGTTCATGGAGGAGATGACGGACAGAGATCAGGTGAGGGAACTGAATTATTCTGAGTAGGGCTATGTTGATTTGAATAGGATTTTGATCCACAAAGAGCTCGCGGGTAAAAAGTTATCACTCACAGGCGAACACAGGTACCAGCGTCGGTCAAACAGTAACCGACGTCGGCATAAGAAAGACCGACATCGGTCATGAAGGAACCGACGTCGGCCGAAAGGATACCGGCATCAGCCAGGGAAATGACGTCGGCAGTCAGGGTCAGTACAGGGAACCGACATCGGTCGGGAGCAGACTGGGAGATGGCCGAGATCGGTCACTGGAACGGATATTGGGCGGACAACAAGCTGTCAACAAGTCTCAAACGCTCATATGGAGGTCAGAAAGGGTAAGTGAACCTCATATTCATTGTTCACCTTCTTTATATTGCTTATTGATGGTCAAGAACCAGGAAGATGCGAAGAGGCAATGCAGGTAGAATCCAGATACAGTGGGAGCTTGGCATGGATGAGGAGTGTGAGTCCTTGGAGAAGAACCAAACAGGTATTTGTTGGTAGAGTTGTCAGCTGGAAGAAAGCACTGAGAGACGGAATGGATTCCCAAGTTAAAGAAGAGAGTGGATGGATACGTGAGACAGAAGGCCAAGGCATATGGTCTTGAAGAAGCTACAAGATAGTGGTACAGGTTTTGACAGGTGGATGACTAAGCATGGCTTCAGTCAATGTCAGTGTAACTATTGTGATTTTGTCTTACCAGGTGGATTATGAGTCGCGACATTATCCAGCTACTGTATGTGAATGGTATACTAGTTATAGGTTCAGTGATACAGGGTTTCATTGAGCTAAGGGTAAGGTTAGTTCAGAGGTGTGTCATGAAGAATTTAGAGGAGCAAAATTCTTTGGCATAAGAGACATAGAGATTTGGTCTCTAGTGGGAGCTGATGTGAATCAGGTGTTGGCGAGGTTCATTACGTAGGATGCAGAATCAGAAAGCACACCAAGGGCTGGACAGTTCAAGCTTAGCTTGAAATAGGGTTCGAAATCACATGAGGTCTAGTGTAGACCTGAGTTTTCCCAATCAGTGGGAGTTGTCAGAGAGTTTGGAGCCAATTCGGGGAAGGTATATTCTTAGATATCTGAGAGGGACCAGCAACAGGTTAACATGTTATGCAGGGTCAAGGTCTTCACTACATGGATTTATAGGTTCGAATGTGGCAGGTTACTTGGATGACAGGTGTAGCATCACAAGATGTGTGGTGGTTAGTCTTCAAGATTGATCTTGAAGAGGGATACAAGCTAGGGAATAATTTAGATGGTGTATAGGTACAGGTACAGGTGCAGTTGTTTATCTCCAAGTGAGAGATTGTTAGGTTGTGGAGCTAAAAGCTTCACCAAGATGCAAACAAGAGAAGTTACGGAGGATGCAGAGTTGCAGAGTCAGTTGCAGGGAAACCGACATTGGTCTGATCAATCGACGTTGATCAGATAGCAGCGAAGAACCAACCAACGTCAGTTACCAGTCGGCCGACATCGGTCATGGAGGAGCCGACGTCGGCAGCCTGTGCGAGAACAGGCAGTTTGCATGTTGATCCCGAATAGTCTATTTTTGGACTGTTTGTTTGCATGTCAAAGGCTAGTCTTAGTCTTGAGTTACGTGTCTAATTATTGTAATTAAGGTAGTCTAATTATTGTAAGCATGAGATCTATATATGGACTCATGGGCTGTATTGTAAAACTATGCTAGAAAGCCATTGAGCTTTTAGAGAGAGCTAGTGTAGCTCCTCCTAGTTCCAAAGGGGTGCTGAGAGTGTATGATCAGGAGAGTTGCAGGGTCTGCAAGGTCTAGGAGCTGATCCACCGGGGTAAGGGTTGAAGAATCATAAGGACTTGGTGAGTCAAGGACAAGGGTTCTTCAGGGGTGTAGAGATATCTACATGGTGAGTAAGGTCTAGTGATTTGCAGGTAGCAGCAGAGAGCAGGAGATCTACTTGGAGTACGGTTGTGTACTTGGTGTACTGGCAGCGTGTTACTGACTGGTTGGAGAGGTGAACATCAATTCTATATTTGAGTTGATTTTTGGGACCGAGAGAGAGAGGGAAGAAGGTCTTGAGGTGTGGTGAACCTTTGAGGTGGAAGAAGAAGTGGCATCTTCTTTATTGTATTTTCTTCTATGTATTTAATATAATTGTGTATTGTCTCTCAAATCCTGTGTTGTTTCATATTTCTAGTTACTTATTGATTCTGGTATAATTCCGTGTTTAGTTGCTAATACAAGAAGTAATCATATGTGCTCTAATTGAGGAGCAAGATCCTGACACATTTTAGCTCTTGAATTCACATAAAGTAATTCATACCTGCTTAGACAACTAGAACTTCTGAGAGGGAAATATTTGGCATGGGAATTGCTCTGCTACCATCCAAACATATATAGCCCTGATAGATATACCTCTGGTCCCACTCAAGGCCTTGCTCCACTGCCAACTAGGCTGAAAAGCCTATGGTGGAGATTGCCTGAATCACCCTTTCATGGAAGATTTTAGATTTTGCATTTTTATTCAATTTCCTTTGAAATTTTCTCATGAAAATATTTCTATGTTTATCCCATTGAGTGTTAGGGACCAAGCCATAGGTAAAATGATAGACTCAAAAAATTTAGATTACCAAGACAAGCCTAAACTAACTCAATGTTTCTTCTTTGCTTAAGATGTTCAATTAGTGCAATTGATGGCTTTAGACAAGAAAATAAACCTTTATAAAATCCACATTTTATATTTAGAATCATTGGCCTCTAAAGTTCAAAAAATACATAAAATAAAACTGAAGCAACCTATGCCATTGTTTAAACGTGACTTTTCACTTTATAACATTAAAATCTCAAACAACTATCTTAATTATACATCCACCATTTGAGGATCCTTAGCCCACTAACACTAGGTAAGAGAAATCCAAAAGGTTATTCCTTCTTCTAAATGCTTTTATTTATAGAATGGGGCTCACTGTTGTAATGAGATGCCAAGGACAGGGAAAAAGCTATATTGTTGAGGTAAAATAGAGCCATAATAGGTCCACAAGAAACAAAATCAAATGAAAGTAAGGAAAGACAAAAAAGATGAAACCTATGGTAAAACAAGCAAAGGGAATCTAAGCTACAATAAGGGATAAAAAAGAAACAACATAAAATAAAATCAAAAAGGAAAGAAAAGCATATTTAAAAGTGGTTTTCCCAAGCACATGCATGCTTGAATCAGTTAGATGCCTGATTAGTTCAAGATGTGGATAAGGGCAAAGGGCATAACTACTTTCTTCTATGTTGTCCTCTAAGATGGTAAACACTATCCCATAAAGATTTTTCAGTATTCATTTCATAGAATTGAATTAAATTCAAATTATGTAGTCAACATTATGCTTGCATATATTTGATGAAAGCATGAGGGATATGGTAAGGAAAATACCTTAACCCAAACATGAAACTATGAAGCAGAGTGAGGTTGGAAGCTAATACATACCAAAATGTCTTGAACATCTAACTTGGTAGGGGTATATTATTTATTGTAACTCATAGATATGTCAATTTTTGGTTTCCTTTGGATGGTAATGGAGACTTTGGCAGAGTCCTCTTCTTTGTCTTTATCATCTGGGAGTTATCGAAGTAGTTCTTCCCATGTCAAAGACCTCTTATATTTGTCATCTATGGCTGGAGTATGCAGAGAGCTTGGTTGAGTTAGATCATATTCAACTTGCATCTACATTGGCATGAATTTTTTGTTCAATCCATTATACCCTTGAGCTTCCTTATTAAATACCTCTATTGTTGAGAAGAATAAATGGCTGCCTTCAATTGGTTTGAAGCCAAGGCTGAATTAGGGAGAGAATGAATCAACTTCGATATTTGCCAACTCATTATCCTCAAAGGAACATCCTACTATGCTTTGGATTTTTTCTTCTTGGCACGAGCAATCTAGGTCATCTTTGATTTTCTCACATTCATCTTCCTCTAATGATGAGAGGGAAGCCACACTACTACTAATAATCTACTCATCATCTTGAATCAGCCTTGAAAATATATAAGTAAGAGCATATTACAAGGATGCTTCAAATATAAAATATGCATCTTCCTCCACTTGCTGCTCTAGCTCTTCAAATGCTTCTTGTTCTGGTTGATTGCATGAAATATCAGATTATTCTCTTCTAGATTCAAAAATATTTGCATACATGTACTTGTAATGATCACTATCTTGAATTCTATAACCATAATCAATATAATCATAAGTGTGGGTTTCATCTACTTCAAGATTCTAAAATAACCCATGGTATTGGAAAATTTTACCTAATGATCCTACCAATCACAGACAAGGAATTATTTTAAACGAGGTTCAAGAATGGTGATTTTGGGAACAAAAGGTTCAATTGATACTAATTCATGAAGATTTGGATCATCTGAGACATGAATACACATTATTTGATCTTCTATATTTTCTTCTAGCATATGTTGATTGGACCCTTCTGAATCTAGGACCTCATTATTGTTATCCTTATCTGAAATGTATTCTAGTTGTTCTCACAACTTTAATATTTCTTCCTTAATGGATAGAATACATTCTTCCACTTCACTTATGTTATAATTTGGAGGGGTGATAAGTTCAGGATCAACTTGCTCATACCAAAAACTTCCTTTATAATGATGATAGGGTTTTGATCATTATGATAATAAGGTGAAATATTTGGCACAGAGGTTGGGTCTCCCACCTAGTTTCTAAATTACAACATAAATTACTTTACAAAATTGTCACTATTAGTGATGGAATTAGGGACCAAACTTTAAAACCATTCATATCATTCTTCTTCTACAATGAAGAGAAATAGTTTGTAGGCTACATCCTTATAGTTGACATTTAAAATGCATATAGTAGACCTATAAGCAATAAGGTTTCCTCAATGGTTCTATTGTGTTTGATTGGAAGTCTAGGAAGAAACACAAAGGGATCACCAGGGAATTCATGCTAAATACATGGGATGTTTATGGTTGATTCACCAGGCTAAGACATGCTGATAGCCTTAATATTCAATGAATGAGGGATAGACTGAAAATTTATGGCATAATATGTACAATGACCTTACCCCTAGGGTTTTATTCCTCCTATGCCTCAACAAGTGAAACAAGAAGGGTAAGAACTTAAATCTAGACCTTGTGATCTTTGCAGTGGGGTCTAGGTTGCTTTCAAATAGACAAACATAAAAAGACAAACTAATAAACAAGAACAGTCATCATAATTCAATCAATAAAAACAATATGGCCCTCCTTATAGTGCTAGAGATGTTGGTTTCAATGTATGACCCATTACAAAAATAATTATTAGATTAACTGATTTGATGGGGAAAAGGGAGATAACATTACATAGGATAAAATGTCCCCTCATTAATTTTAAGATTGATGTTGGTTCAACCCAAGGACCGAACAATTTAACTAATAATAACTACTACCACCAGAGGGTCAATTAATATGATCATTGATGTTCATTTAATTTCTTTCTTATTATTTATCTATATCCTATTGTCTACTTAATTCAACTAATAATACAATTATAATCTACTTCACTATAATTCCTATCACAACCTAAACTAGGGTAGGGCATCATAAAAAAAAAGTAAAAAGGAGAGAGGGTAGGGTAGAAAAGAGAGGGTGTCTATGTTCTAAATGATCTTCTTGGTACTACATAACTGAAAAGCATGCCTAACCACCGTTATACCACTGTGTGATTTATCTAGTAATTGCACAAACTTATAGCTACTCAGTGGGCAAGCTTCTAAGGATAATCATGAAAGCCATTGATCTATTGAATCGATTCTAAATATAACTTATCTTGCACTCTACACTTATTGCACACAATGAATGCAAGAAGTCTAAAATAAAGCATGAACAAATGCAAAAGACTAGTTATGATAGCTATGGCACAACATAACTAAGGCAATCATATGCAAACAATCACATTAACATTCTTAACACCAATTAACAACTTAAATCAAAAGACTAGAGACACTAAATGAAAAAAACATAATAAATATATATTTAACATTCTAAAAGCATTCTCTTACAATCAATATCCCATAACAATAAATTAAGGTCAAATGTGTGTGATAAAGGCTAGGGTAATCTATGCTAATTCCAACAACAATTCAATGCCAAAATGCCGACCACCCATGGATGCACATTCAAGGTGAAAACACCAAGGGAAGGCATGTGCAATATTAACATGATCCCAATAGCATTTTGACCCCCAAAATCTAGACCTTTTCAAAGGGAAAATAACATCCCTTAAATAGACATATTTGTCTATGAAAATCACTCAACCCACTAGCGGGGAAATTACAAATATTTAATGATGGTTGGGGAATGTGATTGAGATTCTCATGGATTCGCCAAATGGACCATAATTTATAATTAGAGGCCATGCCTCTTTAAAGTAGATCTTTTATATTTTATGCTCATTATCTCTCCTTGGAATTCTTCCATACACACGCCATGTGATGACTCATGCCATACTGATTACTTTTTATTCAACTAAGAGGATATTTACAATCAAATTCAAATTTTACTGGCATATTGTTATTGGGATTTTCTTGGGACTGCCATTCCACCATGCCCTCCCTAAACTTATGCATTCAATTTTAGGTGTTAATTAAATGAAAGAGCCATCCTTAGATTTATTTCAAGGTCTTTTGGATTAATTCACTCCTTTATCATCCCAAAATATATTACTTTTGGGCCTTTTAGTTGGTGAGGAACCAACTGCACTTTGACTATCCTTTCTAGACCTAACACACAGTCCTCTTGGGACTCTTGATGATTTTAATGACCAGACGGGTTATCCTCTTAGTTTTTTGGCTCTCTCAACATCATCATTACCACATGTCTCTTTCTTAATACCACATTCCTTGTCATTCACTAAGCTATTGGTTTTACCTATTGGGTTCTAGTTTGTCACTTGGTAGTTTATTGGCATTCTTGGGCTTCAACTCGATATCTAACTCTATCATCCCTGAGACCACATGGATTATTCTTGTTCATCTCAGGTTTTAGTCTGTACTTGCTCGATCATCACCATGTGGGTTTTTCTTAGGCCCCCAGGCTCTTTGTGCTTTGGGCTAATGTTATAATCACTTTGATCTCCTGGGCTTCAAAGAGGGTACCATGTGGCATCTTTTTGGGGACTCAAGGGTGAAAAGCTTTACCAATGTCGATCAAATTCTTAGTTGTCAAGATAATGCCTTAATGCTCCCAAGGTCCTAATGTTTTGAGGGGGTGGGTCATCAGGATTGTGCCACATGGTACCATCTCGGGGTCTTGAGAATTTAAAGACTTAGTCATTTTTTCAAAGATGATTTGACTTCAAAATCATGCATCAATGAGATTGGATGTGTGGAAGGATCTGGGGGACCCAAAGAGTCTTTGAAAACCTATGAGAAAAACAATAAATTCAACTAAGTAAAGATTTTCTATAAAGCGAAGTGTTTTATCAAGCAAATTTTATGTGAGAAGCAGTTACTAAATACAAGAATTAAAACCATTCTTTCACATAAAACAAATATTTAAGCCCAAATATTAATAGGTTAATGTCTATAATAAAATATAATAAAATGATTTAAGATAAAGTGACAAGAAACTTTATTCGCAGGCAAACAATATCATGATTATTGAACATTTAGATAAGTCTTAAATGAAGTTACGCAAATATTCAAGCCAATTTACTATGAAGTATATAATTATGAATTATACTATCAAAATATAGCTCAAAATAAAGAGGGTCCACATTTTCAACCTAAAAATAGGGCATGTTATGCAAGTATACAAAAAGAACATAGTCTCTAAAGGTACTAACCTAAGGTTTACAATATCACTTGGGCACACATAGACCTCCAGATCCCAATTTGAGTGACATGCATTGTAATTTTCTACTCTTATTGTTGCCTGCCTACAATCTCAGTCTTACACAAAACAAAATAAGTCCAAGTGTTTTATCAAAATTTTAAATTAATTAGTGATTAACCCTAATTCAGATAAATTAAATGGAATATAACTAAATGTTATAAATCAACTCATGACAAGTAAATTGAAAGTAAAATATTAAATTCAACAAAGTGAAAACCAATGAGAGAAGACTAACTATGAATGAAATGATAAACTTAGTTGTTTCTATTTAAGATATGAATATTTAAAACTGACAAACACTTGAAACTGACAAATAGAAACTAACTCTACAAGTGCCTAGAAACTAAGACTGAAACTAAAGGAGGACATAATCATCCAACTTGGGACATGATTGACTACCACTATAGTCCTGACTTGGTTGATCTTGGACTTTGCTTAAAATCAATAACTTAAGCCATGATCATTTGAGATAACTTAAATTAGGTCTATGTGTGGAGATTTGACCTTCAAGTAGGTGCGAAATACTTTTAAATGACTTCTTCAAGGGTTAAACCCTAATAGGGATTTGTAATGACTAAAAACCTACAAATAGAAAAAGGGGGAGTGTAATAGAATGAGCTGACCCTAATCACCCCTATTGAACATTACCTACTTATCCAATAAAGAGTGAAATGAAGGCCATGAATTCTCCCACTTAGATTGCTTTGTGTGATTGTGCTCCTTTCACTATATGAATGCATCTAAAGATGGCTTGAATACTTGATCATGATTTTATTTGGATTGGATAAATCAAACTTTGGACTTGGTTGAGTCTTGCTTCAAATGATTAGAATTAAAATTGGGAAGAACACGAAGTTTTACTTAATGTGAAACAATGTAAGTGTGCTCTTATATTGAAATTTACAAGTGGTATAATAGGTGGCTTGAGTGTACCTTTATAGCAATCCAAAAGGGGGAAAACCTCATGCTAAGAGAGGGTCCAAATTTTAAAACTGACTGTTAAAAGAGCTAAATACATAAACATCCCATAGGGGACAAAAACATGTGCCACTATTGTAACCTAATAGACAATTTTGTCTTTAAGGGAAACATGTTATATTTGGGTACATGATTTCCATACATATGTTTATGGGTGTTTTTATCAATTAGAAAAAATTTGTAGGCATTAGATAGTAATTTAGAAAAAAAAAAAGGTCCATATAGGTGCTTAGGATACTAAGTGCTCAAGTCAATTAAAGTGGAATAGTGAAGAAACTAATATAATCAAGTATTTGTGACTAAATTTTAGTGACTACACTAAGTATCTTATCTTGTTTACTAAATTCTATATTTATCAAGTGGAATTGTCAAATCAATTACAATATGTTACTTTCAGATGTATGCTTAATTATCATATATTGTAATCTGAATTATACACGTAATTTATAACATATTTAGGGTTAACATTAATCTAAAATAGTGTAAAACACTAATATATATGTTGATACATCGTACATCACCTAAATAAAACATTGAAGCAACATGCATCACTCTAAGAAAAACCACTAAAATTAGAGCATTTTAATTTTCTAGATTTAGTGTTAATCAAGTCCCAATGCACTTTATGTCAACCATAAATAATAATGAAAACTTGAGTCAAATTTAAAAAAATGAAATTATTATAAAAAATGTGTCATAAATTCATGAATATTTATAGTGTATGTTGTAGTGAATATATGTTATACATCAACTTATAAAGCAAAGTTTTAAATCTTATGTCATAAAATCTATTTCTTGATATCCTTGAGTCTAAATTTACTTTACTACTAAAACTATTTTATATCTAATGCCTTAATAAAGGTTGTCTTTAGTTGATCAAAATCAGTCACAAATTAATTAAGATCATACTTATCATACCAATTGTGCGCACAGTCTAACAGTGTCTATAATTTATCTTGCCTTCATGGTGTATTGACTCTTTTAGCTCTCTAGGAAATTTCACAATCATGCACATGATCTAAGGTATCTTCTATTCCTCTAATCTTGTAATGTCATTGACATATCATAATATATGTTTTATTTAGGTGCATGATGGATGTGTGCCTACACATAATATAAATTAGTTGTTATGCCATGATGCAAAAAAAATAGGGTCTAAAAATTCAGTTTAATAAATTTTTTTGGGATTTTTCTATTTTTAGAAATTGCATATTTTTAGAACTGAAAGTCAACTTCAGTTGAATTTCATCCCATAGGCTAATTTTAGTGTTTAAAACATCTTGAGATATTTTTAGAGTTGCACGCGCTTGCATGTATGACTTACTAAAAACAACAACTGTTAAAAATAAAAGTTTTATTTTAGACAATTTTTTTTAGAATTTTTGCATGTCAACTCTAAATCTGAGTTGAGGCTTATTTAAGCATTGTTTGGGTTATAATTATTTAAATAAATCAATATGAATCAATTCTGAGTAGTATTTTAATATCTTAGCCTATTGGTAATTTTCTTATTCTTGATAGTTTTTGGGTTCATTATTTGGTATTAGAGCAAGTTTGAATCTTAAAGGAGTAAAGAATGGTGAGAGGATGAGGAGGTATTGTGCAGATGAACCAGACTATACAAGATCTATAGAGGCAAGTTCAACAATTAATAGAGGTTATCACCAATCAACAAAGAAGACAAGGTGGTGATGAGGAAGACACATATCGTGTTAAAGAAATTCAATAAGAAGAACAACAAGAGCAACCACCATCGATGGATAAGAGGAGGGTTCGGGCTTTAGAAGAAATAAATGAAGGAATCACGGTTTGATGTTCTAGATTATGGAGGTAGTTTAAAACTAGAGGAATTGATAGATTGGATGAATAGCATGGAGAAGTTCTTTGAGTGGAAGACTAAGAGAGAAGACAAGAAGGTAAAGTTTGCATGTATGAAATTGAAAGGTCATGCAATGATTTGGTGGGATCACTTACAAAAAGAGAGATATAAAAAATGTAAAGAGAAGATTAATTCATGGAAAAAGATGGATAAGAAGCTGAGGGATAAATTTCTTCCTGTGGATTATGCACAAACTCTATACAAAAGATTTCAGAATTTAAGGCAAAAAGATCACAGTATACAAGAGTATACAGATGAATTTTATAAGCTTTTTATATGAGTGAAGCATGATGAAATAAAAGATTAGATGGATATAAGGTATGTAAATGGTTTGAAAATTTATATTCAAGATAAATTAAGCATGCATATAATACTTAACATGAAGGAGGCTAATCAATTAGCTTTGAAGGCAGAAGAAAAACAAAATAGACAGAATTTTAGAAGGACATCTACTGGGCCAAGAAGAGGTAGATCCCCACCAATAAGGGGATGAGGTGGGTTTAATACCACTATAGGTGGCTTTAATGTCAATAAAGGTGAACCTACATGTGGTGTAGAAAGGCAAGATGATAATAGGTAAGGGTTTCAATACCAATAAAGAGGAAGAGGCTTTCAAAGGGGATGAGGTTATAGAGGTGCTAGAGGATGGTTTCTAAATCAGTTTAGATCATATGTCTATTATAGATGTGGAGAAGAAGGGCACAGAGTGTTTGAGTGTCCACACTGTCAAGATCAAGAAATGAGGCAGTAAGATCATCCAAGAGTAAATCTAGTTGAGGCTGAATAGAAGAGCACAATACTAAAGTTGCACCAGTTGATGTAGGAGAGAATCTCATGATGAGAAGAAGCATGATCGCTCCAAGGAAGGATCAAGTGCAGAATAAAGAAGGTGGTGATGCATGACTATGATCAAATATTTTTTGAAAAAGATGTACTTCGGGTGGAAAGGTATGCAAAGTAATTATAGATGGTGGTGGTTGTGAACATATGATTTCTAAAGAAATGATTGAAAAACTAAATCTGAAATGTGAAAAGCATCCTAACCCTTATCATATTTCATGGTTTAAGAAAGGGAATGAGGTTACAATAGATAAAAGGTGCTTAATCAAGTTTTCTATAGGAAAAACTTATAATGATGAAATATGGTGTGATTTTATTCTGATGGATGCATGTCATGTGTTATTGGGGAGGCCATGGTAATTTGATAGGAAAGTAGTTCATGATGGAACAAAGAATAAATACACTTTTTGGAAAGGTGGTACAGAGGTAGTTTTTTACCTCTTAAAGAGGAAGATAAGATAGAAAACATGCTCTGTGCTAAAAAATTTATCCAAGATATAAAGGTAGTAGGTTGCTATTATGCACTAGTAGCAAGAATGAAGAAACAAAAATGGTGCCAATACCAACAGAAGCAACAAGAGTGTTGAAATAATATGCAAATGTTATGCTTGATGAGTTACTAGATGGTTTATCACTGAAGAGAGATATTCAACATCACATTGATTTGATTCTAGGATCAGCTCTACCCAATCAAGCAACTTATAGGATGAGTCCAACAGAACATGTAGAATTAAATAAACAAGTTACTGAATTGCTAAAGAAGAAAGTGATAAAGGAGAGTATGAGTCTATGTGAAACACCAGAGTTGCTAACTCCAAAGAAAGATGGATGATGGAGAATATGTGTGGATAATAGAGCAATTAATAAAATTACCATAAAGTATAGGTTTCCTATACCTCATTTAGATGATATTATAAATGTGCTTACAGGAGAAAAATGTTTTACCAAGGTTGATCTAAGTAGTGGTTATTATTAGATTCAAATTCATGAAGGAGATGAATGGAAAACTACATTCAAAACTAAAGATGGCTTATATGAGTAGATGGTGATGCCATTCAGATTATCTAATGCACCTAGCACATTTATGAGGGTGATGAATACAGTGCTATGAGAATATATTGGTAAGTTTTTGGTTATTTATTTTGATGATATTTTGATATTTAGTAAGACTAAAGAAGAACACTTCCAACATTTGAGAATGGTAATGAATTTGTTAAAAAAGGAGAAGTTGTATGCAAATTTAATGAAGTGCAGGTTTATGCAGAACAGTTTGGTATTTTTAGCATTTGTAGTTTTAGAAGATGGTGTGAAAATGGATGAAGAAAAGATAAAGGTGATTATTGAGTGGACTATTCCAAAAAGCATTATAGAGGTAAGAAGTTTCCATGGTTTAGCAACTTTTACAGAAAATTTATTAAATTTTTTAGTAGTATTGTGGCACCAATAACAGATTGCATGAGAGGGAAAGAATTTGCATAGACTAGAGCAGACACATAAAGCTTTGAAATTTTGAAGAAGATTACAAAAAGGCCAATTTTAGCATTACCAAATTTTAACAAAGTGTTTCAAGTTGATTGTGATGCTTCATTTGTAGGAATTAGTGTTGTGTTGAGTCAAAAAGGAAAGCTAATAGCATATTTCAGTGATAAATTGAATGAGGTAATAACAAAGTATTCTACTTATGATGTTGAACTTTATGCAATTGTAAAAGCATTAAGATATTGGAGGTATTATCTAGTGCCTAAGGAGTTTATACTATTTACAGATCATGAGGCTTTGAAGTATGTGAATACACAAAAGAAGTTGAATAGTAAGCATGCAAAGTGGGTTTATTTCTTGCAAGGATATATTTTTGTTTTGAAACATAAATCAAGAAAACATAATCAAGTAGCTGATGCATTAAGCAAGACGGTAGCGCTATTAACTACTATGGTGAGTGAAGTAAATGGATTTGAAGCTATTAAAGAATTATATGATACTGATCTATATTTTGGTAAGATAGTTAAACAGTGTAAGAATCCATTAATAGGTGGAACATATATTATTCATGATGAGTATTTTTTACAAGAAGGTTATCTCTTCAAAGGTGAACAATTATGCATTCTAGTTGGGTCTCTACGAGACAATATAAAAAGAGAATTACATAGTGGTGGTTTGGCTAGACATTTAGGTAAGACAAAGACAATAGATTTGGTGGAAGAAAATTATTTTTGGCCAAAGATGAAGAGAGATGTGACAAGGTATGTTTTAAGGTGCATAATATGTCATGTAGCTACTTTACATGCCATTATCGATTCCAAGAAGGCCATGGACAGATTTGAGTATGGATTTTGTGTTGGGATTATCAAACACACAAAGAGGTAATGATTCAATTTTTGTTGTTGTAGACAAATTTTATAAAATGGTTCATTTCATTACATGTAAGAAAACCAATGATGTCACTAGAGTTGCATAATTATTTTTTATGGATATTGTGAGATTGCATGGTGTTCCAAAAACTATTACTTCAGACAGGGACATGAAAATTTTAAGTCATTTTTGGAGGACTTTGTGGAAGAAGATGGGTACTAAGCTAAAATTCAGTAGTGCATATCACCCACAAACAAATGAAAAATAGAAGTTGTGAATAGGAGCTTGGGAAATTTATTGAGATGCATAGTGGGAGAGAAACCAAGGCAATGGGACTTGGCTTTACCACAAATTGAGTTTACATATAACCGTTCAGTGAATAGATCAATAGGAAAGTCACCTTTTCAAATTATTTATGGGAGAAATCCTATGGGTATTTTAGATTTTTTATAATTACCAATTGTAGATTGAATTAATGATGATGTAGAAGTATTTGCAGAGCACATACAATATTTGCAAGGAGTAAGAAAAAAGTTGCAAGAAAGTAATGAGAAATATAAAGTAGCAGTGGATGTTAGAAGAAGATCCAAGGTATTTGAAGAAGGAGAGTTGGTAATGGTTTACTTGAGGAAATAAATATTTCCAAAAGGCACATACAATAAATTGAAGTACGAGAAAATTGGACCATGTAAAATTGTGAATAAAATCAATGGCAATGCTTATGAGGTGAGTTTACCATAGAATTTTGATATATCTCCAATATTTAATGTTTTAGATTTATATGAATTCTATGGAGAAGATGGTGAAGGTGATGAAGATGAAGAAGTAAATTGGTAGCAACAAATTTTAAAGAAAAAGAAGGACAAGATAGTGCAGGGTTTGGATATGAAGACAATGAGCACAATGTAAGGGAATTATAACAAGTGTTTGGTCCCATGGGAAGGATTGTAGTAAGAAGACAACACTTGGATTATAGAATGGGAGCTAAATAATATTGACAAAGACAAATGGCAGTAGTACAATCAAGATAACTCATGGGTGCTGAGTTGTTTTTAACCAGAGGAGAATGATGCAGAAAAAATAGGGTCTAAAAATTCAGTTTAATAATTTTTTTTGAGATTTTTATATTTTTAGAAATTGTATATTTTTAGAACTGAAAGTCAACTTCAGTTGCATTTCATCCCATAGGCTAATTTTAGTGTTTAGAATATTTTAGGATATTTTTAGAGTTGCACGGGCTTACATACATGACTTACTAAAAATAGTAGCTACTAAAAATATAAGTTTTATTTTAGACGTTGGTTTTTTTAGAATTTTTGCATGTCAACTCTAAATCTGAGTTGAGGCTTATTTAAGCATGGTTTGGGTTGTAATTATTTAAAGCAATCAATATGAATCAATTCTGAGTATTATTTCAAGATCTTGGCCTATTGGTAATTTTCCTATTTTTGATAGTTTTCAAGTTCATTATGCCACCTAATCCACTTATGGCTCCTACTATAGCAGTTGTTATGGCATATGTACCTTTTTAGGTCATACTTTTCTACATGAAAACTATATGATTTACTATTAGACAAAAGTTACTCACTAATATCACTTGAATTCCTATGATCCCACTCCCAATTCCTCTTATTGGTACTTGAAAACTCATTATAAGTGGTGTTTATTATATTAATTACTTCAAAACAAAGTTCTAGCTTTATTTTCTAAGAAATTCTCCAATTATTCCTATAATCTTCACTTATTATTTCTTCCTAAAAATAGTATACATGCAGGCATCAACTTCAGGTGGGGTCAGGTCTTATTCTCGTTTAATACTTACATGTTCCACTCCACCTTCTAGAGGATCCCAAGCATCTCCTTCAAGTGGATTATCCTTTGTTAGGTACCTTTTTATATGCACTTCATCTTCCTTAATGGAGGATGTATCTTCTATACATGAACATATCATGTGTCATTCTCATCATTTATGAGTGCTCACAAAATCCATTTAACTTGGTTTGCCTATTTTTGTTTCCCTTGGTAGATATAAAATTCTCTTTGCTTTCATTATATTTATGCACCCTTTCTTCCCTCTCATTTGAATCATTAATTTCTTCACTTAGATATTTCCTCTCTCAACTTTTGGGAAATCATGCCCTTACCTTCAACCTAATATATACCTATCACATATGTGATACATGTTTATCCTTCCATCCTTGAAGATTCAATAACTTAATCGGCCAACAAAATATTCATCCAAATGAGGATTAAAGTGATAAAGGATCCTTTCAGTTCATACAAGAATTAATACTCTGACTCCTTTGAGCAAGAATATGTTGACACTTAAAACTCTAACAAATAAGTGTTAACTACATCTAACCACCAAACATTCACCACACTAGTCCAGATATCATTAGTTTTATTAAGCTTCTCCACTCAATCCTCCATCTAGATGTGATTTCTATGAAGATTTCATCTTTGATTTACATCATATGCAATCATCCATGTAAAAATATGTTGTGGGAGATTTGTAAAGAAAAATTGATATAAATCATTGTAGATCTCACCTTGTAGCCACTTCTAAGGTCACAAATATCCTCTTTTAGATGCTTCTTCAACAAACCTTAGGGTTTGAGACTCAAATCATGCTTTCACGTGTTTCAACATGATGTGAAACTCCATTCACCACCTCTATATTCATATTCAGAATAAGGAATGTCCCATAAATTGAACCAAAACTCTATGTTTATTTGTCATTCAACCATTAGTTTTGCGCTGTCACAATGAGCTTCAACAAATAGAATACTAATGCACCAACATATCACTCAAGAAATAAACTTGAGTATTCACCCAAGGCATAAATATAGATTATCGTGATACCCATTATTAGAAAAATAAATTAAGATAACCATGATGCAACATTAATATCAAACCCTAACACAAAATCATATTGAAAAAAAACATATTAACACATACACAAGACAAGAATCATCACAACCTCATAGTGTAAGCAATAAAATATATTATTAGACACTTGGAACTGTTAGTATTGACCTACGTTCACCTCACATGACTTGTGCATATATATATGGCTCTTGCACACACTTCTTACCTATCTAATTAATTTATATGGGTTCAATCTTCTTGATTTTCTATCAGTCACCTATAAGAGCTCCCTAATCTATGCTTAATGTATCTAATATCCTTATCAAAAAAATTCTTGATAAGCAAATCACTATTTTTGCTCTTAGGAAACCTTCATCTTAGAATGGATGCCTCCATATTTAGAATAATCTAGACATTACTAGAGGTGTTAAATAATCATTTTATAAATTTGAATCATTCCTATGGTCGACCCACACATTTTACATGTTGGTGGTGTGAAAATTTACCCAAATCATCCATATTTATATATAATATGTATAATCCTATTTCCTATCTATGACTTATCAAGAAGACATCTATAAACATTTACACATTGAAAGGGAATGCCCTAAAATTCCCAAATCATAAATTAGTCACACGGAGCAAGCCTAGTCAATTCTAAAACACCTAAGCCAAGTCAAGTTTTCCATTTTAAAGTGTTGAAAGCTATATCACATGATGCATTCATAATAGCATATCACTATTTCACACGTTCACTTAAGGGGAATAACTACGTGCGATTTGATTTTCTTCTTTAGAGTATTAGATATGTAGGTAACACTCAGCCATTCATTTAGGAGTGGTTGGGTTCATATCAACCCATCACTTTTCCATGTTTTATATGTTAGCATAGTGTCAAAAATGGATATAGGGTTTGAATTGAGGGGTTTAGGTTTTTTAGATTTACATATACAATGACTTGTTGATATCACATATGAAGATAATTTATAAGTAGGTGCAGTGCTCTATGCCAAAACAAACCTCCAAAAACTCTGAGGACACTTTTAATAGAAAGTAGACACCCCCATATTCTATAGGCATTCAAATTTTTCCATAAGTGTTTAGATAGTCCTCAAACCCTAAATTTAATTAGGTAGCTTGGAGACACTTTTCTAAGGATTTCAAGGTCTTAGGTCAACCTATGTAACTAAAAAATAGACAAAAAAACTAATTATATCTCTTCCTTACTTAGTTCAGTCATTTATATAAATAGTAAAATTGTAAATTGAATAATTGAGACATATCTTAAGTAATCTGAAAAGTTCAAAAGTTATATCTTATTAGATCACATTAATCAAGAATAAAGTAAAATATATTGGTGAACCTATTCCTTATAGTGAGCTCGTCAACACTAGATTTTTTGAAACACCCTTTATTTTATATTTAATTAAAGGAATAAAAACCCTATGCATATGAAAATTGGTTTAGGTGTTCAACAAAATCTGTTCGAGACACTATTCACACTTTCCCCCATCTCTTTTTGAGTAACATGATTAGCTCGAGGTCAATTGTGATGATGGATTTAAAATAACTCAATCGATGAAATGATATAGATGGTAATATAATTGAAATTTTATGAAACACCCCAAGTATTTTGGATATTGGTCTAATGTTATTTCAATCATTATGTTGCATTTTGCTTCACCAAGGTGAAATACTCCCACATTTCTAAAGTCTCCTACTGTAGGAGGTTTCATTTTTAACAATCTTCCACCCATGGAGGAAGCTATTACAATTTGGTAAAAATTTCAATGATGTTTTTTATGAAGTTGAATGGTTCTTAAGTCGGCTATCTCATGTTTGATATCCTTTTCTTTGTAACAAGTTGGTTCTTTGAGGATTTGATGGTTACTTTAGCGTAGAATTTGGTCTTTCCTTCTTTGATGATATTTGGAGTCTACTACTTAGTAATCATCTTTATACCTAAGGAGTTAGACTTTGATTTGTTATATTTGGTACTCCTCTACCCTTCACATATTTTCCCATTTTGGATGTTCCCCAGGCCTATTTTTTAAATTTATTTTTTTGTGGTCTAGGACCTTACCTTAGTTATTTCAGTGTGTGTGTGTGTGTTGAAAATATTTAATCCTCTCTAACTTGAAAAATTTATTGAAAAGGGAATTGATTGAAGGATTTCAATAGGTAAATTTAGGAACACATATATGAATTACCCTAGTTTCCAAATGAAGGTACAAATTTGAAGAATGGTTATTAGGTTAGGCATGCCAATAATTACCTTGATTTTGGAAGATCCATGTCAATCCCTCACTTTTATACCACAAACCCCAATAGTTTTCTAGAAGTAATTTTTAAGACACTATTAACTTTCTTAAGTCACCCCTAGCTTACACAAAGATCCTAAAAAATGTTTGTACACATATGAAGTGTTGAGTTATTAAAATCAAATAGTACATAGATACCTCCCATCCATGTCTGTACCTAAAATAGTTAGTGTAGATCTGCACATTGACTAAGTGATGATTCATGTCCACTAGGTGTTCTTGATGTGTACCCCATGCAAAAAACTTCTATCACACAAGCCAAAGTGGCATATAGGTTCAAGGATGTAGAACCTTAGTCTTCATATATCAAAAATAGAGGTGATCAAGAAATAGTTTTGAATTTTAAGTGTGCCTAAGATCTTCCATCTTCATGCACCTTCCTACTCAAAAGGGTCCATATGCCTTTGTGATGAAGTCTCATACCAAATCACATAGTTTTTCTCCTATAATATCATACATCATAGATTGTGATCTATGTTTCTCACATATTACTTTACAGACTGACATGGATCCCAACTATAAATCAATAATGTGGTAGTTCAGGAGAGGTTCACATAGTGATTGACAAGTGGTAGTAAGGTATAAAGTGGTAGTTGGAAAAGTAGTTGAGAAATGTTTGAGGCCTCAGTAGAGTAAGTAAATGTAGAAGCAGTAGTTAGACATTGAAATATGAGTATATGCCACACCTCTAACTTTTTTAGGAATCTTCCACTCTTTGACATACATGTGGAACTAGGAAGAATCTTGCCACTAATTCCTAGATCCGAATCATTAGGTAGAATTTTAGAAGCATAGGAATGGTGCCGTAATAAAATTAAAAGTTGTATCTACCACCCCAATTGGTGTATTAATTGTAAAATGGCTTGATATTATAAATCCTTGTTCTTCATTATAAAAAGGGTTGACACATTTTAGACAACCTCATGTTACCAAAATTTTCCCTCCAAGATTACTTTTGTTGGTTGAATCTTGCAAGTTAATGACACTTAAGTTCACCTCCCTATATTTTTATTAAAATCTATGTGTTATTTGTGTTTATTGATCCTTGTCCATGGGAAATGTTCACCCCTCTTATTGTTGTCCATTCTTGGCACCTCTGTGTAGAACTCATAACTCATTTACAAGTTATATTCTATGCATATTCAAGTTTGTATAGACATTGTTTTTGGATCATTTTTCATCCCTCTCAGTGTTACACTACATTCCCATACCTTTGTATGAAATAATTATGCATTTGGAGTTTTCTTGGTAGAGTCTATGTGATAATGTCTTGTTCTTAAATTTTTATATTGTGTTCATGACAGTAAGAGGGCTCGCTCTATTCTTAGTGTATCACCTTTTTATTTTTCAACACTCTCTTACCTTCTCCCTCCATTTTATTTCAAAAATCTTAGGTTTAGATTAGTGGTAGATTTACCTTTCTGCTCTTTAGGTTTGTACACTAGTCCTAAACCCAGTTCACTTAGAATAGAAGGAATCCAACCTACTCCAGAGGCCCATCCAAAGTAGTGCAATGATCCCACACCTTAGGGGCATTCCCATTATTGTGATGAGACAACTAATGATCTACATGCACAGGTGAGCGATAACACTTCCATGCCCAATGCCAAACACTTTTGTGCTCTTAATAAGGCATTAATATTTTGTGCCCTACTGCAAAACATTCATGTGCAGTAGATCATCAATGGGTGCAAGTTTCAAATGAAAATAGTTTTTGGCATGCCTAGTGGGACCAGTTTGAAGAAAAAGCTAAGGAATCGATGATACCCTTAGCTATCAAGTCTTGTAGATACTCAGTGAGAACACTTTGTGACTCCAAGCATTTCCATTTCATAAAGATCAGTCACTTAGCTACATGTCAAGACAAACAAGATCATTTATGAAGGGTATTGATTTCCATTTCATTGATCTTCTAGTGCCCTCTAGGAGAAGAAGAGTAAAAACATTTTCATCCCCTGTCAGAAAAAAGAATGGTTTAAGGTAGTCATATTCTAGAGCTCAGTCTACACCTCCATTTGGAAGATTTACCACACCTAGAGGAAACTTATTCCCTATTCCATTCATGGTTGTGCAAAGAAATCAACTATTTGTGCCTTTTAATGGAGGTAGTCTATTAATTCTTGCCTAGTATGATGACATTCCATTCATATCCCTCAAAATTTTGTCCTAATTTACTGTTGAGAATGCAACTTCTCCTATGAAGCATATAAAGGATATTCCAAATATCTACTTAGTGTACCATGTCACTAAAGATAATTTCACAATAAGGGTACTTGCCTCTTCCTTTAAAGGCAAAACACTTCAATGGTGTTGAGGCTTGAGTCTAAATACTATTCACAACTAGGATGTACTCAGGGAGGAATTACACAAGTAATTTGAGGACTAAAGAAACCACTTGTCCCTGATAGAATAGCTCAAAACCATAAAGCAATCCCTACATGAGATGATGGTTGACTTTAACTTCAGGTTCTAGAGAATCTAGGACCAGATCCCACCTTTGTGTAGTCCATCTCCCAACACTGCATTTTTATATTCTCTAAAATCTCTTAAAAATGATATAGTTGTGATGATTCAATTTATGGGAGGCAAAATATTACCCAATGCCTATGAAGTCATTGTACATGTAGAAAATTATTTGATCCAAGTAGGAAAAATTGTACCTAGACCTTCCATGCCTCTATTCATGGATCCCCCTCCTAGCCAACCAACTATGCAACCTATGTTAGCACCTATCCCCACTATAGCGATCCCACCATCTTCATCTATTGTTTCCCCTAATGAGTTACATGAGGTGAAAATGCTACTACAAAGCTTTGGGAATGAGTTTATTGCCCTTAAAAGGAAACAAGTGTAGTACCCCAGACCTCGACAACCCTTCACTCAATAATACTAGTCAAGCAAACCTCCTTATCAAGGTGGTACACAAACACAAAATTAGATCACATACAATAAATGCCTTATGCATAGAAAATTAATGTTACTAACACCTTTAGAGCCCTTGTACCGGTACAATATAATTTTGTATAGGATCCTAAATAGTGTTTTCCATGCACCAACATGCGTAAATGGGGTCATGAACTAGCACTCATGGTGCAAAGTTTGTCATAACCCTAAGAACAAATCAATACCACAGATCTGCATCAAGGAGAAATTCAAGTACTAGTATAATAACTAGATGGGTCTACTCTCATCAATTGGTAGGAGGACGACTTCAAGTGCATAAATCAGAATAGTGCATCAAGTGGAGGAAGCACCCCAGTTACATTTAATACAAGATTCAAAAGGAGAGAAATAAAGGAGGTAATACCAACTTTGGTACCCTCACCTTCACTGCCTTAGATCAATCGTATAGGTACACAAGCTAGGGTACCTACGCAACCTTTAGTGCACATGGAGTAGGATGCACAAAGAAAAGAACCACCCCAAACCATTAAAAAAATACAAGAAAGACTAGTATTTAAAACCCAGAGTCAAATGGATCTTAGATTCTATTCAACATAGTCAAACCGATGAAGAATATGAGTCTCAATGTAACTATGTGGGACACTCTTATTATTCCAACTTAAAGGAATTTACTATAAAATGCTCTAAAAAGATTTCAAGAGTGTAAGACATCCCAACTTATACCTTCCATCTTTGTGAGTTTATGCCATCCCAAATTGTAAGAAACATAAGTACATAGTAGCACTAATCCATCCCACTTTCTACATCTCCTTGATCATCAGCCAACATCTTGTACACAATTACATGATTGACTTAGGTGAAAGCAACTCAGTGATGCGAAAGAAGATCACAAATATGCTCAGAATTGTGTATTCCCCTATTTCAAAAGGAGTGGTATAGTTGGATGGCATGATAGTCAAAACCATAGGAATCATCAAAGATTTGAATCTTACATTGCATGCATGCCCAAGTCTCTCAATTGCATAATATATTTTAGTCATCAACTTACCTCCCTACTTCACCATTTGCCTCTCTCAAGACTTCATGGTAAATATGGGTGGGTATTTATCTTAAAATTGGTCATATATGTTACTCAGAACTAGATACGGGACTAAAGTGACCATCAGGGCTGAACCTATCTTTAAAATCCATGTTGA
Source organism: Torreya grandis (assembly GCA_037957365.1). Lineage (NCBI taxonomy): Eukaryota > Viridiplantae > Streptophyta > Pinopsida > Cupressales > Taxaceae > Torreya > Torreya grandis. The sequence goes on along the minus strand of JARHVA010003378.1, from coordinate 1,460,577 downwards.
ACCATACTCTTCCATCCCAGTTGAATAAAACTGTGTAATGTTTGATCAAAAGGAGAATTCAATTCTCCATGAAGCCGCAACACCATTTGAATACATCCTAGATTATTTTTTAGATGAATGGGCACATGATCATTTTGAGTGTGATCTATATGATAATGTGAAGGAGATCAAGTTGGGTGCATATTGTATCCTAGAGGAGAATTCTGTACTACCCAAATTCATAAAGGTGTAGGAAAATCCTGAGGGTACATGGCAATCATACTTTGATAGTTCTCAAAGTAAAAATGGCATTGGATTTAGTGTGATGTTAGTCTCTCCTCAAAAGGAGAAATATTTACATGCCTTCAAATTGTAGTTTGTTTGCATATATAATGCTACATAATATAAGGCATTGATTCAAGGCCTCCAACTTGTGCAAAAGAAAGGAATCAAGGCACTACTGACATTAGGTGATAGTGAACTAGTTTTTAACCAAGTTAGGTCATAGAGCATGACCAAAAATAACTTGATGAAATGTTACAAACATAGAGTATGGGATATGATGAAGGCTTTAATGCATTCAATATTATTTCCATACCAAGATCGTAGAATATTGACATGGATAGACTCATAACCGTTGGTGCATAATATGACATCCTATGCGATATAATGAAGCAATCTATACAACTTGTCAAGCTCATAGTCAAACTGGTAGTCCCTGATAAAAAAAGAATTGGAAAGTGTTTGAGAGTGATGATCAGATCATTAGCTTCCTACAAGATAAGGTAGAGTTCTATGCCAAGAACCAAACATAATTACAAGCCTGATATGAAGATCAAGTCATCTAATTAAAGGGAAACAAGCTACCAAAAGGGCTAGTAACCCTAGAAAGCACTTCAATTCTAATGACCAAATCAAAGGAGAAAAATGAAGCATGATAGCAAAAGAGGAAGTCTTTGCAAAGATAACCATTTTTGAGGGGAAGTCCTAAATGATAGTAAGGTATGCTCCCCACTAGAAATTAAGAGCTTCATTAAACTTAGTAGGAGATATGATGATATCTTTGCATGGAGCTATAAGTACCTTAGAGGCTTTGATCCAGGCTCAGTGCAACACATAATAGAACTTGAACCTAATGCATAGCTAGTCCACCAAAAATAGAGGCATGTTAATCCAAACCTTAAACCATTGATGAGAAAGGATCTCTCAAAGCTCATTAAATCTAGTATAATACTTCCAATAAAACACTCTTTATGGGTCACCAAGTTAGTCCCAATGTGAACTAATAATGGGGAAATCCATCTATGTGTGGAATTTAGAGACCTGAACAAAGCTTCCTTGAACGACCACTATCCCCTCCCACCAATGGAGTAGATCCTATAAATAGTCATAGGTGCAGGGAGATTTTCATTGTTGGAGGGTTACTTAGGATACAACTAGATTCTAGTGCAAGAGTGTAATCATTATAAAACAAAATTTACCATTAAGTGAATAACCTTCACATACCAAAGGATGTCATTTGGTTTGACAGATGTAGGATTGGTATTCCAAAGATCCATGGATATGGAATTTAAGGAACTCATCAACAAAATCATTTTAGTTTACCTAGATGACATAACTATTTTTTCCAAGCATGCAAAAGATCCTTTAAGACATCTAAAGCAAGTCTTTGAAAGTTGTTGAGAGTTTAGAATATCTCTTAACCCTAGCATGTGTATCTTTATGGTTCATGAAGGTACTCTACTAGGGCACATTGTTTCCAAAGAGGGACTCATAATCGATTCAGAGCGAGTCAAGGCCATTTCTCCCTCGCTTTTCCAAGTCATAAGAAGGTTCTTTAGAGCTTATTAGGAAGAATCAACTTTATCAGGAGATTTGTGCCTAATTTTTTCACCCTAACTAAACCCCTCACTGCAATTCTCAAGAAGAATGTTGCGTTCAGTTGGAATCATGAAGGTAGGGATAGTTTTGAAGCCATCAAGCATGCCATCGTGTAGGTTCCCACATTAATCAATCCACATTATAGTAAGGATTTTATCCTTTATGCTTTTGATGGAATTGAAGGCATATTAGATATCCTTACACAACAAAACAATGATCATTTTGAGTAACTAATTACCTTCTTTAGACAGGTGCCAAAATATTATGAGATATGTTATAGCTTCAAGGAGAAACACATCCTTGTAGTTGTGAGAGTACTCAAAAAATTTAGGCATATGCTCTCTAATAGAAAAATATGACTCATGGTTGTGCAAGTAGACGTCAAAGAGTTCCCACTTATTAAGGACATCAATGAGAAAAGAGTGGGGTGGGTCACAAAGGTAATGAAATATGACATGGGCACCCAGGTCACCAATCTAGTGTGAGGAAAGGGACTCTATGAATAATTAGTTGAGGTGGCAAAATTTGAAGATAGAATAGTCTTAATATCACATGAAAAAGAACCAATAAGCCAAGAAGCCATAACAAACTGGATGTAGGCTATGAAGGGCTTCCTTCAACATGGTGTATATCCTTTTGGCTTGAATAAAGCCAATTGCAAGCATTTTAGGTTGAATTTAATTCCCTATATGCTCATTAGTGGTGCACTTTTCTGGAAGGATCTCAATAGAGTCCTCTTGAAGTGCATAGAATCAGATCAAGTAAGTAGAATTGATCAAGAATTCCACAACTACCTTATAGGAGGCCATTATTCACCCAAGACAACTACTACAAAAATCATGCAAGATGGCTATTATTGGCCAACTCTATTCAAATATGTGCATGCATACATGCAAAATTGAAATAAGTATGCCTTATTCATAGGCAAACAAAGGTTGACATCCTTACCATTGTGCCCAATACAATCCAATCAACTCTTTACATAGTGGGGCTTGGATTTCATAGGCATGATTAACCAAACATCAAGCGATGGACATAAATGGATCCTCATGACCACATATTATTTCATGAGATGGATGGAAATAGTATCACTCAAGGAGGTTAATGAAACATCCTTTTTGAAATTCTATGAAGGCATTGTAGTAAGATTTGGTGTTCTTGCCACCATTATCTCTAATAATGCATTTGCTTTCCTTGAAACCGTGATTAATGAATGGGTCATCAAGCATACCATCTATCTGAGCACCTCATCAAATTATTACCCTCAAGGTAATGGTCTAGCTAAGTCCACAAATAAGAATTTGATTCATATTATAAAGAGGACCATGGAAGACAATCAACAAGCTTGACATACTAGGATCAGAGCTGCCCTTTGGGTTAATCGAATCATACCCAAAATAAAGTTGGGGAATTCACCCTTTATGTTAGTTTATGTCAGGGAGGCCATATTTCCCAATCTCTCAAGTTGCCTTCATTAAAACTTACCCATAAATTAGAGCTGTTCAAAATTGATCCCCTCATAGTAATATTAGTAGAGCTAATAGAGCTCAAACATACTAGAGTGTAGGCTGTGCACACTATGAAACTCCAACAGGCCCAGACAAAGAGGACTTTTGATAAGAAGGTCACTGATAGAAGTTTCTAAAAATGAGATATAGTGCTCAAATGGGATGCAAACATGGTAAAATATAGAAGGCATACTAAGTTCAATGCAGTATGGAGTGGTTCATATACTATAACTAGTTGCAAACAATCCAATGCTTTCCAACTTGCTAAATTGAGTGGAGAGGAACTACCTATCCCAGTTAATGGGATCCATCTCAAGCACTATCTCCACTAATTCTTGTATAAATTATAAATAAGTAGATTATATGTTTTTCATTTCCCTAAGCACCTTGTTTTAGGATAGTTTTATTTCCACCAAGCGTTTATGCACAGTGTTTTCTTAGCTTAGATTTCTTTCCTCTAAGTACCTTTGACATAGTTCTTTGATTTTTATGGGAGGTTATTAATTAATTCTAAATCCAAGAATGAGTATCCAGTACATTCGTACATGGAATGACTAAAATTTTCAAAGACTCATGTCCAATGGATCACTTCAAATGCCATTGGATTCTTGCTTAGCATGCAAGCAACCCATAGAGATTTCCATAAGTGTTGACTTTCTAAAGTCACCCCTAGCCTATGCAGACCTCACAAAGATCCTATATAATATTTTCACACATGTGAAGTGTCAAGTTCTTAAAATTAAATCGAGCACAGATGCCTCTCATCCATGTCTATGCCTAAAGCAATCAACATAGATCTGCACATCAACTAAGTGATGATTCATGCCCACTAGGCATTCTTGATGTGCACCCCAATTAGGAAGCCTCTATTTTAGAAGACAAAGTGGTATAGATCCCCAATCTTCAAATAGCATAGGTAGAGGTATGCAAGAAACAATTTGGAATTATAAAGAATGCACCTAGGATCTTCCATATTTGTGTGCCTTCCTATTCAAAAGGTTCATCATGCCTTCATGATGGATATCACACCAAATCATAGAGTTTCAATCCTACGATCTCATACATCATAGACTACAATTTGTGTTGCACACATACTAATTCATAGACTAAGGTGGATCCCAGGTATAAAGAGGTAGTTATAAAAGTAGTTATATAGTGCCCAAAGCCTTAACAGAGTAAGCAAATGCAAAAGTGGCGATCAGACATCAAAATATGAGTATATGCCACCCCTCTAAATTTTCTAAGAATCTTCCACTCTCAAACACACACATGGACCTGAGAGGAATCCTGCCACCAACTCCCAAATCTGAATCATCAAGAAAAATTCAAGAAGCATGGCCATGATACCATAATAGAATTAAAATCTATATCTGCCACCCTAAGTGGTGTATTAATTATAAAATGGCTTGATCTTATAAAATCCTTTTTCTTCATTGTAAAAAAGGTCAACACATTTTAGGCAACCTCATGCTGCCAAAATTTTCCCTCCAAGAGTACTTTTGTTGGCTAAATTTTTCAAGTTAATGAGTTAAGTTCACCTCCATCTATTATTCTTATGTTCTGTGTGTTATTTATGTTTGTTGATCCTTGTCTGTGGGTAATGTTTGCCCCTCTCATCATTGTCTATTCTTGGGACCTCTATGTAGAACTCATAAATCATTTATAGGTCATACCCTGTGCACATTTAGGTCTATGTGGACATTATCTGTGGATCATTTGCCATCCCTCTCAATGTTGTATTACATTCTCATGCATATATGCAAAATACTTATGCATTTGGAGTGGCCTTGGTAGAGTCTATGTGATAACATCTTGTTCTTAAAAAATTTTAGTTTGTTCATGATAGTAGGAGCACTCATTATATTCTTTGTGTATCACCTTTTTATTTTCTAACACTCTCTTACTTTCTCCCTCTATTTTCCCTCAAAAATATTAGGTTTAGATTAGTGATAAACTTACCTTTATGCTCTTTAGGTCTGTGCACTGGTCCTAAACCAAGTGCAATTAGAATAAAAGGAATCCATCCTACTCTGGAGGCTCATTCTAAGGAGTACAAGGGTCCTACACCTTGGGGATGTTCCCATCATTGCGATGAGATAATTGATGTTGCACATATGCATGTGAGAGATAACACTTCCACATCTAGTGTCATAAACTTTTGTGCCCTGTGTAAGGCATTCATGCTCTGCATAAGTCATTCATGCTCTATTCCCTACCATAAAACATTCTTGTGCTGTAGATTATCTATGGGTGCATGTTTTGAATGATAACAAACACACTCATTAAGGTTGAGTCTAAATTTGTATTTATGTGGGCACTCAAATATGATGTTAAAGTCATGAGGATAATGATTATGAATTTTAGGTTTTGAAAGGAGGTCATACACATAAATTGAATTATTTTATGAATAAGTTCATGAAAAATATGAGTCATGGCACTTTAGTAAGTTACCTCTGCATTTGTGAGGACAAAGAGCATCTTGACATAACAATATGTGCCTCAATCAATGGTAAGTGTTATCTTGTGTTGATCTCTAGGATCAATTTTAATATGAATGTATATGAAGAAAGCATCCATGATGGAAAGCATCTCATAGTTGGCATTTGAAACTACACTAGCATCAACGAAAGGTAAAGGGAAATTATCGTTAGGACATGTTAAGTTGATGTTGTAAAAATAAATACATATGCAAATGACCATTGTGAATTTCTTGTGAATAAATACTATGTTGGAGACCCATTTAGAGTAATCTACAGGTGTAGATACCTAAATATGGTCATAGGTACTTGATAATGTTAATTCTTGACATATCTTAAACCACTTGACTTACCTAACTCTCATTTGCCATTCCTCTAGGCCATTTATCTATATGTAGGATTTACCCCTCTATTCACCATCACTACTACATAATTTACAAAGGCAATGCTCAAACTATCTTATATCATTTTTAGATGTGTTCCAATCTCAAGATGATTGTCCATAATTTTTTGGGATAGGCATGCTAGGCAGAAAGGTCCACTACCACAAACTTATCCACCTGATTTGGCCTCATGCATGTGCTATTTAATAACTAGCTTCCAAATTTGAAATATTCATTTGGGTATTCCCACATGATTTCCAAGGTCAACTAAAGGAAATGTCAAAATATTTCACTATAAATAAAAATCAAAGGCCACTCATTATTCCTAGTTTGGCACTAGCTTGGCTTGTCATCTTTCACACTATTTCACCTTGAGAAAATTTGATCTATTTTCCCAAATTCAAGATCATTCAATAGGAGTATTCATAAGACAAATCTAGAGAATTTCAAATAAATTAAAGATTTATCATTGTCAAGTATCAAACCCAAATTTCTAGATACACACATATGATCAAGGAGGACAATTATAAAATCACTCTAGGTGGGAGAACTAGGTGTAGCTTGATTTTGTCCTCAATGTATTTGGATATGCAGACAATAGCCAATTACCAAAGGGGGTCATTGCGGTCAGCTCATGTCATTACATTTTCCCTCTCTTTTTTTATGTTTATAACACTTAGAAGTACCCATAGGATTTCCAAAGCAAGGAGAAGAAAAACATTAGTGTCTACATGGAAATCAAGATAAAAGTATCTCAACCCTCTCAACAGACACAAGCATAGGTAATAAATCAATTATAGTTGCATCACAGTCAACACATATAATTCCATAGTCAATTGACATGATCAACATGTGTTGTTTTCTAGGGAGCATGGACCTATCTGAACATAATAAAAAACTATGATTTTAATCTTGAGCTATCACAATCTTTTCTTATCCTAATTTCCACTATCATACACTAGTTACAATCAATCAAAAAACATAAAAGCTAAGTATCTCATTATATGTTTCACTTAATATTTTTAGCATATTCCACTTTTCAGTTTAAATTTCAATCAATCAATCAATTATGCTTTACATTCATATTTATGCTTAAATGTCATGTACTACAATCTGAATACATCTATTAAGTTTTATATCTATTAAAAACCATTCACTTCTTAAATAGAAAATAATATAAAACATATTGGTGAATATATACATTTTTAGCATGGATTTTTCAATTTTTTTTATAGGGGTTCAATTGAACTCATGATTCTCATACACTAAAGCAAAATTTGATCATCCTTTACTAGATTTTATTTAATGTTGCTCTAGGATTTCTCTTTGACCTTGGAATTTTGGGTTGAATTCCTTATTTACATGCACAAAAATATTTGCTTTTGTTGGCTTTAAATTTATTTTTCTTCATTTTTTATTTATTTCTAGAATTGTGTTTTGACAATTGTAAAACTCAATGGAGTTATCGTTTTAGGCATAGCAATTATCAATTTTACCTGAGCCTTGGTGTGAGGGGTGATGCTCTAGTACTCAAGCCTTCATAAAATATTACGTTTGGACTTTAGTTTGCATTTACCTCATGATATGTTAGGAATGTGTATGGTTTTTTATTTTTTTAGCTATAAGAAGCCTCTTGGTCAATTGGCTTTTTAATGCACTGGTAAGCGGTTATCCTTAGGAAGTTACTCTCAACATACCTAAAACATGGGATAATGTAGCTATAGGATGGTGAAATATCTTGTAGTTAGTTCCCTTTAGGCCTCATTCCCTATTTATGACTAGAACCAATATATCTAAGATCCTAAAAAACAAACACACCTTGCCTAGTCTACAATTTTAAATTTTCACAATCAAATCATGGTCATAATGAATGAATTTTGCTTTAATATTTTGATCTAAGTAGTGAGGCTCATCATCATAGTATATGTTACTTTCTAAGGTGTTATTTGGATTCATTATAAATTTACATTAATCAAATTCAAATATCATAAAAAGGCTAAAATGAATAATGTACAATTACAAGCTTTCTTCAATTCATATGGTTGCAATATTCAATTTGAGTTACTACATTGTTTCCCCTAGCCACCAAAGGACATGCATTAATCTTTTTTTTTCCCATCCCCTATACCTCAAAGTTATCTCAATCACTAAACTGCTCCCATTATTCACCCAAGGCTTATATTATATTCTAATGTTCATACTATCTACATAGATGAGAGTGGGTACCTCATCCACCATGACAAAATGAAAGCGGTCAACATGTTCTTCCTCAACCCATTACACCTACCACAAGGCAAGCTAGTCATCTAAAGGGGATGATATCATCAATCAACTATGAAATACCCCTACTAGTTTTTTTAATTTTAGATTTATTAAAGAGATCAACAATCTACAAAGGTATCTTATATAAAATGTTGCGCAATATAACTCTTCCTAGTGATACACAACCAACATGATTTTTTTATTTCATTATTATAATCAAGGTTATAGAAAATTTAAACACATTTGATAAGGAAGACGTACCTCCTAAGCATATCATAGATCAAGATATTCCATTATTCATTGAGGTTCAGGTACACGAAATGTCAAGTGTGTGTTGATTGATAATGGTTCAGGGATGAATATTTTCAACTCTACTTTCCTACAATAATTGGGTATCAATATGAATAAAATTTAAAAATTAGAATATAATATCAAGTTATTTGATGATATTCCTCATCAAATACTTAGAACTATCACATTATATTTACTAGTATGTCATAAGATAGTGCGTAGTAATTTTCAAATCATGCTAACTAGTTACACTATAAATTATGTTTAGGGAAATCTTGGATTCATGCAATGAAATTTTCACCTTTTACATTCCATAGATGCATAAAACTAGTTTATGATGAACATAAGTATACAATTATAGTAGATGATACACCTTTCAAATATTGAAAATGACATAATCATAATCTAAAGATCATTATTTTATACCACCTGCACAACCCATCCCACTTGATTGAATGCATACATATGAGGTGGGTGAATCAAATCAAGAGAAAAACAAAGTACCAACCATGAACATCAAATAATATACACATAAATCCCTATTAGTTACCATAGAACAAGAGGATAAAAACCTAGATCTCCCTCTTTTGATAAATTCTAAAGATCTTAATTACATACAAATTGGTATGATAGTGATCGGCCCAGATGAGTAATTATCTCATAATATATTCACACCTATGGGATTTGGAACTTATAGAGATGATTCATATATAACAAAAAGGGATAAACTAAAGATTACTATGGAACACAATATTCCTTACATAAAGGAAAGGCTATTATGTAAGATAACCAACATAATATGAGTACAAACACTTGTTTTAGTATTAGTTCATAACAACAACAAAAATAAAACCAAGCTCTATATCTAAGGGTTACATCACTTGAATACAAAGATTACATATACTTACAATCCTCGGCATCCTATAGTTAATGTTGTACCTTCTAAGGAACAAGTGCATGCATAACAAAAGGAGTAATTTGAAAACCAATGGTTACAAAGGGATAAAATGGAAATGGACAATCTTTCAAAAGAATAAATAAAAAATAAATGATTTCAAAATGAAAAATTAGAATAAGAAAAGTTACACAAATAAAAATTAGATCAATAAAGGTCACAAAAGGTAAAATTAGAGAAGGAAATGCTACATAAAGAAAAAATACAAAGGGAGTAAATTGACAATGAAAAATTACTACAAGAACAAGCACTAAAATATAAGTTGCACAAAGAAACTCAATATAAGAAATAAATTATCCTCAAGAAAGGGTTTCTCACAAAGGAGAATAAAAATCAAGGCATAAAAAATAAGGTTGATGTGGTTCCAATAGAGGCAGTTAAAAAACATTATTCATATCTAGAGCCTTTGATTTTTAGTCTTCACATCGATGGCAAAAAATGTACCAAGTTTGAGATTACATATTTTCATGAATCAATATATGTATCATGACACTTCTCCAATATATTGGGTATGACACAACATTTAGGTTGTATTATTAGGCCTCAATGTTTCATTAGATCCATTGAGTTTCCAAAAACACTTGGGCTTAAAACATGTTGGATCATATTTCACATTGACCCTACCTTGGATCAATATAATGCAAAACTAGGAAAATCATGGCTGTCAACAATGGGGGAACATTAGGTAAATATCATTATTATGTCATGTTTGAGCATGAAACTACAATGATTACCATTTCAGTAGAGGAAAAATATATAGATTAAGAACATACAAAGGAAAATATTCATTTTTCCAACACTCCAACAAAGACAACTAATATAATCACTGCAAGGGCATGATACAATACATATGGCAAAGCAACAGAAATAAAAAAATTTCAATAACATAGTATGGTGTAGATTTTTATACATATACATATGCAAACAATGATAAGAATGGCATACCACAAATTCAGGACCAAGAGGATGATTATGATCATGCACAGGATTAACACATTACTCTTGATGACATAAGACCTACATATTGACATCCAATCTCAATTGGTGCCTTAACACAAAATTCAGATGGGATTACATAGTTTATGCCTCCATGGGAATATCCCATTGCTCAAATGATTGGTTAGTTACAATATTTTTTATTATATATTTATTTGATCACTCATCCACTTTATTCTCTTATTTTGTCACACTTGTGCTTATATGCACTTAGATATACCTTTATTCTAACCCTTGGCTCTAATTTATTTGGCTTTTGTCTTTTGATTATCTTTCTTGATCTAAACATTTGTGATGCTTTCTTACAATAATTCTAATGCACAACTTTTGTGGCATCTTACTTGCTCATTCTATGCATCCTTAGTTGCCAATTTAGCTTACATGATTGTGCACTCTTACTTATACATACCATATGAACACACATTGATCATTTCTTTTTAGGGGCATGCATGCTTATCTCCACATATGATATTGAGATACATTGTTGTGATCCACATATAAATTTGGGGCATATTGCTTACATTCACTTTATTCACATTACCATGTTATTATACCTAGTGCATGTTATTCCTTGATAGATGGTTTGTATTATTTGGATCCCTCTCATTATTATGTTTTCAAAGCCTTTCTATTTTCACATTCAAATTTTTAAAAAATACAAAAATATTCAAATATTTCACAAATAGAAAAACATTCAAAATATTCTCAAAAAATTAAAAACTCAAGACTTGAGCATGACATGAGTTATTAGTTTAATTCTTTTACATGTGCTATTTATTGCATATTTTGGTAGATAGGATATTCCTTTTTATACAAACATGCATTTCACTAGGTATATGAGTGTGAAGCAGGACATACATATTACACACATATTCTTATACGCTTGACTCCCTTCTACCTAGTGATCATTCTTATGTTGTAGGCATCTTATTCTATATGTTACATTATCACAAATTATATCTATCTATGACCTCTCCACCATGTTGAGCTACATACTTTACACATGTATTTATAATTATTCATATCTTACATGATGCTACATGAATATGCTACTTTTATATGATGTGACATTGATATGTAAGAATGGTTTAGACTAGTTTTCACTTGTTTAATGCTCCTTTTATGTCATTACCTTTCTTGCATGATAGGCTAGACAATCCTTACTTATTGTGTGCATCTACACAACCTTGTGTGTGTGACATATTTATGTCCTTTTTTTACAACATTTTAAATGTCCTTTTGTGTGGCTTTTGGCCTTGATTGTTGTGACATGTTCATTTCCATTTTATGCATCCCTTGGCCTTATATGTGACATTTCATGACATTATTGTGTGTTGTGCTTATTGTACTTGTTGAGATTTATTAGTGGTGACATGATACATATCATGCACTTTTAATAGGTATTCTTATCCATAGATGGTTACTTTACTGCATGCCTCATTACTATATATATTTATACATGACACTTGTACACCTCACATTACATATTTTTCATACATGCTTTAATGATAATTACATTACCATGATGACATACTCTCCAAATATTGACATAATGCTACATGATTATATCTTTATCACATGATACATTGAATTCTTCTTTTGAGATGAGTGACTTATAGGCTACATCCGTCATCTCAAAAAGAGGACATTACATTGGGCTTATCATAGAGATTCAAGCCTCCGTGAACAAAAAAAAAAGATTTTAGACAGAATACAACTTTCAAAGAGTAAAAAGTAAAATATTTTAAATTCAAAATACAAGTTTCAAAGTAATTCTTAGATCACACATACAAAGTAACATGTTTTCAAGATTTAGAGTAATTCAAAAATTAGACACATGATAAATATTGTCACAATGATACAGATTAAGGGGGACATATGACATGCACATGCACTCAATTTAGAAATACTTGATTATATAATCATACACACTTGTATGCATATACATGGGCATATGAAAAATAGTCACAAGAAATATAAATTATAGGTTTCACATACAATTACAATTGAGCAGATAAATGTATGGCATTCTATTTCATTTAGCATAGTTTGGGGGGCATGATACCAGTTCATGCACATATATACCTTTTTCAAATTTAAAAAGGAATGATATTGGTTTATGCACATATACACTATAATACAATTTAAAAATTCAAAGCCAATTGGTTGTTATTTCAGTTCATATATATTAGCACTATAGTTGTGATGGGGGCATGAATATTCTTCATTATATTATAATAATTCAAATTTAAGCTAGATCCATCTAGAGTGATGTGATTCATTATATTATGGGTAATGTGTGTTTGATTCTAGTGATAATCTATGGCCTTGGTATTACTTCTAGCGAACCCATTATGTGGTTCTACCTTCTATTACAATGATGTATGTTTGAGACTACTAACCCTCAATAGTCTTGGCATCACTTTTAGTGAGCCCATATTGGTTCTACCTTCTTTAGAATTAGTATACTAGGTACTTATCCACATTCATGAGAGTTGAAGCATGCATCTTTCAGATTCAAGGGCTTACTTAGTTCTTCAAAATTGAGACTTGATCACTCTTTATTTTGCCAATGGTTAATTATGAGAAACCATCTCTCCATGTTCTTTGATAAAGGGGTATGTTTCTCTAATTTTTAATTAAATTTTACATGTTACAGGGTAGGAGGGTTTCATATCCATATAGGTGTACTCCTTCATTATATTTTCAAGTTTCAAATTTTAGAGTTACAAAATTTTCAAATTTCAAATATGAACAATGATTACTTCATGTGTTACTATAGGGTTTGATAAATTTGAGTGCCATGTACAAATAAATTTTCCTAAATCAAAGAAAAAGTGTGTTTTACACATTTAGGTTTATATTTCTCTTTTACTCTAGCAAATTTATTATTAGAATAAATGGGGGGGAAATTTAGATACCTAAATCTAGTCACATGTAATTGACAATGATAATTATTGACATATCTTAAACCACTTGACTTACATAACTCTTATTATCCATTCCTCTAAGCCATTTATCTATATGTGGGCTTGACCCCTCTATTCACCATCACTACTACATGAGAATTTCCAAGTCAATACTCAAATTATCTTATATCATTATTAGACAGATTTCAACCTCAGTATAGCTATCCATAATTTTTTGGAATAAATATACTCTAAATTGATAGGTCCGCTATCGTAGACTTATCTACCTAGTGCATCCTCATCCAAGTTTCATTTAATAACTAGCTTCCAAATTTGAAATATTCATTTAGGTCTTCCTACACATTTTTCAAGTTTGACTAAAGTAAATTGTCAAAAAGTTTCACTATAAATACAAATCAATGGCCATTCATTATTCTTATCTTGGAACTACCTTGGCACTATCTAGGACCATTATTTTACACTACTTCACATTGATAAAATCTACCTTATTATTATTAAATTCAATACGATTCATTAGGAGTAGTCACAAGCTAAGTTTGAAGCATTTCAAATCAAGTGAAGATTTATCATTGTCAAGTATCAAAATAAAATTTGTATATGCATGCATAGAGTCAAGGATAATAATTTCATAATCACTCTAGGTGGGAGAACCATGTGTAGCTTGATTCCCTCCTCAGATTATCTAGATACATAGGCAATAATCAATCATCAAAGGGGGTGATTTGGGTCAGCTCAACATATTAAACTTTCCCTCTCGTTTTGTAGGTTTATAGCTCTCACAAGTACCCTTAGGATTTCTAAATCAAGGAGAATAAAAATATATGTTTTCATGTGATAATCATAGGATTAAAAATATATCAACATTCTCATTAAGCATAGGTGCAAGAAATAGATCAGTTACAAGTTCATCATAGTCAACACAGACAAGTCCACAATTAATGGACATGACTGGCCTACACTCTAAGGAGCTCAGACTTGTCTAGACATAATCCAAAACTTTGCTTTTGATTTGACCTATCACAATATTATCTTATCTAAATTTCCAATATTAGAAACCAATTACAATCAACCAAAAGCCAAAAAATCTAAATATTTCATTATTGGTTGTATTTACTATTTCCATATGCCACTTTTCATTTCAATTTCAAAGAATCAATCAATTATGTTTTATATTAAAATTTATGCTCAAATGTCATATATTACAATATGAATAGATCTATCAAGTTTATACCTATTTAATAACATTGACTTGTTAAATCAAAAATATGGTAAAAAGTAGGCTTGATAAACGTAGCATCTAATATTTTGGTAATTACTTTGTGAAAGAGCTTAGAAACTTCTTTAGGAAATTGTTGTTGCTTTTGGTATATGGGGGTTTTATCAAGATAAGTGATGATATTATGAATAATTATTTCACAATGAATTTTTGGCATGTTAGAATATTTTCAATCAAGTATGTTGTTTGAGTAATGTTCAATAATCATCTTGTTCTTCAAGAGTGAGAGAAGACCTTGCTTTGATTATTCTAGGTTCTTCAGTTATTCCTAGATTGACATAAATGGTATCCTTGGCTAGAGTTGCATTACCATCCCAAAAGTGATATGGTGTTAGTGGTATCTTATTGATTTAGTTATTTACTACATCAATAATAGTGATAAATTTGTGAGAATAGGAAGAAGTGTTTGTAAAGTTTCAAAGTTTATGAGTTAATGGTGATAGATTTGATCTTACCTTGAGTTAATTCATTCTATAATGGCTTCATAAATTGGTAATGTAGGTAATGGACCATTATATTCTATGTCAATTTAGGGATAGATGTATCTATTACCTTTTCTGTCATTTTCATCATGAATCTGTCTAACATCAATGAATTTGGAATCTAAGGTAATGTCTTGATTCATAGAAGGAGATTCATAAGTTTCCTTTATGTCATCAACCAGGGTAATGATGTTGAAATTTTCAATGTTGATTTGAATACCATCAGCCTAACTAGTTGTATTAGATTTTTTTTAATATGGTTGAGCATCATCAGCTTATCCAATTACATTAGAAGGTTTTTTATGAACGTCATTGGCCATGGCGATGATTTTTTAAGTGTTTATGTGTAATTGAGTATCATTTGTTGGTGTGATAACATTGGGTTTGTCTAATTTTTTGTAAGAGTTTTAGAAATTGGTCATTTTGGATTGTAATTTGAATAATATGAGATATACCAAATTTTCCACATGGGGGCATTCTAAGGGTAGTTTAGTAGGAGGGTTGAATGGTATATAATCATTCTCACTATCACTTGAGTAAAATTGGGAGTTATAAAATTCGTAATAAATATGGACCATATTTTCCTCATATTTAAAGGCATGCATTCATGTAAGAGTATTTTGATAATGAAATACTTCCAAATGTCTTGATTGAGCTTAGGAAATGATGTAATAGTCATCATAGTATGGTTGAATTATGCAAGACTATTTTTTACTATGGTATTGTTGATGTTCTTCATAAGATATGTCCTTAAAAAAGATTCGATCTGACTAAAATTTCTAGGATAAATTAATGAGGGGTCTTGGAAGAGTTGATCAACCCTATTTTCATTACATTTTAATGAGTCATCATCATATGCGACTTCATTTTCATTATAAGGTAAATATTTCTCACTCTATTCATCAAATAGGGGAATGTGTATATCTCTTTATATGAGAGATGTGGGAAGCTAATCGGTAATGTATTGAGATAATTTAGAAGCATTGTTTTATTACCTAAATGTGAACATTAAGGTATAATATTAAAATAAAATGGTAAAATGTGGCGTACAAAAGGGACCTAAGGTAATAAAATCCAAAATAATAAATAAGAACCCTAATGTGCTAAAGTTAGAAACTAAATGTATGATAAATAATTGAAAAAGTGATGAGAAACAATAAAATGACAAATGAAGATGAGAAATGACACACTTGATGACTAAACTAGGTTTTTGGAATTGGATATGGGATCTATAACTACTTATACCACTCTATGAAATTTAAATTGCAAATTATTCTAGATAGGACTAAAAATTATCAAATGTGTATGGCATACAATCATCAAGCCTCTAGATATGTACCTCTAGTGCTTCAAATATTTTACCACACTATCAAATGTGTATCTTTATCCTTTTATGATTCTAAAATGTTTTGGGCATCTACACAAGCTAATGTTGAGTAGGGTTGTTTAATCACTTTGCTTAATTAGAAGGGAAAATTTGTCAATTTTCCTCTCTTTCACTCTTTGACCTAATCCTCAAAATATAGCAACAAAATAAGTGTGTGCAAGTTATCTAACTCAGGATGTTCCTTGTGGAGTTACATCTACATATCTCACACACTTGAAATCAATGTCAAAGTAATTCTTTTGTGCATATGAGTGTGATCCTACCCAATTGAGAGTAAGGGTTTCAACCTCCTCTCCTACATAATGCAACTATATGCTCCTTTTTTAAATATATTGGTATGAGGTGATGACAACACTAAGCTTGAAGTGATGTAGATGCTTTATAGACTCAATATGCAATCTCTCATAAGTGTAGAAATAGATATGTTTTATCATAATTTGAATTAATTTAATGATTTAACCCTAATTTAAATAAATAAAATATAATATAACATAGTGTTGTAATCAAATTGTGATAAGCAAATTGAAAGTAAAATATCAAATTCAACAAAGTACAAATGAATGAAAGAATACTAATTATGAACATAATGGTAAAATTAATTGTTTATGCCTAAGATCTATTTATGTGAAGTTGATAAACACATGAGACTAAAAAATAAGGACCAACCCTGCAATTGCACATAGACTAGGATTGAAATTGGTGAAGGATAAAATCATCCAACTTGGGACAGGATCGACTATCACTATAGACCTAAGTTGGTCAATCTTGCTCTTTGATAAAAATAAAAAATTTAGGTCATGATCATTTGTGACAGCTTAAATTAGGTATGTGTATGAATATTTGACCTTAAAATATGCTTGGAATACTTGAAAATGACTTCTTTAAGGTTTAAACCCTAATAAGTTTTTACAACAACTTAAAACCTACAAATAGAAAAAGGGGGAGTGCAATTGGATGAGTTGACCCAAATCAACCTTGTAATGACAATAATGTTACCTATGTATCTAATACTCTATATATTATGTTCTCTCTCTTAGAGTACTTTGTGTAATTATGTTCCTCTGACTATATAAATTCATAAATAGATGTCTTGAATACTTGATCATGATTTGTTTTGGCTTGGATAAAATAGGCTTTGGACTTGGCTAAGGATTGCTTCAAATGATTAGAATTAGAATTGGGAAGAATAGGGAAGCTATTTATTTTCAACAATGTAAAAATCCCTTGTATTGAAATTACCAAGTGATAAAGTAAGTGACTTGAGTGTACCTTTATATCAATCCAAAAGGGAAAAACTTCACACTACCTATCCTAAAAGTACAAACCAAATTGTAAGAGAGGGTCCATTGAAAAATGGCCCTTAAAATGGATAAGGACATAAACATCCCATAGGGGACAAAAACATCTGCCACTAAGGGAAACATGTGACTTTTGGGTCCAAGATAGTTGATACAAATGATTATAGGTGTTTTTAGTAGTTATAACATCTTTACATGCATCATATAGAAATTTTGAAAAGTAATAGGTTCATATAGGTGCTTAAGATAAAGCGAAGTGTTGAAATAGGTCCAAATCAAGTGCTCAAGTCAATTAAAGTGGAATAGGGACAAACTGATATAATCAAGTATTCATGACCAAATTTAAGTGATTACATTTGTCCCTACCCCCCTCTTTTAGTTTAGAAAAGAAATTTATAGAGTAAAAGAAAGATATACTTAATGTGTACAACATACTTTTCCTTTGGGAGAAACTCCAAATCATGTAAAGTATTCAATGGAAAATCTTGTAATGATGTAAAAGTAATTAATGCTTTTATGTGAAATTGAAAATTGAAATGTAACTTAAATTTGAAAATATTGAAAATAACAAGGAAGGTGTACACCTATATATTTAAAATGAATTTTTATTTTGTGATTTTGCTCGGATACTTGAAGCATTGGAGAGTTGGTACTTCCCATGAAACATGTGGATAAAATGGTTCTTGTTGACTAATTTTACCCCTAGGTCAAAATAAGATAACCCCCATACATATGCAAAGTTTTTATAAGGTCTTCTAAGTCATAAAATGTTCACCATGGTTCTAGAATGAGGTTAAGTCACCTTTGAAGGTCATAAAATGTGTTTAGGCCCTTGTCATATTTGTTCTTCTTTTCTTATGTCATTTTATGCCATATTTTGGTCATTTCATGAATCGTATAGTTTCCCATCAAAATAAAAATGTGTCAGGAGGTATTCTAATGTGTCTGATGTTAGGTAAGTGTCAAAATTAGTTTTAAAATTGAAAAAATGCAAGATTAACATATAAAGAAGGAGATCAATTACAAAAAGAGTAGTTTTAGGTAGTTGTACGGATTATGTAACTCATATGGCACATGTGAAGGCTTTAGGGAGATGTATTCAAATACCTAAATGTCTTTTCTAGGCTCAAGAAGCTTCAATAGATCCAAAAATGGAAAAAATTGATTTCTCTCTCCTATTGCTCCCTTAGACAAGTCAAGAAGGTCAAACAATTTTTTGTTAGTACAGACAAGAGAAGAGGATTTGGAGTGAATGCACTTGAGGAATGTAATCACTCCTCATGGGCTCCCATTTCATGGTCATCGTTTTTGGATTGATGATATGTGCTATATAAATAATCACTAAGATTGTTAGCACCTCCAAACTGACTACACATTCCCAATGCTTAGGTTTTCTCATATATTTGCATTGGTCTATGTGAACCAAGTGTTGTATGTGGACTTGTAAAGAATTTTGATCCTCATCATGTGGTTTTTAATACATTTGGCATGTGTGAATATGGAGGAATAGGCAAAAGCATCTCCTTATACTAGAAGTTGACATTAATGGTCTATAGAGCATTGTTTTCTCAAGTTCCAAAGTTTTTCCTCCTATGAGTGGCTTCAGTTTAAGTTAATACATTGGTACCCAAACCCTAAATGCATGGTTGATCATTTTATCCATTGAAATATATATATATATATATATATATATATATATATATATATATATATATATATATATATATTAGTTGATATAGGCTTGAAAAAGTCATGAATCCCTTACACATAGTTCACTGCCTTAACACCACTAACAACTGTTGTGAGAAATGTTTGCCTTAGATAAGGCTAAACAAATTCGACATAAACCTCATATTCAGTCAACTAAAATCATGCACTCAATCTTGACAGGCCTATAGCTATTCTTGAAAACATGTGATGTTGAGGGATCTAAAAACATGGTCAAGGATTAAAACTTGGTAAAAAAGATCATCATGACCTAAATTAGGTTGTTATGGTCTCCTTCAGGTTAAATGAATAGGGAAAGTGTCCTCTTTTTTGTCTCAGAAAGGGGGCACTCCATCATCAATCCAACCTTCAGACCTAGTACATGGATGTGGAAAAGATGAATGGAAGAGTCCTAAATGATTTTAGGATGATTTTTAGGGTTGGATTAGATGTAAAAAAGTGTGTATAAATACCTATAGCCATTGGGACCACTCAGAAGTGGCCACACACATAGAAGCACAGTCTATACAGACTAGGCATAGAAATGAACATAAACCCTCATGGCCTCTAACTTGATTCATATGACCACATGACCTTCCCAACATTTTGAGAGCCTTTATGGGAAAGGGTAGGATTGAAAATACCCATTTTTTTTAGGGAATAACACAAGATTGGTATTTTTGGCCTAAATCTGCCTCAGGGGTACCCAGAATATAAGTAAGAGCTCGAGAAGCCATTTTCTTTTGCTCACATATGTATGAAAGAATTACATGGGACCTCAAGCACTTAGGTATATTTGAGGGAGGTATTGAACTCAAACTTGATGGAATTGGTTTGAATTTTAAGCATCTAACCTTTATAAATCATCACTAAGAACCTAAACTACTTAAAACCCTCATATGAACCCAATGAAAAAAATTGAATGAAAATGCATCTAGGAGGGGTCAATTGAACTAGAAAGTAATTTGGACATGTTTGGAACTCTCTCAGGCTCCTTGACATCTAGTTGTTCTATACTATCACTTGTATGGATAGGTCAAATATAGTGTCTTCTGTAGGTTTTGAGTTTAATTGAAGGTACATAAGGGAATAGACAGGTAAAAATCATTGTGGAAGGTGTTTAGAGATGTATTTTAACTCCTAAAAGCTAGTTCTCACCTTAGTCATTCATGAAAACTCATCTTTGAAGTTGGTCATTGTAGGTAGTCTTGATCAAGACAATGAGAAAGACGGTAACTATCAAAATTGGAAATGAGAAGTGTTGTATTGAATCTTCTTGAGATCTACCTAATGAAATGAAAGGGAAATAGGTTTTGAAAAGGTGTATAACATGTCTACAACAAATCTCCTTGAACATGTATAGGTCATCTAAGTGAAAAATGTTAGAATTGAGGCATGGAGGGATAATGAGTGAATGAAAGAAGGTAAGCAGTAAGTGGTAATAAGAAGATCACTAGTTGAAGAAGCATACAAGGACCTGCACTGATCATATTTATACCTTCTTAGGTCAGATGATTGTGTCAATGACCTCTAAGATAACTATGAACAGTCCAGTGGACTCCTCATTGAGAAGGGCAATTTCAAGTAAGACAATGAAGATCTCTACACAAACTTCAAGAAGGTGTCATGTTTCAGATGGACACTTGTCTAAGAGGACCTCATGACATGTTCTCTAACTCTCTTTTCTTGCATTTTAATTGTTTTTCAAGCCTTGACACTTGGCCTTGTGACTGTCCAACTTCACTCCCTCTCTCTCCTTTCCTATGGTCAATATATTCAAGCCATTTTGGCATTGTATTAGAATCCATAATTGGTATGGTAAATTCCTGCTAGTTTGGCATCTTGCTTTACCTTTGAATAAAGTTTTCTCAAGCTAGTTAGTCTCTACAATTCTTGCATAAGCATGTCAAGTAGTCTATTTAGATGAGAAGTGATGAATGTCTTCTCCTTGCTTTCATTCTATTCTTGTATGCATTATGTGAGTAGCATTTCTTATAGCATGTCTCATGAAGTGTATATATTTTTTAGGTGTATTTTGAAGTGAGAGAGAGATTAGCAATGTCTAGGATCATAACTCTTTTTCACCCACATCTAAATATACATAGCAATCTGCCTCTATGTAGAAACACATATGCTATAAGAACATTGAGTTGAGGTTAGTTTTAACAGTCTTCTTTCTTAGTGAAAATGCAAGTATGTTTGTGGAGTTATCTTTGGTGTATCATATTCATTAGCGTAGGTTACTTTTATGCTTCCTTATGCCCTTTTCACCCTCAATAGTGATTATCTTAGTGTAGTGTGTGAGCCTAAAAGATAGATAAAGGGAGCTAGCCCATAATCTAAAGGTTTAGCCTTGTTGTAGACAACCCATAGGTCTAGGGGTGATTTCCATGTTAACCAAATTTGGAGAGGTCTGAACCACCTCATTTAAGGATGCATCATTTGGTTATAACAGTTCTGGCATGCACGATAGGACCAAGGTCCAAAAGAGTGGAAGGATTTTTGGTGTGTTCTTGTTACTATCAGCTTTTGGAAGCATGCAACAAACACCAATGGCAATTTTGAATGCAATCAACTAGTTATAAGTAGCCCAGGTACTTATTGCAAAATATTTCGATTAAGTATTATGTTTCATTTGACTAATGAAGTTGATATGGCTAGATATGTTGAGAGTTCCTACTATACACCTCCCTATCAACCTTGTCATGACGCATACCTTGTTCTTCAACAACCCTATCAAGGTTTTTATCAACCTTATGAGCCATTGAAGTCCTATAGTCAACCCATCCTTTCTCTATATGAACATGAAGTTGTTGAGTAACCTTATGAATAAGCCTATGAAGAAGGATATCAAGAAGATATGCTTTAAGACTCTTGAAGAAGAAGTCCAAGCTCTTAATATGTATCTTCTTAGAGGTAGCCTTCCTCAATAATTAAGAACTCACCAAAACCCCTAATCCTCTCCTCCTCCTACTTCAATTCCACCTTAAGCTAAATCATTATTGACACTCATGCCAAATATTCTAAAATCAGAAAGGGTGATGAAAAATGGCATAAGGAATTTGATGTGATCCTTATTATTTTCATAGAGAGGTTGGTAGAGTTGGTTCAATTCCTTATGAATAAGTGGAGGTTGGTTGAGGAGGAAGATAAATATGTCGTCAATGAATATTTACATGAATTGAGATGTTATATCTAATGATGGGTAGATAGATTAAAAAGGTTGGAAAACCAAGAAGATGAGGATCAACTTGCAGCTATTGAAAACCCTCAAGAAGGCTATCAAGAAGGAGAAAATATGGTTGAAGAACATGTCTCTCCCTCCCCTTCTCAAGAATTATCTTGTGTTCCATATCAATTTTCTCATCTCCTCATGAAATCTTTCACCATCCTCAAGAGGAGCCTTCAAAAGAGGCTAATAGCCTCAAATTTACAATTTGGAACCAAGTAGTGAAGTCTTGGGGAAAGAAATATGAAGAGAGTGAAGACTAAGAAGTTGATGTCAAGAAATAAGATCTTGTGCTTGTTCAAACTCCATTGTGCTCTTCTCAAGAACCTATAACTTGTCCATCTTGGAGGTCTATCCAAGAAAATTTTCAATGTCAAAAAGAGGCCTTAGTTGAGAAGTTAGTCTTGACACTTGGATTTGCACCCTTGAGGAGATGTTCAACTCTCCTAATCCAAGTAGCACAATGAAAACATCTCTCTTGCTGTGGGTGATGCTTTTGTTGAGATGAATCTCTAGATAAGGGGCTAGCTCCCCTTGATGCACCTTTACAACTCACTCTCTAACTTATAAATTAGATATAAAAAGGGATTAAGAAAAATTATTGAGAAACCAAATGGTGATGCACCAATGTATAATGTCCTCCCAATTGACCAAAACTACTACTTAAATACAAAGTGTTTCTCACACAAAACTCATAACTCGGGATTCATTGTTACATCAATGTTTCATATGCTAGATTCGAGAAGGTATATGATTCATAGGAAGGGAACGAATGATTCCAAAGAGAGATAAAATCATGGACCACTTCTAGGATATCTCTAAACTTATAAAATAATACTATCAAAGACCTACAACAATCTCATTTCTGCAAATGGTAGACCATCAAGAGTACAAGCTAGAAAAGACAATCTTTCACTAGACTAGACCAACAAGATTCAAGTCATTACTCAATATTGTAGCATATGAGTGGCAACAACACTTGTATATTTATTCTAGATTTATTTGAGTAAACATCTTGCCAATTTTTTCCCAATAACTAGCGGAGGTTGCTAAAACAAGCCAAAAGAATGCACATATATAGTTTTTGAGAGAGAGGTCAAGCCAAGGAAGTTCAAGAGTCACTTGGACATGTGTCCTTATGTGAGAATTAGTTATAATTATATGTGAAAGAGGAGTGAGGTGAGTCATGCCATGTCAAGAGGTCTAGTTATCCTAAATAAGTCATGAGAATGGTGAAAAGTGGCATAAAACATTTAGAATTGGCATAAGAAACTGCCTCCATCAAAGACCATCTATGAACGTTTGAAACTAAAAATGGGAGAGTCGACACATAGCACTGCTTGATGGAAAAGGAACTCATGGTGATAGTTATGAAATGCTCTTTCTAACTACCAGTCATCCTTTCTACACCTATGTTTGTTAATTTTATGGAAGCTCTTTGATTTGGTCAGCTGCCAATAATGACTTGAACTGTTGACCTATCCATTATTTGCTTGTTTTGTCTACACCAAATGCTCAAGATCCTACCATTTGTTACTTCCACATTTTCCCTCAGGGTCCTACCAAGCCTTTTGACACCAACAACTAGTTCCATAGTTTTAAATTGATGTTTATGGGCCATCACTCTTCGGGTATTTCTTTCAGACATTTGTTTCCCTCAGACAATCTTTCTGAAAGAATTCATTCCTTGGACACTTTTCTCGTCGTCACTTTATTTTGGTATTTTTATCCTTCAGAATTTTGTCTTATCACTTTTCTATGGGCAATTTTCTCAAATAATATTTCAGGCCTTTTTTTTCCTTTTGTATCGGATAATTTTTTTGAAAGAATTGGTCTTTGATCTCTTTTTGATGCGAACAAGTTTTCTTAAAGAATTCCTCATACAATATTTCTGAAAGAATTCCTTCAAAATTTCTAGTTGGCCCTTTATACTTTTGTCTTTTTTCCCTTCGATCAAAATAATGGTCCTTCTACAATTTTTAAATGACCCTTCAGCACTTGGAAATGTCCCTTTGGAAAGTTGAAGATGACTTTCAGAACTTCTGTTTGGTCCACCTTCCTATGAAAATACCCTTCAAATTTTTTTTAAAGTACCTTTCAACGTTCTGAAAATGTCCCTTCAAAAAATTTGAAGTGAACCCTTCGAAAAAATTGAAAATGACCTTTTCAAAAAGATGGAGGTGCCCTTCAGAAAAGTTGGAGTGCCCTTCAGAAAGTTTGAAGTGCCCTTCGAAAAAGTTAAAGATGACCTTTTCAACTTGAAAAGATATCTTTCGGGGAAATTATTTTGGACAAAATGTCTAAGATAATTCCTGACACTTGAACAAAAAACCCAAAAATAAAATCGTTGAAGGAAATAACACCCAGCTAAAAGACCAAAACAAAGTCTCTGAATGAAATAACACTTGGTATTTTTGCCACAGCTCAATGAGAAATACTCCTTTTGAAGAAATTTTTTGAATATTATACTTGGCCAAATTTGAAAGCTACAAACTTGGGAGTGAAATTTGACCAATATTCTTGGCAATTCCTAGGTATGGCATGCCTGCTATGCTTAAGACCAGTTGCCTAAATCCCTTTTTTATGCATGGAGTCACATATATAGGCACCAAAAATGACTTGAACAGACCTTTGGCTCAACAGACACAAGTTGGTTGATCCACACGCACAAAAGCAAAGACACACACCAAACAAAAGGAAGAAAACACACGTGTGCTACAAATCACTTAGGTAACACAATAGCAAACCAAAATAAACATGCATGTGTTTAACTAAAACACTTAGGGAACACAACAAATGAAATAAAACTTGACTAAACACACATACCTATGCTACTATTTAAGAAATAGACTTACAAGGACTAATAGTAGAACTTTAAATGTACACCATTCACAGGGATAGGTAACTCTTCTCCATTCATCTTGGTTAGCTGAAAAGAGCTGATTTGCTTGCACTTGTTAATGATGTAAGGGCCACTCCACAAAGCATCAAACATTGTATGTTTGCCTAATTTTACTCTATCCTCATCCCATTTTAGAACCAAGTCACCTTCCTTGAACACTCTTGTACTTTCTCTTTTGTCAAAGTATTTCTTCATGAGTACTTGGTGGTGTTCCATGGTCTTATGTGCATTGTCCCTTGCTTCTTGCAGTTGTATTAGTTCTGTCAATCTGACTTCCATTGGAGTATTTTCAAGTAGTTCCAGTTGATGTGTAAGTCTTAGAGCAGGGAGCTCTTGAGAGATGGACAACCTATCTTCTCTCTCATAAATAAGCACAAAGGGAGAGTTACCAATTGATCTCTTAGGAGTAATCCTATCAGCCCATAAGGTTATCTTCAACTTGGTGTGTCATGCTCTTTGATTGCTCTCCAATGTCATCTTGATGATCTTGATGAGATTCTTGTTAGTAGACTCAACCAATCCATTACCTTGAGGGTAATATTTGGATGAGGTAATCAAGTAAACTCCATTCTTATTTGCCCACTCAAAAGTTTTAGCACCCATGAAATCAAGTGCATTATCAGAAATGATAGTATATGGAACCCCAAATCTTGTTTTGATACTCTCATAAAACTCCAAGATTGCATTCTCATTTGCCTCCTTCCATGCAACAACCCCTACCCACCTTGTGAAGTAGTCAATAGTAGTCAATATCCATTTGTGTCCAGTACTTGATGTAGGGTTGATCACCCCAATGAAATCAAGACCCCATTACATGAAAGGTTGGTCTACTTGGACATGATTCAACGGAAGGGCTGCAAGTTTCTATTTGCCTACAAATAAGGCATATTGAGGACACTTCCTAACCCAAGAGTAGCAATCCTTGAAAAGGCTAGGCCAATAATACTCAGCCCTCATTATCTTTAAAGCTATTGTTTTTGGGGAGAAATGACCTCCATCTACACCATTGTGAAACTTTTCCAACAAGATGCCAAACTGATCATTTTCAACACAACTTAGTAGCACACCATTAACATGCTTTCAAAAGAGAATACCATTTACAAGATAGTAAGGAATGGTTTGCAATCTAAAATACCTTCTTTGTGCCTTTTTCAAACCATTAGGATAATCACCATTTTGGAGGAAACCAATGATGTCTTGTGTCCAACTTTGAATTGGTATGTGACCAGCTGGTTGGGGATGAGTTTGATTGACTAAGAATTCTTCCCTTGGCCCTTGAATATTTAAAGCTAGATGTTCACACAGCCCCTTTCCTCTTACCAAGTTTGTTACCTTGATATCAGCATCATACTCCATTACCTTTGTGATCCACCCAACTCTCTTCTCATTAAGGTATTTACTTAGGAGGAACTCTTTGGTGCTAGGATGAGAGACCATGACATGTATCTTATTATTTGAAACCATGTGCCTAAAGTTTTTTAAACCTCTTATCACAGCTAGAGCCTTTTTCTCAATAAATGTGTACTTGACCTCATAATCTTCCAGTCCTTGACTAAAGAATGTAATGGGTTGTTCAATTTCCTCATCATTCTTCTGCATAAGCATAGTTGAGATTATGTCAAGGTTAGAAAAAGTATAGAGTATGAAATCCTTGGCAAAGTTTGGGTTCAAGAGAGTAGGAGCTTGGGCAATTGTTTGTTTGATTGCCTCAAAATTGTTCTTACCTTCCTTTGTCCAAGCAAAAGATTGGTTCTTCTTGAGAATGGTTGTGATAGGCTTCACCAAAGTAGCAAATCTTGGATAAACCTTCTTACAAAGTTGATCTTGCCTAAGAAACTTTGCAAACCTTTCTTGTGTAGAGGCAAAGACAAGCCTAAAATGGCTTCAATGCTTTTAGGAACAATAGAAAAGCCTTATTTTCACATAATGTGACCTAATAACTTGCCTTCATGAACAATAAAGATACATTTTTTTGGATTAAGAGAAACTCCAAACTCTCTAAACTTCTCAAAGACTTGCTTTAGATGTTTCATGTGGTCATTAGTATCCTTAGAAAAAATAGTTATATCATCAAGGTATACAAGCAAAATCTCATTGATCAAACTTTTAAAGGCCATGTCCATTACTCTTTGAAAAGTATTACCAACATTAGCCAAACAAAAAGGCATATTTCTATATGCAAATGCTCCCCATTTTGTGGTGAATGCTATTTTGAATTGATCCTCCTCATTCACTAATATTTGGTTATACCCTGAATAGCCATCAAGTAGTGAAAAGCATTGAGAACCTGAAACCACTTGCAAAATATGTTCCATAGAAGGTATTGGATAATGGCCTTTCAATGAAACTCTATTCATATCCTTAAATTCACACAAATTTTGATCTCTCAACTCTTCTTTCAAATAGGTACAAGGTTAGCTACCCAAGTTGTGTGTTTGATAGGAAAAATAATCCTAGACTCAATCAATTTGGTGAGGTATTTTTTCATTAGTTCCTCTATCTTAGGATTGATAGGCCTTTGTTTTTGCCTAACTAGTTTAGCTCTAGGTTCTAACTCAATGGTGTGATGAGCTAGACTTGGATCAAACCCTTTCAAATCCTTGTATTCCCAAGAAAATATATCATGAAATTATTTACATAATTTAATGAAGGCTCACCTTTTAGAAACAGAACTTATCTTACCAATTTTTAAAAGTTTATCCTTAAATATCAATATTATTTCATAGTTCTCTTCCTTTGTAGACATGCTTACCCTTTCCTTCCTTCTTTGATCATCTTCATTGAACACACTTTCCAAAGTAACCAGTGCCTTTGGTATCTTGTTTATCTTCAGCTAAATAAATTGTTCTTCATATTGATCCCCTTGATCTTTTATTTCCTCAACTTCTTCTTCTTCCTCTTCAAAACCTTCCTATTCCAGATCTTGAAATGCTAAAAATGGTTCAAGATGTTGTTCTTCAAGAGGAGTTTCAAGTAGAGGGACTTGATTAAAGGCTCTACTAGAAGATGATCTAGTAAATACCATGAAGTATAATGTGAATAAATTGATCTAAAACCAAAAATTCTTGCCTTTTGGAGTCACCAAATGCTAGATTAAGAACACTTCTACAACCTTGGAATTGTCAAGGCCAACATTCACCTCGACATGGAAATAATTAGGACCAGTTGTCCCATCGAGCGTGTCAAAACTATTGACACTTAGATTCACAACCTTGAGGATATGTTCAACTCTCCTCATCCAAGTGGCACAATGGAAACATCTCTCTTATTGTGGGTGACAATTTTGCTAAGATGAATCTCTAGATAAGGGGCTAGCTCTCTTTGATGCACCTTTAAAGCTCACTCTCTAACTTATCAATTAGGTCTGAAAAGGGATTAATAAAAATGATTGAGAAACCAAATATTGATGCACTAATGTATAATTTCCTCCCAATTGACTAAAGCTAATACTAAAGGCAAACAAAGTGTTTCTCACACAAAACTCACAACTGAGGATTCATTGTTACATCAATGTTTCATATGCTAGATTCGAGAAGGTATATTATTCTTAAGAAGGGAATGAATGATTCCAAAGAGGGATACAATCATGGAACAAATCTATCATATCTATACACTTAGAAAAGAATACTAGCAAAAACCTACAACAATCTCCTTACTGCAAATGGTAGACCATCAAGAGTAAAAGCTAGAAAAGACAATCTTTCACTAGACTAGACCAATAAGATTCAAGTCATTACTTAATATTGTAGCATATGAGTGGCAACAACATTTGTATATTTCTTCAAGACTTCTTTGAGTACAAATCTATCTAGATTTTTCCCAATAACCAGTGGAGGCTGCTAAAACAAGCCAAAAGAATGCATATATATAGCTTTTGAGAGAGAGGTCAAGCCAAGGAAATTTAAAATTCACTTAGACATGTGTCCATATGTGAAAATAAATTAAAATTATATGTTAAAGAGGAGTGAGATGAGTCATGCCATGTCAGGACATCTAATTATCCAAAATAAGTCATGAGAATGGTGAAAAGTGGCATAAAATCTTCAGAATTGGCACAAGAAATTGCCTCCATCAAAGTCCATCCATGAACATTTAAACTAAAAATAGGAGAGTCAACACATAGCATTGCTCAATGGAAATGGAACTCATGGAAACATTTATAAAATGCTCCTTCTAACTACCAGTCATCCTTTAGACACCTGCATTTATTGATTTCATGGAAGCTCTTTGATTTGGTCAGCTACCAACAATGACTTGAACCATCGACCTGTCCAATATTTACTTGTTTTGTCTATGCTAGATGCTCAAGATCCTACCCTTTTTTACTTCCACATTTTCCCCCAGGTTCCCACCAAGCCTTTTGAGACCAATAACTAGTTCCCATAGTTTGAAATTGATGTTTGTGGGCCATCACTCTTCGGGTATTTCTTTTCGACATTTATTTCCCTTGAACAATCTTTTTGAAAGAATTAATTCCTTGGACACTTTTCCCATGGTCACTTTGTTTCATAACTTTTCTCCTTCAAAATTTTTTGTCTTGACACTTTTTTGTGGACAATTTTCCCAAACAATCTTTCGGGCCTTTTGTTTCCTTTGTATTGGACAAAATTTCTGAAATAATTGGGCTTTGATCTCTTTTTGATGCCGACAAGTTTTCTGAAAGAATTCCTCAAATAATCTTTCTAAAATAATTCCTTTGAACTTTCCATTTGGCCCTTCAAAATTTTGTCTTTTTGCCCTTTGGTTGAAAGAAATGGTCCTTCAACAATTTGTAAATGACCCTTTGGCACTTGGAAATGTCCCTTTAGAAAGTTGAAGATGAATTTTGAAACTTCTATTTGGTCCACCTTCCTTGAAAATACCCTTTTGATTTTTTGTAAAGTACCTTTTAGATTTTTGAAAACATCCTTTTGAAAAATTTGAAATGACCCCTTCGAAAAAGTTGAAAATGACCTTTTCAAAAAGATGGAGGTGCCCTTCAGAAAAGTTGAAGTGCCCTTCAAAAAATTCGAAGATGACCTTTTTGGCTTAAAAATATATCTTTTGGGGAAATTGTTTCAGACAAAATGTCTGAGATAATTCCTAACACTTAAACAAAAAACCCAAAAACAAAACCTCTAAAGGAAATAACACCCAACCAAAAGACTAAAACAAAGTCTCTGAATGAACTAACACTTGGTATATTTGTTGTAGCTTAATGAGAAATAATCCTTCTAAATAAAATTTCCAAATACTATGCTTGGCCAAATTTGAAAGATACAAAATTGGGAGTGAAAATTGACCAAAAGTTGAATGATCAAGTTACAGCTGACAATGAACTTCAAGAAGACAATGAGAAGATGAGGTGGTTGATGAAGATAATGGAACACTTATAAAAAAATTGAACATGCTTTCCCTTCAAGAATTCCTTCAAGAATCTCCCAATTCTAAATCCCCAAAATTCAAGAGTACTCCCTCCATACCTATGCCTTTTCATGAAACATCCACCATACCTCATACTCATTCTCCAATCCATGAATTTTCTCACCACCCTCCTACCTCATCCCTTCTTGAAGGAAAACCCATCTTATGTGAGATTGGTGAAGAAGAGTAAGCTCAAGTTGCATCTGATCAAGAAGATGACTCAAGTGTCTATGATGAAGAGCTTATTATAGGGACTCCCCTTGGTGAAGACAAACACAAGTCAACCTTATTGAGTGAAGAAAGAGAAGATCTAAATCATGTTGCAGTTGTTCACAAAAAGCTTGATCAAGGCATAAAAGAGGAAGATTTGGAGAAAGACGTCACAATGGTTGAGTTGGTTGAGATTCATGAATATGATCAAGAAGGTGATGAAGACATGTTTGTAGTTCTAGGAATAGGTTACACTCCTCTTCAAGGAGGTTATAGTCTAGTTAAGAGTGAAGAAGGCAACTTTGGCAAGCAATTTAATACCCAGAGAAGAAGCATCCCATATAGTATGTCAATTCAAGAGGCATATACACTCCATAATGATATGTTTAAGGTCATGAAAATGGGATATAATCTATTCATTCAAATGGAAGATTCTTACCCACTCTTGAAGGACAAAGCAAATTTTTATTGGCCTCAATTTCCCAAGAAGCAAGAGGTTGTTCCTATTGGATCTATTCCTTCAATTGAATCACAAGATTCATTTCAATTTATTTCATTGGATATGACAACTTATAAGGAGTTTTAATAAGGTATATTCTTATAATATGATGATGCAAAGTTACTTGGAAAACCTAATGAGGTTGTAGCTGAAGAGTCTCATGAGAAGATTGAGATTGTCAACTAATAGGAAGAATTCACCTTCATAGGTGATATGTTTGTAGTTCATGTGGTTGCAATGAAAACCATGCCAATGAGAATGGCAAACATGAAGGAGTTGAGAACATAAAAACCAAAGCTCAAAAGGTAACACAATTTAGACACTCCTTCATATCATGAAACAAGATATGACCAAACTTCCCCTTTGATATAGGTGGAGAAAGTTTGTTTCAGGTTAGTGTGTATATAGTCTAGCTTGCTTCAAGTTAGTGTATTTTCCTTTGAGTTATTATGTGTTTTCCCTAAGTGCTTAAAGAGCACAAGTGTGTGTTTTGGTGTCTTATTTTGTGTGTTTATTTCCTATTTTTTCTTGGTGTGAGTTTGGTTTCTATTCAATGGCTTTTTAGTGTCATTATAGTATATGGGTGACTCCACTACCCAAGGATAGGAGAAGGCAATTGGTCCTTAGCATAACAGGCATGCTACCCCTTGGAAATCACCAAAATGTTGACTAATTTTACCCCTAGGTTAAAATAAGTCAATCCATGCATGTGAAAAGTTTTCATAAGGTCCTCCAAGTGATAAAATGTTCACAATGGTCCTATAATGAGGTTAAGTCACCTTTAAAGGTCATAAAATGTTTTTAGGCCTTTGTCATATTTGTTCTTCTTTTCTTATGTGATTTTATGCCATATTTTGGTCATTTGTAGGATTTCCCATCAAAATAAAAATGTGTTAAGAGGTAGGATAACATTTCTAATGTCAGGTAAGTGTTAAAGTCAATTTTGAAACTGAAAAAATGTAGGTTCAACATACAAAGAAGGAGATCAACTATAGAAAAAGTAATTTTAGGTGGTTGTATAGATTGTATAACTCATATGGCACACATGGAGGTTTTATGGAGATGTCTTTCGATCCCCATAGGCCTTTTCTAGGCTCAGGAAGCTTCAACAGATCCAAAAATGGCAAAAACTGATTTCTCTCCCCTATTGCTCCCCTAGACAGGTCAAGAAGGTCAAATGATTTTTTATTAGTACAAAAAGGAGAAGAGGAGTTAGAGTGAATGCAGTTGGGGGATTTTATTAGTCCTCATGGGCTCCCATTTCATGTTCATGGTTTTTGGATTGATGATCCTTACTGTATGAACAATCACTAAGATTATTAACACCTCCAAGCTGCCTACACATTCCCAATGGCTAGGTTTTCTCATCTATTTGCATCGGTCTATGGGAACCAAGTGTTGTATGTGGAATTGTAGAGTATGTTTATCCTCTTCATGTGGTTTTCAATCTAGTTTACATGTGTGAACATGGATTAATAGGCAAAATCATCTCTTTGTACTAGAAGTTGACATTAATAGTCTATAGAGCAGTGTTTTCACAAGTTATAGAGTTTGTACTCTTGTTTGTGGCTTCAATTTAAGTTAATACAATGGTTCTCAAACCCTTAGAGCATGGTTGATTAGATTATCCATTGAAATATTTGGATATTGGTGTAGATAGGCTTGAGCAGGTCATGAAGCCCTTACACACAGTTCATTGCCCTGACACCATTAACAACTGTTGTAAAAAATGTTTGGCTTAGATAATGGTGTTTGATAAAAATATAGAGGTTAGAATATATTGATGAATGTTTCTATATTCTCAACATAAAAATAGGAATATTTTACTATTTGAGGATTGTTTTAAGGTTTAAAATCCCAAAACATAGTCAACTATTCAAAAGGAACATCTACAGCCAATTGGACATAGGCTTGAACAGTCATATTGATGAAGTAAGGAACTCTAAGGCATCGAGAAGTTTCTCCAAGGTAAATAATGACTAATTTTACCCCTAATTCAAATTAATTCAACCCCCTATAAGTTCAAAAAATTTATAAGTCTCCTAGGATGGAAAGTGGTCCATCGTGGTCATAAATGAGGTCACAAACTATGTTTCATCTTGGTCACACTTGTTCATTTGTCTTTAGTGTCATTTGATGTCTTTTTGGGTCATTTTAATAAAATTGTATGATTTTACATGAAAGGACAAGTGTGTGAATAAATTGGTTAATGTATCTGATGCTAGGTAAGTGTCAGGAACTATTTTGAAACTGATATTTTGCAAGTTCAACATTAAAATCAAGAAGATCACTTGTAAAAGGGGGAGTTTAAGTTATTTTACAAACTTCATAATAGTTATAACATGTGAAAAATCTTTAGGAGGGTCCCTTGAGATCTATATAGTTCATTTATAGGCTTAATAAGCTTTGATAATTCAAATTCAGCAACTCTCTCTCTCTCTCTCTCTCTCTCTCTCTCTCTCTCTCTCTCTCTCTCTCTCTCTCTCTCTCTCTCTCTCTCTCTCTCTCTCTCTCTCTCTCTCTCTCTCTCTCTCTCTCTCTCTCTCTCTCTCTCAGGGCAAGTCAAACGATTTGTAGTTGGTACGGATAGGAAAAGTATAGTTAAGGTGAATGATTTTGGTGGATGAAAATAGTCCTTATGACCTTACATTTCATGGTCATGGTTTTCAAATTGATAGACTATGCTTCATGAACAATCACTAAGTTTGTTAACATCTCAAAATTGCATGCCATAACCCCAATGGCTTTTGGTTTTCCCATTTGATTGCAATTGTTTGTGTGAATCAAGTGGTGTGCATAGTATGTCAAAGCATATTCCTTTATTCCATGTGGTTTTCAAACTAGTTTTCATGTGTGGTCATGGAGAGTAAGCAGGATCATCTCCTTGTGCTTAGGGTGAACACATATGGTCTATATAATAGTTGTTTTCAATTGTAGAGTTCCATCTTCCTACAAGTAGCTTCATATCCAAGGTAATATACATGTGTTCAACTTCTCAAAGCATGGAATTTAGTTTCTCCATGGAAGGTTTACATTGAGGGACTTCAAGGTTGATTGAGATATGATTATAATACACTAAGTAGAGACTGATCAGAGCTCTAATGTATATAGTCACCTACAACCACTTGTACATATGTATGGAGAATGGAAGGGTTGCCTAAAATCCAAGAGATATGGTGTGAATATTTTCAAGACTTGAATGGATTTCACAAGTCACCCAGGGTTCACTAGCATAGACAAGAACACTCTCAAACAACATCTACAGTCAATCCGAATTTAAAAGTTTTTTTAATGGGAACAACTACCTTAGTTTTTCTTCAAAAAAAGGCCTATGTTCCACAAAATATCATCTATTGGTGTAAGTTGATGAGGTCTGTGTGAGCCTTGATGGTTTCTTTCTTTCAACGTAAGATTAGAAGTCACATTTGAACATGAGAAGAAGATGTTAGGTCTGTTGTCCCCCAAAAAAATCACTCATTTTTGGGACAACATTTGAACTATTTTGGTCCTACAGACCAAAATTGTCTCTTCCCTTTTTAAAATTTGTTCTGAGCATTCAAATTCCTCATTTTTAAAGCTTCTCAAAAATCTACGGACTCTGCAAGATTGAATCTATGGACTCTACAGGCTTGAATCTACGGACTCTGCAAGCTTGAATCTACGAACTCTGCAGGCTTGAATCTACAGACTCTGCAGGAAGAAAATCTACGGACTCTACAGGCCAAGTTCTACGGGCTTCATAGGTTGATTTCTACAGACTCTGCAGGAAAGAAGCAAGCTCTCAACACTTAGGCGATTTCAAAGCTGGTTCAACCAAAAGAGTTCATCGGCAAGCTTCTAAGCAAGGATTGAACCATTGAATCGTTGAACCTTGGAACAATTTGGTTCAACAAGTTCAATGGGTTCTAAGGTTCAACGTCATCAACAAGAGTTAAGCACATTTGTTAAGGTTCAAATTTCAACCGCTTTAAGGTTCAACGGCTTCAAAACACTTATCAAAGAGAAGAAGGCTTGAACCGTTGAACCATTGAACCACTTTGGTTTTCAAAGGTTCAATGGGTTCAATTGTTCAACACGTTTGGTTCAAAAAGATTAAAAGGACTTAGCCAAATAAAAAGAATGAACCAATTAAACTATTGAACCTTGAACCAAAAGGTTCAACGAGTTCACAAGTTCAAAGGTTCAACCAGTGAGATGAAGATCAAAGAGCTTAGAAAGAACAAGGAAGTGACGAACAAAGGATGAACCAATTAACTGATTGAACCTTGGACTAAAAGAGTTCAAAGTTTAATGGTTCATGGGTTCAAAGGTTCAAAGGCAGCCTCAGTCAAGGAAAGAAGCAGAAAACAGGTGGTTCAACGGATGGTTCAACCAAGGAGTGGGAAAGCGATTGAACCAATAAAGTGATTGAACTAATAAAGCGATCGAAGCAAGAAAGTGATTGAACCAAGGAGCCGAGAAGGCCGTTCGAACCATTAAAATAGTCAACCAATGATGTCCTCGTGGATGTCAAATTTAAGGTAATAAAATATTTGCTAAGTTTAAAATGTGGCGTGGAACGTAAAAACAAACTCAGCGACTAGCTGAAGAAGGAGCTGAAAGAGCTGGCAAAGCTAAAAATATAGCCTCGAGGGCTCAGATTCTAAGAAAAGACAAAATTGAAAAGGGAAAAGATAGCTCGAGAGCTTAAATTCCAAGAAGAGACAAAGCTGGAAAAGATAAAAGCAAAAAGAGGACAAAGAGGAAAATATCTACGTAGTAGTTATTTTGGTAGCTGGAATAGTCTGCGAAGTAAATTTTCTAGCTTGCAAACATTGAAGACACGGCCTATTTTTCTTCCATGAAGTAAAGGAAAAATGGACAATTGCATAGACATCAAAAGGGATAGACTAGATGATCCAAACTTAGGAGAAGACATATGGGATGAAATGACACACCATAGTTAAGACAGCCGCCCTGTTTTCAATGCAGTCCTTTGACAAACCTGGAAATGCATTCAAGGCATTGAATGCACAGCATGTGCCATTCTATGGAACAAAGTGCCAAGTCTTTATTGGCTGCTATATATTGTAATCTCTTTTATTATTTTAGAGAGATCTTCCCCTTACTAGAAGTGAAACTCTGCCCAAATTGAAAGGCATTACTGAGACTTTGAGCTCAGATTGTAGTTCATATTTCTTTGATTGAATGAGAAAGAAAGTTACTTGCAGACTTTGTGTTGTTATAGATTGTGCTACATTAGGATATTGTTCTTATGTCTATCTTTTGAAAGCATTCTTGTTTATTTGATTTAACAAGCAGAACTAGTGGAGGTGATAAAGAAGGTGTCCTGAAGCCAACTACTTTCAGACTTTGCGCTGTCATAGTTGTATTCAGTGTGTGTTTTTATTTTCTATTTCTGTGTAAAAGACCTTGGGATGACTTTGTGCCCTCATTGTCTTTCATATCTCCCTCTAGGGGCAGTCAAGGTGGAGACTTTGTGCTACATCTTAGATTGTTGGTTACTTTGGACCCTGTTACCAGTCAGTTGTTACCAAAAAGAGTCCCGTTGTTTGCAAGAACAAGCACTTCTAAAAGAAGAGAAGTTCCTTCTATTGCTTCACCTAGAAAGGGATTTGGCTCTTGGGTGAATGTTACTTTTGAAATAAGAGAAGCACCTTCACCAATCACCCAGGATTTCTCCTTTGTTTGTTAGCATCATCTCTGAAAAAAGAGAGATTGATGGTTTATCCCACCCCTGTGTCTTAATTTTTTCTTATATATATAGTATATAACCTGCGTATATTTTATAGGGAACCTCCCCTTAATGAGAGGAGAGATTTGTCCCCTATTGATGTAATAAAACTACACACCTGGACGACCAATTTCCCTATGCTATGGTGATAGGAACTATTTTGATCACCAGTTAGTTGGTCGAAAAAATATTCACCCAACAAGGTCAAGAGAGAAGATAGTGAGTAAAGTTCCAACTCAAACAAATCTTGATTGAGAACATTCAATAACTACAGTGCGTTTTAGTCCAAATGAACCTGTGGAAACACAATGTGTAAGTGACAATTAGTGCATTGTTACTAATAAAATGATACATGGTCATAAAACATAAATGAGGCTATTCAGGTCTGATGGCTCTAATGAATTGAATTGAAATAAAGATGTATGGGTAGTCAAGCATATGACCACCTACAAGAATCTCATGATTCTCTAAATGAAACATCTATAGTCGATTGTAGATCTATAGTGCATTAATAGTAGAGAGATGAAAGTATGGTTTCAAGAAAAAGATGAATACATTAAAGTATGGGATGGTCCTTAGTAACCCAAAGAGAATATGGAAATGTGAGACACAGTGATCAACCACATATAGACACCTATAGAAAACATTCAACTTCTTCCCTAATTTCCACCTATAGGTGATACAATTAATATATACTGCAGATTAGTTCATGCCCATGAGAGATGTATGATTGGTTGATGAAAAGTGATGTAAGATTGAATGACTACATGAAAATTAATCTTACAATGATATATCACATCCTCATGTGATTCTTAGGCAAAGGATAAATAAAAGGTTGAACTAAAACCTCAACCTATAGTCATTCAAAAACACTGCATACAGTCCTCACAGTCCTATAAGTTAGTCTTGAGAATTTGAGAAGTTGAGGGTTATATAAGTATAATTTACCCTTTAAATTTGGTATAGAAATATATTTTTAATTAACTTAGGCTCCCATGATCTCATTTGAGT
Organism: Torreya grandis; assembly: GCA_037957365.1. Taxonomy (NCBI): domain Eukaryota; kingdom Viridiplantae; phylum Streptophyta; class Pinopsida; order Cupressales; family Taxaceae; genus Torreya; species Torreya grandis. Next base: position 1,421,777 of record JARHVA010003378.1, on the reverse strand, counting down.
CAAACAAATAGGGGAGATGTTATTTGTTCTATCATAAACATGAGGCACCCTAGTAGCAACATAACCTGCATACCTAATATATAATGATAAGAGGATGAGATGATAGTGTCTTAGTGACTTTAGAATGGTGTGAAAGGTTATATTTAAGGTAAAAAAATGTGAATAAGCACCTACAATCAATATAAGCTCTCACAGGTGATCACAGGCTCAAATATGTAATCTAGATTTGTTAGGCCTAGAACTAAGCCTAAACCCTCAAGGCCTCTAAAATCATCCATAAGGCCATATGATAATTTAAAAACATGGGGTAGCCTTAAAGGTAGATTATGGGAATAATTATAATCACTGGTTTGTAGGGGAAAATACAAGAGTGGTCATTTTGACCTAATTTCTTCTCAAGCCTACCCAGAATGCATTGCAAGAGCTCAAGAGCCAACTTCATTTGCTCATTTTTGTATAGATGAGTTGCATGGTACCTCAAAAACTTAGGGTTAGTTGAGGAGGGTCCTATACTCCAAATTTTTGGAATTGGTTCTAAGGTTGAACATCTAACCTTTATGAATCATCACTAATAACCAGAACCACCAAAAACCCTCCTAAAACCCTTGTATGAACCTGATGGAGAAAAGAACATTGGAGATGCATCTAAAATTGTCCAATTGACCTTGAAAGTGTTTTGGACATGTTTATAACTATCTTATTCTCCTTTCCACCCAATTGATCTATACTATCACTTGTATGGACAGACTTAATTCAAGGTTTTATGCAAGTTTTGATGTGTTTCACAAGTGCAAAAAGGGATTAGTGAATGAATATAATTGTGGAAGGTGTTTATAGACTTGTCCTAACTCCTTATAATTAGTGATCACCTTGGTTGTTCATTAAAATCCCTCTACTAACCTATTCATTGTAGGCATTCCTAAATAACATAATTAGAAAAAATGTGACTATCATGATTGACTGTGAGAAGTGTTGTTTTGAGTTTCATTGAAGTTTATATGCTAGACTAGAAGTCAAAGAAGATCTGATGATTTGTCTAAAACCTCTTAAATGAACTTTATTTGAGCAATTTCAAGACACCTAAGTGACAAGTGTGAAATTTGAAGCCTAGAGGGCTAATGAGTCACTACAAATAGTGAATAACAGATGTCCATGAGAAGTTCATTAGTTGAGGAGTATATGATGACTATCAAAATTAGGATTCCACTTTTTGAAGTTAGTGCATATGTGTCAAAAACTCCTAAGGTGGTTTAAGAAATTCAAGTGAACTCATCATCAATCAAGGTAGTTTCAAGAAGGATACTGAAGAGTTTCTATGCCAACTTGAGGGAGAATGATGAACTTCAGGTGGACACATGTCCATGACATCTTCTTGACCTATTTTTCACTTCATTCTCTTACTTCGTAACTAGTTTCCAAGTCTTGACACTTGGCCTTATGACTCTTAAACTTATCTTCTTTTCTATCCTCTCATATGCTCTATATATGCAAGCCATTTTGGCATTTATATCTATGGCACACCTAATATGGTGAAGCCCTGTTGGTTTTATTGTCCCCAAAAAATGTCACTCATTTTTGGGACAACATATGAACTATTTTGGCCCTGCAAGACCAAAATTGTCTCTTCCCTTTTCAAAAATTGTTATGAGCCTTCAAAATCTCCATTCTTCAAGATTTTCAGTGAATCTACGGACTCTGCAAGCTTGAATCTATGGACTCTACAGGCTTGAATCTACGGACTCCACAGGCTCATTTCTATGGACTTCATAGTAAGAAATCTATGAACTCCTCCAGATTTATGAACTTAAATCTACGGACTCTATAGGTTAGTTTCTATGGACTCTGTAGGAAAGAAATAGGTTCAGCGGCTTTAGCAAGTAAATTCTCTCAAAGAACCAAGCTCTCAACACTTGGGCAATTTCAAGGTTGGTTCAATGCACGGTTGGTTCAAGTGGACAAAGGACTTAGCCAAATAAAGGGATTGAATCGATTGAACCATTGAACCAAAGTTGGTTCAATCGAGAAGTTCAAAGGGGTCTTCCAAGAGCCTGAAGGAACAAATGCCCTTGTAGAGGGTAGTGAACTAGAGGCAAGTGCCCTTGCAGAGGGTGCCAACATTGGTTCAAGGGTCAAAGAGAAGATTAAAAAATTAAAATTCCTTTAGATTTGTTTAAAGGCCGATAGGGAACATTTCCTTTAGACTTTTTATCCGAAGGAAATTATTAAGTGAAAGAGCAGTTAGACTTAAGGAAGATTTTCCTCAGAAAAATGGTTAAGGCAAAATTCCTTCAGACATTTTGTCCAAAGGAATTCACTCGGGAAGAAAGCCCAAATAAATTGAAAGGAACAAATGGCTAAGGAACAGAAGCTTTCGTTCAGACAAATTGCCCAAAGGAATTCCTTTGGGCTTTTTGTCTAAAGGAAAAGCCCATGGAAAAATGCACGAGGGAAAAAGATAGTGTAGTAGAAGCCACCACATGTCCCTTATAGAATTGAAGCAGAAGGTGACAAGTGTCAACATCCACGGTCTCTCCCTTTTATGTCGTAAGGACTGTGATGGGCCCCGAATGAGTTGATAAGGTCAAGCAGAGCGCGACAAGTGGCATCATCTGTGTGAATTTGAATGAGTCCTAAATGTTTCTATATTGTTTCTAAAGCAGAGTGGAAGCTGCCACGTGTCATCTTCCACAAGACTCTCAAAAGTTTTCTAAAGCTTCTATAAGTTAAGCAGAACACGCCACATGTCCCGTTATAACTCAGCGGAACATGACAAGTCTTTGCATCCGCATTCCCCTTTTGAAGTTGCTCGGGCAAGATGTGTCATGGATCCCATTTTTTTTAAGTTTCTAATAAGTTTCATAACAGCAGAACTTGCCATGACCAAAGAAGGAGCCGAAGGAAGAACCAAGTGACTGGCCGAAAAGAGAGCCCGAAGACTCAAATTGCCATAGGGAGAGAGGAACAAGACCAAAAATATCTTCAAAAGAGTTATTTTTAGTAGGTGAAATAGTGGATTAAGTAGACTTTTGAGCACACCAAATCAAGGATGTGGCCTATTTTTCTTCCATGAAGTAATGACAAATTGGACAGCTGCGCAGACATCAGGAAAAGGACCAGACAGTCCATACTAAGGAAGAGACATATTAGAGGAATGGGCACGCCATAGTTATGGAAATGCACTATTCCTAACATGGTCCCTCTAGATAGAATTGAAGGCACATTGAAGGCATTCAATTTAGCATGGGCCTTTTTCATGAAAACAAGCGCCCAAGTCTTTCTTGGAGTGCTATATATTGTAATCCCTCATTTGATACGAAGGAGATCTTTTTGATCATAAAAGCAAAACTTTTCCCAACTTGAAAGGTGAATACTGAGACTTTGAGCTCAGATTTTTGTTCATATTATTTTATCTGAATGAGAAAGCAAGTTACTTGTAGACTTTGTGTTGTTATAGCTTGTGCCATTTTAGGAGATTGTTCTTATGTCTGTCTTCTAGACGCATTCTTTTTTATTTAATCTAACAAGCAGAATTAGTGGAAGTGAGAAGGAAGATGTCCTGAAGTCAGTTACTTTTAGACTTTGGGTTGTTATAGTTGCCTTAAGAGTGTGTTTATTTTCTATTTTTGTGTTGAGGATTCTGGGATGACTTTGTGCCCCCATTATCCTTTGTATCTCACTCTTTGGGCAGCTGAAGTGGAGACTTTGTGCTACACTTCATTCTGTCAGTTATTGCACCTTGTTACCAGTCACTTATCCTACCTGAAAGAACTCCTGCTATTTCCTGCAAGAACACTTTTGAAAGAAGAGAAGTGCTTTCAGTGTCTTCACCAAGATTTTCTCCTCTATTTGTGAACATCACTGGATGGTGTATCCTACCCCTGAATGTTATTTTGTGCTTATATATATAGCATATAGCCTTTGCATATTCATAGGGAACCTCCCTTTGATGAGAGGAGAGATTTGTCCCTTATTGATGTAGAAAACCTGCACATCTGGCCAACCAATCTCCCTATGCTATGGTTGAAGAGACCTATTTTGCTCACCAGTTAGCTGGTTGACAAAATATTCACCCAACAGGTTTGACACCTTGATTTATCTTTGATAAAAGCTTCTAAAGTTGATTTTGTCTTTGAAACTCTTGCCTAAGTGTGTCAAGTAGTGTACTTGGATGTTCAGTGATGAATATCTTCTCCTTACTTCCATTCTAATCTTGCATGTTTTGTGTGAGTGATACCTCATCTAATAGGTATCATAAAGTTTATTTGTTTGTTAAGTGTGTCTTGAAGTGTGAGAGAGACTAGTATTGTCTAGTATCAGACCTTTTCACCCACCTCTAAATATGCATACCAATTTGCCTCTATGAGAAACAATTATGCTAGAAGGACATTGAGTTGAGGTCAGTTTTTAGTAGTCTTATTTCTTAGTATAGATTCAAGTGTGTTTTGATGGAATTATCTTTGGTGTGTCACCTCATTAGTTAGGTTACTTTCAGTTTCCTTCTTCCCCTTTCACCCCCAATAGTGATTGGTCTAGTGAAAGATAAATCAATGGAGTTAACCCTTTAACCTAGATGTTTACCTATGTTATAGGCAACCCATAGGCCTAGAGGTAATCCCATGTTATCTAAATTTGGAGAGGCATGAACAACCTCTCCTAGGGTGCAAAATTTGGTCATAATAGTAAAAATAATAGGTTTGAGTCATTAAAAATATTAGATATCAGTTGTGAAAACCATTTCAACACATACAGTCAGACCCAAATCCATGTTCACAGTGTTGGAAAAGTTGCAATGGGATGAATTACCTTAACTTCTCCAAAAGGATATTTTTATCCATACAATGTATTTCTATTGATGAAAGTCCATGAGGTCTTTATAGGTATAATGGTTTCCTCCTTTTAGCATAAACCTAGAGGTATTATGTGAACATGAGGGGAGGTTGTTAAGGCAAGAGAAGATGATGGTTGAGTGGTGTTCAACTCAAACAAATCTTGACTAGAAATACTCAGTGAACTATAGTGTTAAGAAGCCATATGAACCTGTAACTTTCAAGTGACCTATAATGCATTGGTGGTAAGGTGACTACATGGTCTTAGTAACCTCAATAAGAACCAAGGATGTGAAGTACAATGTTCAAATATATATCACTAGCTATAGGAATCTTAGATTCCCGTAATTGATACCTATATGTTGACTTTTGCCTAGACTAGCCTAAGCTAAAGAGAATGTAGGTTTGGGAGTTTGATAGATCTATAATAATAAGACCATGTATAATTAACTCTTACAGTGATGATAAAAAAATTCATGATCCTTAGAGGCAATTAAAAATAGATAAGGTTTAGCAAACTGGGCATGAACCTCATATCCAGTCAACTAAAATCTTGCACTCAATCCTGACAAGCCTATTGCTAGTCTTGAAAACATGTGATGTTGAGGGATCTAAAAACATGATCAAAGATTAAAAATTGGTATATAATGTAGTCATGACCTAAAATAGGCTTTTATGGTCTCTTTTAGCTCAAATTAATAAGGGAAGTGTCCTTTATTTTGTCTCAGATAGGGGACAATCCATAGTCAATCCAACCTACAGATTTAGTACATGGATGTGGAAAAGATGAATGGAAGAGTCCTAAATGATTATAGGGTGATTTATAGGGTTGTATTGGATTTAAAAAAGTGTGGATAAAAACTTACATCCATTGGGACCACTCAGAAGTGGCCACACACATAGAAGCATAGTCTATACAAACTAGGCCTATAACTGAACATAAACCCTCATGGCCTCTAAATTGATTCATATGACCACATGACCTTCCCAAATAGTTTGAGATCCTTCATGGGAAAGGGGAGGATTGATAAGACCCATTTTTTTGCATGGAACAACATAGGATTGGTATTTTTGGCCTAAATCTGCCTCAGGGGTACGCAAAATGCAAGTAGGAGCTCGAGAAGCCATTTTCTTTTACTCAAATCTGTACAAATGAACTACATGGGACCTCAAGCACTTAGGGATAGTTTATGAAGGTATTAAACTCAAAATTTGTGGAATTAGTTAGAAGGTTAAATGTCTAACCTTTATGAATCATCACTAAGAACCTAAAACCCTCATATGAATGTGATGAAGAAAAGATGAATGAAAATGCATCCAGTAGGGGTCAATTAACCTGTAAAGTAATTTGGACATGTTTGGAACTCTCTCAGGCTCCTTGACATCTAGTTATTCTATACTGTCACTTATACGAATAGGTCAAATATTGTGTTTTCTACAAGTTTTGAGTTAGAATGAAGGTACATAAGGGAATAAATAGGTGAAAATCATTATGGAAGGTGTTTAGAGATGTATTATAACTCCTCAAACCTAATTCTCACCTTATTCATTCATGAAAACTCCTCTATTAAGTTGGTCATTGCAGGCAGTCTTTAACAAGATAGTGAGAAAGAGGGTGACTATCAAAATTGGAAATCAAAATTGTTGTATTGAATCTTATTAAGGTCTACCTGATGAAATGGAAGGGAAAGAGGTTATGAAAATCTATCTAACATACCTACAATGAATATCCTTTAAGATGTAAAAGTCATCTAAGTGATAAATGTGAGAATTGAGGCCTAGAGGGCTAATGAGTGAATGCAAGAAGGTAAGCAACAAGTGGTAAGAGGAAGATTATCAGTTGGAGAAGGATTTAAGGACCTACACTAATCATATTTCCACCTTCTCAGGTTAGATGATATGTGTTAATGACCCATAAGATAGTTATGAGCAGTGAAGTGGACTCCTCATTCAGAAGAGCAATTTCAAGTAAGACAATGAAGATATCTGTGCCAAATTCAAGATGGTGTCATGTTTCATATGAACACTTGTCTAAGAGGACCTCATGACCTATTCTCTAATTATCTTTTCTTGAATTGTAACTGGATTTCAAACCTTAACACTTGGACTTGTGACTGTTCAACTTCACTCCCTCTCTATCCTTTCCTATGCTCTATATATTCAAGCCATTTTGGCATTGTATTAGAATCCATAATTAGTATGGTGAAGCCCTGATATTTTGGCATATTGTTTTGCCTTTAAATAAAGTTTTCTCAAGCTAGTTTAGTTTCTTGAATTCTTGCATAAGTATGTCAAGTAGTCAATTTGGATGACAAGTGATGAATGTCTTCTCCTTACATTCATTTTCTCTCATGAAGTGTATATGTTTGTTAAGTGTATTTTTAAGTGTGTGAGAGATTAGTAGTGTCTAGGATCAGACCTCATTTTCACCCACCTCTAGATATACATAGCAATCTACCTCCATGTAGAAATAATTATGCTGGAAGAACTTTTAGTTGAGGTCAGTTTTAGTAATCTTTTTTCTTAGTGTAAATGTAAGTATGTTTGTAGAGTTATCTTTAGTTTTTCACCTTCATTAGTATAGGTTAATTCTATGTTTCCTTCTTCCCTTTTCACCCCCAATAGTGATTAACCTAGTGTAGTTTGTGATCCTAAAAGATAGATCAAGGTAAATAGCCTATAATCTATAGGTTTACCCCTATTGTAGACAACCCACTGGTCTAGAGGTAATCCCATGTTAACCAAATTTGGAGAGGTCTGAACCACCTCCTCCAAGGGTGTAAAATTTGGTTATAACCATTCTTTAGCTTAACCAATGGAGAATTTGAGGGTCATCAAGCCCCAAATTTAATTGAACTTGCAAAAAAAATAAAACCCATTAAAGGACGTAGAATCCTCAATTTATTTTATTGGCCTCTAAACCCACGACATGACAAAAGTTGAAATCCATAATATATTTTCAAATATAATGCTAGAGGGAACTGAACCTCTAAGGTATGCATTATGCAATTTAATTGAATCAACCATTGTAGACAAATTATAGATTAAATTATCACTTTGTTCCTAAATGCATGATCAAAAAGAATGAAGAACATCCATTTTCCTACCTTTTCTACAAATATAAATTAGTATGGCATGGATTTGTATCATGCCCTCTAAATTTTGAAAAATACCATAGTGTGCATGAATTTGTATCTTGCCCCTTATTAATAAATATTTAATATGTAACTATATGTAGATAGAAATTGTGATTTTTTTTCAAAACTTGTACATGAACCCATATTATGCACTCAAAAATTGCATGAATTTGTACTTTTATCTTACAATGTAAGTGCATATACATGGCATATGCCCTCATAATTTATGCCAATGATTTAATTTGAATCATTTCAAGACCTTTAAAATTGTATTTTGTACCAAATTGATTTTTGTTTTTGAAGAAGCTTATCTCATATATGAAAAACCCCTTGAAATTCCCCCTTTTAGAGGTGAGGGAATTGATGTTGAATGTCACTCATATCAAAAGAAAAGTTAATTGTATTATGTGTAGTAAGATTTAATCATTGATTAATGTAGCATATGTGAAAATTATGTCAACATAGTAATATTTGTAACATTTGAAATAAGTATGTAACATATGAAGCAAGGCCTATAGAAATATGGCAATGAAACTCATATTAATATAATATAGAGTTAATCTCCTATGCATTAGTTAGTGCATGATATTTCCTGGGTATGCAGAGGAAATAGTGTACAATCTCTTTTCGTCAAATGTACACTTGTCTCAAAATATTTACCATGTATGTGTAAATATAACACACAAAAAAAGAAATATTTAACATGAATAAGGTGTGGTTTGCATATCAGAACTAGATTAGATATCTGAAAATGGAAATATTGAGGATTTGTATGTCCAAATTTTGAGTTCTATTTAAAACATTTACAAGAAAATATCAACCAACTGAGGAAAGCAATGGAATTCAGTTGTGTCCCTTACCAGTTGAATTTTTCCTTGACATAAAGTTCAATTTTATCAGTGCAAACTATGAAAACATAGAGATAAATGGCATAATATGGAAGAATTTATCATTGCTTTGGATTGTGAAAATTTGGAAAGTCAAAAAGGAAATCCAAGAGGCTAACAAGTCAATCAAGAGCTTAGGGCTTAAAATAATTTATCAAATTGATCGCATACAAAATAGGTAGAAGAACATGATGCAACAATCAAGAAGGTATTTAAAATCATATATATATATATATATATATATATATATATATATATATATATATATATATATATATATATATATATATATATATATATATATATATATATATATTTGGATGTTTTTTACTCTTTAGAATGTGTGAAAATGCAAAAAGCTAACCAATGATCCCATCAATATGAGAATCATGAGAATTTGTAATAAGTGGTATACATATTGCATTTCGTGAAGGAATCATGCTAGATGTGCATGAATCATAATCATAAAATGAATCATGTTCTATAATAAAACTATTTATAGTACCACTCATGTAATCCTATGTAGGAGTAACTCTAGGAGATGTAGCATGATGTGAAATCTAATTAGGACTAGTAGGAGATTATGCCAAATTTATGATCTCCGAGGAACATGTTTATCTATATGTATAATCAATTTGGAAGGTGTTGTATGTGATGATAATTGTTGAGAATTAAACACATTTTTAATATACTTGCTTTTGCATTGGTTGTTTTTTAACCCTTTGCATATTTTTTTGAATTGGTTGAATAAAAATATTTTGCCTAGGTGTAACAATTGTAAATGTGTTTTGTTCTTACAAAGATGTATCAATGAACTATAGTGGTGGATGGGAAGGAGGCATTATAGATTGTAGAGGGTACTCATATTTTCTTCCTAAAATTTTAACAACTTGATTGTAATGAATGTACTTGAGGTATTTATGTATTGTGGAGGGTACATCATGGAGATTTTGTAACCAAGGGCATCCCAATATTCAAAAATACCATTTTGTGGTAGAACTAGAAAATGAGTAGATGGTATAGAAGGGCCCATTTGAAGAGATAATGCAATGTGTCCATTGGTTTATTATTTCTCATTAGATGTCTTGACACTTTTGGAAATTGCTTGTATGTCATATTATGTGTGACCCAATGAATGGAGTAATGTCATAGTGCATACATTCTCACTTGATCCATTATCAACTAGCACACTTTGAATGGGTTGTTGATCAATATAAGCTCATATACATAAATAATGAAAATTAGAATCATCATCCACTACCTCACTATCATCAAAACTAATCATAGGATGTGGTTGAGTAGTTTGAATAATTATACCAATAATTCCATCTAATGGATGATCATATGACTCAATAGGTGGAAACGAATTGCAAGTATGATGCACTATTGAATTATCCTTGTTTGTATCATGGTTTAGAAATGGCTCACTAAAAATATTTAACTTGTCATTTACATTATGTTGAGGCTTAGGTTCCTCTGTAGGACTGCCTAGTTTGATGACATCATTGTTGATAAGACCCTGAATTCTCTTTTTCCTACATAGTTATTTGGGTTAGTAAATTGTGTAATTTTCCTCACATTCATGAGGGTTGGGACATGTTTCCTTCCCAACTCAGGTTCTTGTATAGTTATATAATTTTGGGGCATGATCACCCCAACTCTCCAATTCTTCAACAAGTAACCATCATCTCCAAGAAGTTGTGAGGGAAACAAGGCTTTTACCAATACATAGGAGTACTCTAACCCTTGCTCTTTCAATTTTAAAACTCATATTTTAAAGATAGACATTAACTAATTCATTCTTATTCTATGTTTTCATGAATCAAAGCTGTACAATCAAAGTCATCTCTTAAAAGGCAAATCATATTGTATAAAATCAGGTATATTTTGTACAAATAAGGTCATAATTTCCCATCCTTTCACACTTGCATGTTATATTATAAGTCAATCCTTTCATTATGTTGTCATATGCCTACATGAACTTTATTGTCTATTTCAAACATATTAAATACTCTAAAAAAACATCTCCAAAATTTTAAGTCAGTCCCCCTATATGCAGCGTACTTTTTCCAGCTACCATAATTATCGATAGTTGATGATGACCTATGTTGGTTAGAACCAACCTACTCCTAGTGATGTCTATTAATTAAAATCAAGCCCATCCTTAGGGTTAGCCCGTAGTCCTAGTGTGTTTATGGCATTATAAATTATCTAAATAGATCCATATATAAATAGATCTAGGTCTCATTCAAAAAGGATCTAGCACTTTTTTGATATACATCTATACACTATTACACACTGAGCAAATATCCCCTATTCTACCAAATTTATATACCTGACACTAGGAAAAATCATAATACAAGTCTGAATCACTCAAGCATTATCAATTACTAAAGTTAATCATTAGCCACATACATATAACAAAGGATCATAATTACACAATCAGACTAGGTGGGAGAACTATGTGTGGCTTGATTTCCCTCCTTGGAGTATTAGATACATATGTAGTGACCAATGATTAGGTGAGACTAATTGGAGTCAAATCAACCAATTACACTTCCCCTAATTTTGTAGGTTTTTATCCCTCAAAAACCCATCTAGGGCTTCAATGCAAAGGAGGTTGATTTTTATATTTGTGTGCATTATCAAGGTTTAAGATCACAAACATAGAGTAAGCAAAGATAACACAAGTGACTATACAATCACTATGCCACACTTCCACATAGGTCGATACTAAACAACAAGTCAATGTTGATTGACAATATAGACTTGATCTTGTGAAACTAACCTAGTATAGGCGGTATATCAGTTCCTAAATTGAACAAATCATAGGCATGCATATCCTTGATTTCCATTCCCATAACATATTCACATTTAGACAGTCAACCAAAAAAACCAAATATTGTGATCTCTTTAGTACTTTCCCTATTTAGCACATCCCTTATCAAATTAGAATAAATAATTATTAGTCATTTACATTTAGATGTATACTTGAATGCCATATATATTTATCTAAATTTTATTTCAAAATTATATCTTAATTAGAATAGTCTTCACCATTAATCTAAATTAGGGTGAAACAAGTATAAATTTGAAATTTTGGTAATTATATTTTTCAAGGTAATATAGGCTCTAAATATGATCTTTTATTAGTGGTTTATTTGATTTACTAACTTTGGATTATATGGGGAATGATATAATCATAATCCAAAGTTCATAAATTAGATACTTAAAAAAATTAAATGGAGTATTCCACATAAGCAAATCTTAGTTCACCTTTATTTTCATAGAATATTTAGTGAGAAAGTTTTAAATGGTGTTTATATTTATGAAATCAGATGCGAAGTTATCTTAAATTAAAAGTTTAGTGTGTTGTTTAAATTCTTAACTTAACAAATGTATAAATTGGATACTTAAAAAAATTAAATGGAGTATTTCACATAAGCAAATATTAGTTCACCTTTATTTTCATAGAATAGTCAGTGAGAAAGTTTTAGATAGTGTTTCTATTTATGCAATCAAATGTGAAGGTATCTTAAGTTACAAGTTTAGTGTGTTGTTTAAATTTTTAACTTAACATATGTATATATTTAAAAGAGGTCGTAGAGACCCATTGTAAGTATTGTAACTTAATAAGAGTTTTATAGTTGAGTTGCAATATGACTTGATGTATTAATTTGGGCACAAATCTATCATTAGACCTAAGTTGGGTACTTTAAAGACTATGTGTACCTTTCTAGTGAAACTTATTTCCTTAATATATTCAACTCCTTATCTAACTTATATTCCCTTAGTGTAAGCTCCTTAGTATTAATTCATCTTGTTCTTTTGAAGGTGGATTTGCATACATGACCATCGTGAAATGGATGTCTATATTTTGAGAAAGGATAATGAAGAACCTTATAAATATAGATTTAAACCCTAAAATTTAAAACTAAAGTCTAGTTGGTGTCGACTCAATCGATGGTATACAAAGAGTTTCTATAAAAAATGTCATTAACCCCATTGATAATTTCAACCATATTAGGGGCATTGCAAGATGTCATCAACCATATCAATGACATAATATAAAGGTGCACAAAAGGAAAAAAAGAGGTAAAAGAGAGAGTGAAAGCCTAAATGGGATAAACAAAACTAATTTCATGTTGATCTAAAGGTGGTAGTAATAATTAAAAAGTACAAAAAAATCTCTCACAAAGTGCCAAGAGCCAACCCACCCTGATCCTGGTGTACTCCTTTAGATGTACACTTAAGGTGATTAATGTACCAACACGTCATGAATAATAAAATTTCAATAAAAAAATATGTATATGGACCTAAGTGCATGTTGAAGTTAATTTTCCTTACATAGAACATTGTAATAAGTTTCCATTTACATGTTGCAGTATATTACTATGTATAAAAAACACCAAAGTCTATCATAGATTAAAACTCAAAGTACCACATTTGTGTCTATATACTTTGATAAACATAAATGGATGGTCTTTGTATTCAACTCTCGATCATAGTCCATAATAAAACCCATTCTTAAAGAAATGAAATTTATACACCACTAAATTAGAATCACAACAATAAATAGAAATATGATTGAAATAAGAGAAAAATAATGAAGAATATGACTAAGTTACTTTGATGTGGCTACTTCCACAACTTTATAAAAATAATATAATTTAAAATATGATGATCAACTACTAACCACTACTTCCTATATATACCCTAATTATGTTATGGAAACACCCGAAATTGACCCTACTAATAATATGAAGCTATAGAATTGATCATATGGCTTAATTAAAGGTTATAATAGCCAAAAGTAATCTAAAAAAACCTAATATATGCTATAAGTTAGTGGCATAACATGACCTTCCCCTTCAAACTAGCATTGTCGTCAATATTGACAATCATTGGATGCTTCTATAGGAACACTTCATCCTCTCATGTCACATCTTCACTAGTTATATTCTTCCACTTGATCAAATACACTTTAATCATCCTTGTCCACAACCTCTTAGTGTGACTTTGAATTATTTCCTCTGGTTTTAAAATGATTCTTCCCTACTCACCAAGCTCCAATAACTCTATCTGGGCTAAAACTTTGTATCCAATGACCTTTTTCAAGTAGGAAAAATGGAAGACTAGATTTATTTTCACTAAGTGAGGTAACTCTAGTTTGTATGCTACACTACCAATCTTCTGTAAGACTAGACAAGGTTGATAATACTTAGGTGAAAGCTTTTTATTCTTCTAATGTTGTTTCAAGAATATTTTCTTATATGGCTATAAATGCATAAAACACCAATCTTTGACTTCAAAATGTATTTTATTATAATATTGGTTAGCTTGTTACTTCATATAGTTTTATGCCATTGCCAAGTTCTCTCTAAGACCATAGAGTACCTTTTGTTGGTGTTAAATGTGTTATTCAATTGCTATAACCTTTGGTTGAACTTTCAAAAATGAGGTGATGGATGGTGGATTGTGGATGAGATATGGAAAGAAGTGTTATACCACCATTATGCTAGTGTCAACCATTAAACCCATCTCTATTATTTATTTGAATCAAAATAATGAAGATAACTCTCCAGGTCCTTTTTGGCTACCTAAATTTTCCCATTAGATTGGTGAAGATAAGTTGAACAAAGAGTTATCTAGGTACCAAAACATGAGAATAACTTAATCCAAAATTTACTATTAAAGATAAGATCATTATCACTTAAGGAAAATTTTAAATGTATGGATGGAGTGCAAATCAACTTTGTTTCTCTCTAAAATTGAAGCTATCAATCAAAAAACTGTCTCATAATTACTAGCTGTCAAACTAGTTGTGTTGTAAGTAAAATTATTGACCAAAACTTGTATTGAATAACTTAAATACCATAAACATGTGCTTGTCGGTCTTCCTTTATGAATACATATAGCAAAAAAATAGAGATAACAATATGCAATACATATTTCCAAAAGGAATTATTTTACCACATTTGTGCACAAACTTTTTTAATAATGAAGGCTAAAATAAGCCTTTTATAGGATAACTTGCATGACAATTTATGTCTAAATTAAGTATAATTCAAAAACTAAACTAATACCTTTACTTAAAAACTAAGTAATCTATAATTATACTTCTAAAAATAGCCTCTAATATAATCAAAATTAGACTAAATCAAAGACAAAATCAAACGAGGTTGACTCACATTTAAGACAAGGTCAACATGCAAGAAGCCTTGCTCAACAAGTCAGCAAATCATGCAGCCCACCCAATTATGACATCCCAAATTCCTTATAAATTATGAATTGACTTAAATACACTTTAATTTTATTTAAATAACACTAAAAGTGTGACCCACCTCTTAGAAATTCATTTGAGTACTTAAACAATAAACTAGAGTTCATTTTAAGATTAGTCCACATTTGAGAACTGGTGTGGAAACTAGCCCCAGACACATCGAGAGGTCCAGGTCTCCTCCTAATAGGAAACAAATTGATAGGATTTCTCAAAAGACCCTTTTAGAAGAAGTCATAGGAGTCTTTTCATGGGCACAAAGGGGCCCTCAATCCCCAAAGAGGTAAAATCTCAAGAACTGGGAACACACAAAGCCCCATCAAACAAAACATACAAGTCAGAAGCAACAAAATAGGAACCATCAAGGGTGGCAAACAAAATTCAAATTTAAACTATACTATGTCTAATATCATCTACAATGGTCAAGACAAATCAAAATAAATGGTACAATAAGTGGTCACATAACCAACATTTTTGGCTCAAAGGAGCAGTAAACAATCTAAATTCAAAAATTGCCTTAATGTTATCATTAGAATTAGTCCACCAAATCACAAGATTTTAAAATTGATAACCAAAAAGCACGTGTCACCCATCCAACTGTTGCTTTTGTGCTTATCCCAAGTAGTTCAGGGTTTGAACCACTACCAAGACCAAAGAAAACAATACTGCCAAGCAAACAAAAATAAAATTTAAGGAAGTGGTACAGTTGCCACGTGTCAAAACACCCAGGTTAGCATCCCACTTTAAATGCTAGAATTTAGGTTTAATAGATAGTCATTTGAGTCTAATAAAATCCTCTTAGAATCCTAACATAACCACATCTACAAGGATTTATAGCACATGCCCCGTGATATGCCCATCTACAGTTAATCTTCTAGCTGAGTGTTAGAACATTTGTTAAAGAAGGCGACAGTGACCTAGAGTTATTAGAGAGTTCCAACTATTTTTTAAGAAATTCCTATAAAGTGTCCAAAAATTAAGGAACAACTAATTTAAAATATACGTAAATTAAATAACCTTCTTAAACACTTAAAAAAACCCAATAAAATAAATTTAATATTAATAATCAAGTGCACAAATTAGAATCATACTCAACATTCCCCCCTTTGATGCAAAGAGGTGAAATGCCTATCATCTCCTTAAGTCTGCCACAAATTTATTTGTGCAATCCTTTAGTGAGAATGTCAACAAATTAATATTCACTCCTCACATACCCAATGACAAAGAGTTTATCATTGACCAAGTCTTTGAAAAAATGGTGTTTGAGTTAAATGTGTTTGGTTCTAGCATGGAAAACTATATTCTTTGACAATTGTATTGCCCCATTTTTATCACAAAAAACATGTGTTGGCTTAATTTGATCCTCTATGAAATTAGCTAAGAGTATTTTCAGTCGTAATCCTTGTGTCCAAGTTGATGTAAGGATTGTATATTTAGCTTTAGTAGATGATAATACAACTATAGTATGTGTTTAATATTAAATGTGGATATGGTTTTATCCTACCTTGGTGTTATATAAGGGTTAAGAATATAGAAATGACAATGCACAAGGGTGATAATCAGATCTATAACATGATAATTAAATATTAAACTTATATATAAACATACACTTAATTTATTATGTTGAAAGTAAAAATAAGCTATAAATGGAAATGACAAAGAAGTAGTATACTTAGTTGGACCTGATGCTAACACAATATTGGATTTGGGACAGGGAGAAAGTAAGGTAGAAGGAGATTCTAGAATAGTCGTTAGATTTTAGATCTAACACTACTGGTACTTTAAATACTAATGTCAGCATGGGATGTTTACATCGATAATATTTTCTAGGTTCAACATAAGTGTCTTATATAGAATACCTACTGGTAAAAGATGTAACCACCTGGATGCTTCTAGGTTTGACTTTGCCTTCACTTTGGTACAGTAAGATCTGGGTCATAGACTATCACTCCTTGTGAAATGTCAAAACCCTAGTTCTTCATCTTCATAGTGACATTGGGATAAATTCGATTAGTAAGCACATGGTGTCAAGCTGAACCCAAAGACCCTATTGTCAGTGGGTGCCTTCTACATAGCCAATCTCCATAAGAGGGCCTTAGACTCATGTAGTTCTCCCCTATGTGTTGGCTTGTGTGTGGATCATGCAATATGTGAAAATTAAATACAATAATGACCTAGTTTTTAATTTAGAAAATTAGGCTCTTGGATTTCTCCTTTAGTATTTAGACCTATAGATGTGTTGTACCTATGACTAGTATGGAAATAGGGAAGCTTTGTTTAATTAAATGCTTAATAGAGTGTTTTTGATATGTTGCCTTGGTCTCTTTTGGTCTTTGTTAGGTGAAGAATGAATGAGGGTTGATCTTGTATTTATATCAATCCATTTTGAGTAATAACTTGCATTAAAGCACTTAGGATGACCATTAGGATACATTTCATTTGAAAAATAGATGACTTTAGGGAATTGGACACTTGCGTCGGGTCAAGACACTAACATCAATGTTAGTGTCCAAGGAGCAAGAAAGTATGTACAGGCCCAAAACTTACATAAGTGGAAGATAAGTACATTTTAAGCATTTTAGGCAAGATATAAGGTCTCGGTCATCAATATAAGACTAGCTAGACTAAGATAAATAGGCCAAGGGGCACAAGATAGAGTAGATGTAAGACTTACAGAAGTGGAAAAGGTCTAAAATTGATAGGAACGGCCAAAGTCTAAGTTTTCTAACTGTACAAGACTGAGGTGATATATAATCCATAAATATCATCTAAATCCCCTGCCTTTAATATCATAATGAAATTGTTATTTTAAAAGAAAGGAATGTGTACCTAGGTGTGTAGAATACACCTTGTCTTTGTATGTGCCCAACTTGAGTGTTTTGATGGTGACTGACCTGCAACTAAAAGCATGTTATATTATATAATTAGTGCATATAATTTGGGATTAAAATTAATTGAAATAGATTGAAATTAAAAGAGTGAGGTTTAGGAAAAAATGTGTGTCGATGTAACCACCTTGTCTATTGGCAAGTTGTTTTGAAAAAGATGTATCATTATAGGGCTATGAAACTGGGATTAGGACAAATATAGATAAATCATGAAAGTGCATATATCCATAGAGAGAGAGAGAGAGAGAGAGAGAGAGAGAGAGAGAGATTGGAAGGCACATGCCCCTAACCTTAGATTAAAGATGAGTTACCACCTCGTAGTTGAGATTAGCTCAATTGTGCATCCTAATGATACTTATAACCTGGTGAGGTTGTATGATACAATCAAGTGTCAGGATCTTGCTCCTCAATTAGAGCACATATGATTACTTCTTGTATTAGAAACTAAACACGGAATTATACCAAAATCAATAAGTAACTAGAAATATGAAACAACACAGGAAATGAGAGACAATACACAATTGTATTAAATACTTAGAAGAAAATACAATAAAGAAGATGCCACTTATTCTTCCACCTCAAAGGTTCGCCACGCCTCAAGACCTTCTTCCCTCTCTCTCAGTCCCAACAATCAACTCAAATATAGAATTGATGTTAAGATCATACACATATGAAGAACCCAGCTGATTCTCCAAACCAGTACCCACTCTTGGTACTGTGGCACTAGGAGGAACACACCATTGCTCACCTCTCTCAGAAGGAGCTTATATGCTCTCTTACTCTCTAGCTACAAGTTTTACAATACAGCCCATGAGTCCATATATAAATCTCATGCTTACAATAATTAGACTAACTTAATTACAATAATTAGACGTGCAACTCAAGACTACGACTAGCCTCTAACATGCAAACTAGCAGTCCAAAAATAGACTCTCTGGAATCAACATGCAAACTGCATGTTCACGCACAGGCTGCCGACGTCGACTCCTCCATGACCGATGTCGGCCAACTGGTAACCGACGCCGGTTGGTTCTTCACTGTTATCTGACCAACGTCGGCTGATCAGACCGATGTCAGTTGCCCTGCAATTGATTCTGCAACTCTCTGCAAGCTCTGTGACTTCTCCTGTTCGCATCCTGGTGAAGCTTTTAGCTCCATAACCTAACAATCTCCCACTTGGAGATAAATAGCTGCACCTGTACCTATACTTGTACACCATCTAAATTATTCCCTAACTTGTATCTCTCTTCAAGATCAATCCTGAAGACCAACCACCACACAACATGTGATGCTATACCTGTCATCCAAGTAACCTGCCACATCCGAACCTACATATTCATGTAGTGAAGTCCTTGACCCTGCATAACATGTTAACCTACTGTTGATCCCTCTTAGATACCTGAGAATCCATTGAACTACCCTCCAGTACTCCTTCCCCGAATTGGCTCCATACTTTCTGACAACCCCCACTGCTTGGGAAAATACAGGTCTACTCTAGACCTCATGTGATTTCGAACCCTGTTCTAAACTAAGTTTGAACTGTCCAGCCCTTGGTGTGCTTTTTGATTCTGCATCCTGCATCATGAACCCCGCCAACACCGTCTTCACATCAGCTCCCACTGGAGATAAAATCTCCATGACTCTCATGCCAAAGAATTTCGCTGCTCCAAATTCCCCATGACATACCTCTGAACTAACCTTACCTTTTAGCTCAGCAAAACCCTGTATGTATAAACCTGCTAGCAAACCATCCACATACAGTAACTAGATAATGTTGTGACTCATCATCCACCTGGTAAGAATAAACACAATAGTTACACTAACGTTGACTAAAGCCCTGCTTTGTCATCCACCTGTCAAAACCTGTACCACTGTCCTGCAGCTTCCTCAAGACCATATACCTTGGCCTTCTGTCTCACATATCCATCCACTCTCTTCTTTAACTAGGGAATCCATCCATCTCTCAGTGCTTTTTTCCAGCTGACAACTCTACCAACAAACTCATGTTTGGTTCTTCTCCAAAGACTCACACTCCTCATCCATGCCAAGTTCCCACTGTATCTGGATTCTACCTGTATTGCCTCTTCACATCTTCCTGGTTCTCGACCATCAGTAAGCAACAAGTAATATAAAGAAGGTGAACAATGAATATGAGGTTCACTTACCCTTTTTGACCTCCATATGAGCGTTTGAGACCTTTTGACAGCTTATTGTCTGCCTAATATCCGTTCCAGTGACCGATGTCGGCCATCTCTCAATCTGCTCCCAATCGACGTCGGTTCCCTGCGACTGACCTTGTCTACCGACGTCGGTCCTCTGATCGATGCTGGTGTACCTATTGCGGACATCGGTCACTGTATGACCGACATTGGTTCCTGCTTCCCGACACCACCGACTCTACTGATCTACACATGACCGACGTCGGTGTCTGTTTGTTCGACATCAGTTCCTACTGACTGACGTCGGTATCTGTGTTCAACTGTGAGTGATGAATTTTTACCTGCGAGCTCCTTTTGGGTCAAACCCTTGTCCATATCAACATAGCCCTACTCAGAATAATTCAGTCCTCTCAGCTGATCTCTATTTGTCATCTCCTCCATGAACACCAAGGCTTTCAAGTTCTTAAGTTTGTCAAAGATATCTGTCTTCCACTTAAGAACATGCATTCCCCTCCTACATATGTAACCAAGCCTACAAAGCCACATCTCTGTAACAGAAAGTGAATCAGTAATATAAGTAGATAGATAAAGGATACCTACTTTCTTACCACCGTCTAATTCAAGTGCATGCTGTGAGAGTTACTGTACATCTCTCATCACCTAACTTTCCTGAAGAAATTAGACTCATCTCTAAGACTGGTTCCTACATAACCTCATTCAACACCTGTATGTTATCCATCTACAATTTTAGCTTCACTTCCCCTTTGCCAATCATTTGACAAGGCTCTCCAGCTCCTAAATAAATCTCTCCAAAGTCTCCAAAGACATACCCATGAAAAGATGCTCTATTTCGAACTGCATGGAAAGAGGCAATAGAATCTGTGAACCAAGATTCCACTTTATCCAGAGCACCCTATGCAACAACCCCTGCAACATCTGCTCCTCCTTGCTGATCTGCTACCAACCAACAATCTTTATTTCCCTACTCTTTCTTTCCATCAATTGGACCATTTGTGCTATTCAGTTTCTCCATTCGTAGCTTACTTTCTTCTGCCATTGCTATACTCCCACTCAATCAGAAACCCCTGTGAGTAACCTGTAATCAACAAACACTACCAGATCTGAAACCACCTGTTAGTAACCCAACTAAAAGCTCTGATATCAACTTGTCAGGATCTTGCTCCTCAATTAGAGCACATATGATTACTTCTTGTATTAGCAATTAAACACGGAATTATACCAAAATCAATAAGTAACTAGAAATATGAAACAACACAGGAAATGAGAGACAATACACAATTGTATTAAATACTTAGAAGAAAATACAATAAAGAAGATGCCACTTCTTCTTCCACCTCAAAGGTTCGCCACGCCTCAAGACCTTCTTCCCTCTCTCTCGGTCCCAACAATCAACTCAAATATAGAATTGATGTTCACCTCTCCAACCAGTCAGTAACACGCTGCCAGTACACCAAGTACACAACCGTACTCCAAGTAGATCTCCTGCTCTCTGCTGCTACCTACAAATCACTAGACCTTACTCACCATTGTAGATCTCCTATAGAAAGTCATGCACACATGCTGACCAAGATCATACACATATGAAGAACCCAGCTGATTCTCCAAACCAGTACCCACTCTTGGTACTGTGGCACTAGGAGGAACACACCATTGCTCACCTCTCTCAGAAGGAGCTTATATGCTCTCTTACTCTCTAGCTACAAGTTTTAAAATACAGCCCATGAGTCCATATATAGATCTCATGCTTACAATAATTAGACTAACTTAATTACAATAATTAGATGTGCAACTCAAGACTATGACTGGCCTCTAACATGCAAACTAGCAGTCCAAAAATAGACTCTCCGAAATCAACATGCAAACTGCATGTTCACGCACAGGCTGCTGACGTCGGCTCCTCCATGACCGATGTCGGTCGACTGGTAACCGACGCTGGTTGGTTCTTCGCTGCTATCTGACCGACGTCGGCTGATCAGACTGACGTCGGTTGCCCTGCAACAGATTCTGCAACTCTCCGTAACCTTTGCAAGCTCCGTGACTTCTCTTGTTCGCATCCTGGTGAAGTTTTTAGCTCCACAACCTAACATCAAGTTCAACCTAAAAACTTGACAAGATACAGTGATTTAATGACCTCAACCATACCAAAATGCAAACTAAATACTGTAGTAGTTTGGCTTAATAAAGTTCATAAAAGTCTGTGGGGTATCAGTATAAAAAAGTCTGTGATGTGGTAACAGTCCATAAAAGAGTTTTGGAATCTAAAAGTGATTTGGATTTCACCAATATTAGGCACACATTGCATAACATATGCACCTTAGATATGTTTCATGTTGAAATTGGGTATAACAATGGTACCAATGCATAGAATTTTATCATAATCATGAATCTGAATAATATAATTATATGTTTTGGTCAATTTACAAAAATGTGTAGGTGTGGAAAACATGCTTATAAATCATTCCCCCACTATATATGGAGAAATCTAAAAACTAATATAAGTACCGATGTAGACAACACACTTCCAAAACATGCCCCCACTATAATATGTAGATGTTGAATATTGAATAAGTGTGGAGAACATGCTTCCAAAGCATGCCCCCACTGAATCTGAAAATTGTGAATTTGAGGAAGCCATACCCATATGGCATGCTCCCATTGAATTAAAAAAGTGTGAATGTGTTGAAGCCATGCCCATATGACATGTCCTTACTTAATTTGAGAAGTGATATAATTACCAAATACTAAATGAGTGTGGAGAGCGTGCATCCAAAGAATGCCCCCACTAAATCTAAAAATAGTGCCAAGTGTGGACAACATGCCTCTATGACATGCCTCCACTAATATGCCCCACCTTTGAGGTGAAGGAAAGATAGGAACTGGTAGTTACCTCACCTCAAAAGGATAAAATAATTATATAATCTGTGAATCTAACCATGCAACATATAGAAGAAACATGTCTAGGTAAATATAGCATTAAAGTGCATAGAACCAATGTAATGACATGAAAGCCTAAGATGCATGATAAGTATCACGACAATGTCTAGATAATAATAAACCAAGCTCAACAAGAAAACAAGCACACACACAGGAGTACTTAAAATTAAGTCAAAAGGCAATGGTCCAAAGAGACCATAAACAAGGGGCATGTTCAAATGTTGCACAATCAAAAGGGCATGACTTAGTTAAATGTCCACAAAAATAAGGATGACATATTCAAATATTTATATAAAAATTAATAAAATATGCAAATCTAAATAAATCATACATAGGTGCAGGGGCCATAAGTAAAGGAGCATATTCAAATGCTCGAACAAGGCATACAATAGTAAGGTAAGACACTCAAGGAAGTGCATAAAGTAAAGTATAAGCAACCAGTATAAACATGCCATAGTAACCCATGGATCGAATGTGTCAAGAAAATATGTTAAGTGTGTAGCATATTGAGAACCCTATGTAAGATATAATTATGAATAAAGGCATGTATAATTATATATGTAAGCTCAAACATGATAAAAAAATGTGATCATCGAACCATATAACCTATATGTATCAAGATCAAAGAAGCAGATGCCCCCAATGTTTGAATGACATGAGTAGAGGGAAGGCCCAACATCTAATATATGAATAAATCATGTATTTATGTATGTTTGTATCACACTCAATTAGAAGTGTGTCACATGTGTGTATGTAGAATTAATTTAATATGCCATCCATCAACATGGAACTAACACATAGATGCCAATGAGCTAATAGGACATGTAGGTACTGAAAATGTTTTTGTATTTTTAAATGTTTTTGATTTTTTTAGTATTTTTGGAATATTTGAAGAATCTACTCTATGATCTCATCCAATAGATGGTCATAGGTATCTCCCCCCACTCTATGCCTGACAACCTTAAGTTGGATCTTTTACATTATTTGCTTCATGATTGGATAGTTTAAAAAGGTACATAGCATGTTCCTCCTCACATTTAGCATATATAGTAAAATAAGTAATGTTATCATTTGAAACATGTATTAATTTATCTTCATGAGAAAAATAAATACATTGTTTGTTTGGATCAATGTTTGCTTCCATTTGGTATAGCTAAAGAGTTCTTAGTGTAAGCGCATATGAAGACATTGTAGGTGTAACCCAAACTCATGTTTGAATTACTTTAGGATCACAATCAATTGGTATTAGTATGCTTCCCAAAGAGTCTTTCCAAATGACCTTCTTTTGTAAGTATTGTAGACCAAAACCAAGCTATTGAAAATGCTTTATATGGCAAGTGGTTTTTGTTTGTGTAGGATAATATGGTTATGCCAAAAATAATCACCACCCATGTATAATGTAATTTTGTTGAATCTTGTTAGCATGGATGCTTTTTGAGTTGTTTTGAACCTAATTCCTTTGGAAGATCATCGAATATAATCATTTGATCATCAATGAGATCTTGGATCTTATATTTCAAGGTAAAACATTGGTTTGTAGAATGCATGGATCCTTGATGATAGTGACAATAAGCATTTGCATTATATACTTTGGGTAGATGTTGAATCATATCAACCTCAATAGGATGAGACAGATATAAGCTTACACTCTATTGTCTATGGGAGTAATGAAGATGGGGACTCAAGTAAACATGAGAATTGACTCTTCAATACTTTAGATAGAATAGTTTGGTTAGGTTCTTGTACTAGTGTATCAATTTTGGACTCATATTCAAAGTGTTATGGTTTAGGATTCTCTGTTTGTTAGATCATTGCATAATGTTTGAAGGGACTAGGATCTATTGACCACCTGTAAATGAATCTTTGATGACTAAATTTTAATATTGTGTGCAATGTAGAGGGAAACACATATATCTCATGTATCCAAGGCCATCCCAAATTAATGTTGTAGTTCAAATTATTTGTCATAACTTGGCACAAAGTGGGCAATGTACGAGGACCCACAACTAGAGGGCTATGTGAATTATCAAACCCTTTTATGTGCATAATTGTGTTTTGAATAGGGTTTGTTTAATACCCATTGTGGTTAAGAATTATATGCTACAAATGTTTAATCCTACTCCATTATCAATGAGCACTCTTTTGATACCTTTACTTTATATTGTCACTTATATGAACAAAAGCAATTTTTGGTTAAAAATATCTTTGGATGGTAAATTTGTTTGATCAAAAGTGATGAACTTGTTATTGTTATTGAGACCTTTCATAATATATACAAAATAGGTGGGCTAAATATCACTTCTATATTGTGTTTCGTGCAATGCCACATATAATATATCCTTGTAGACATTAGATTGTTTAAGAGCTCTAGGATTGAAATTTTTGTATATGTATTGCTCAATTGGTCAATAATGTCTTATCCCATAGATTTTATTACAAACTTAGGTTTAGGAGGCACCTATTTTATATTAACAAGTGGAGGAATAGGTTAATAAATTCAACCTTTTAAACTAGTGATAACATGGATCATTGAATCTAATATAAGTTGTGGGTGAATAATGGGTGTGAGATGGTATCTATCATTAGAATAAGACTTAGCTAGAACAAATGGTTGAGAACATGTATGTTATCATCTAGAGACAGGCTCTATAACATTACAAAAGGAATTTTGAAAAGAGGTCAAGTGTTGTTTCTTCTTTAAAACTCTCTTATTATAAAAAATAGAATAATAAGGAGCATGTAAGAACATAGGTTTTGAATCTCTTATGGATCAGATTGTTTGAACCAAGAAACTAATGTAATAAACCATATCAACTATAAGGTATTGAACCATAAAATAATTTATAGAGATGTCCATGGAAAACATGATTGCAAAGTTATAACAATTAGGGATCAATAACAAAAAAATAGAAAAACCCTAATTGACATTGGGTTTGATGTTCAAAGATCAAGTTCACCAAATATTTAACCCTGAGTTGGATATGGGGCTATCCTACCTTGGCAGTATATAAGGGTTAATAATATAGAAATGACAATGCATAAGGGTGATATTAGATCTACAAAAGGCCAATTAAATGATAAACTCAAATATAAACATGCATTGAATTTATTATGTTGAGTATAGGCTAAATATAGAAAGTATAACTAAGCTATGCATGGAAATTACAAATAATTAATATAATTAATTGGTTTTAATGCTAACATAGTGTTAGATCTAGATCATGCAGAAAGTAGGTTGAAAGGAAATTCTAAAACAATCATCATATTCTAGATTTGACACTGTTGACACTCTAGACATTAAAGTCAGCCTAGAATGGTTGTATTGACATTACTGTCTGGGTTTGATACAAGTGTCTTGTATAGAGTAATTGTTGGAAGAGGATGCAACCACTTAGATGCCATTGGGTTTAAGTTCACCTTCACTCTAGTGCATTCAGATATAAGTCATGGACTGTCACTCCTCATGAAATTTCAAAACCTAATTATTCATCTTTATAGTGACCTTAAGAAAAATGAGTTAGTAGGCACATGATGTTGAGCTGACTTTAAAGTCCCTGTTGTTATTGGGTGTTGCCTACATAGCAAATACTCCATAAGAGGGCCTAAGAATCACATAGTTATTCCCTACATGTTGTCTTATGTGTGAATCATGTAATATGTGAAAATCAAGTACAATAGTGACCTAGCTTGTAACTTGGAAAATCAAGCTCTTGAGCTACTCTTTTAGTTCTTCAAATTTATAGATGTGCTTTACATATGAATGGTATGGAAATAGGGAGTCTTTGTTTAATTGAATGCTTAATAGAGTGTTTTTGATAAGTTGCCTTAGTCTCTTTTAGTTTTTACTAGGTGAGGAATGAATGAGGGTTGATCTTGTATTTATATCAATTCCTTTGGAGTAATAACTCATATTAAATCACTTAGGTCTACTATTATAATATGTTTCATTTACAAAATAGATGACTTTAGGGCACTAGACACTTGTATTTAGTCAGAATACTAGAATCAACATTAATGTCTATCTCAGATGTTAGTGTACAGGGAGAAGGAAAGTAAGTACAGGCTCAAAACTTATTGAGGTGGAAGATAAATACATTTTGAGAATTATAGGAAAGATATAAGGTCTAAGTCATTAATATAAGACTGGTCAGACTAAGAGATATAGGCCAAAGGGCACAAGACAGATTAGATGCAAGACTTATAAAAGTATAAAAGGTACAAAAGTGAGAAGAATAATCAAGGTTTGAGTTTTTAAAGTGTACAAGACTGAGGTGCTATATAATCCATAAATATCATCTAAATGTTTCTTTGAAGACCAATAAACCAACCCACTTCTTAGTGCAAAGCAATAACCTAAAGATAACTTTTTATCATAAAGAGATCCTCTT
Source organism: Torreya grandis (assembly GCA_037957365.1). NCBI lineage: Eukaryota > Viridiplantae > Streptophyta > Pinopsida > Cupressales > Taxaceae > Torreya > Torreya grandis. The sequence goes on along the minus strand of JARHVA010003378.1, from coordinate 1,394,257 downwards.
AGATCTGAATTTGTATAACTAATTAGACATGATGAACTTGTTGGTATAAAATGAATACCATGATTATAAGTACCTCTTACATATCTAAAAATTCTCTTCACTACTTGCAAATACTTGAGTGATAATTTACCCATAAATCTAGAAACTAGTAAAACCCCATACCTAATATCAAGTCTTGTCATAGAGAGATACATCAAACCTCTCACCATGCTTTCAAAAGTATTTCCATCAACTGAATTACTTCTATCCTACTCAAAATATTTTATTTTATTGTAATTGGAGTGTTTGTTGGCTTCGAATCTCAAAGATTGTATTTATTTAGGATGTCCTGGGCATACTTGGCTTAAAAATGAGTACTTCCTCTTATTTTTGACGGAATTTCATGCTAATAAAGTATTTAATAATTCTAAGATCAGTAATCTCAAGTTTTTATTTCATATCTTCCTTGAAGATATTCAAGATCTCCATAGACCTACCTGTAAAGATCAAGTCATCTACATAGAGACAAACATATAAAACATTAGAACTATATGTTTGTATGTAAAGAGTTGGTTCATTTAACTTATTATGAAGTCTTGATCCAATAAATAGATATCAATTATTTAGTACCGAGCTCTTGGATCTTTTTTTAGCCCATAAATATCTTTTTTCTAACTTATATACCCAAAATTATTTACCCTTTACCTCAAAACATTGTGGTTTCCCTGCATATACTTCTTCTTCAATCACTTTGTTTAGAAATGTAATTTTGACATCCATTTGATGTATTTTATATCCCTTATGAGTAAATAAAAAAATCATTATTATTATAGTATCTTGACGTACCACATGTGCATAGGTTTACTCATAGTCAACCCCCTATATTTATGCAAATCTTTTTGTAACTAGTCTAGCTTTTAGCTTGTCAATTGTGCCATCACTTTTAAATTTTGTCTTGTGGACCCACTTTATACCAATGACATATTTATTAAAATTAATGTAAATTAAATTCCATGTATCATTCCTCTCAATTAAATCCATCTCTAATTGTAATGTGCCGAACTCAAAACTGTCCATAATTTATCTTAAATGATGATTGTAATTTCGTCAAATGGTTCATATGCAACCTTGTAGCTTGCTGAAGCAGTGTTTTAATTGAAATAGGTTGATAGAAATGAATGCTAGGACTTATTTTTAAACCCTTACTATGCCTACAACTGATCTACATGCGTATATGCACTTCTTTTTGGACCTTTTCATGCGAATATATGGAAACTTGCTATGTAGAGACTAGCCACATCACATAGACATTTCGTAAAACATTTACCATGCATCAAATAAATCTATGTGCAAGATAATATTTTAAACAATCAGCCACTTATATCTCTTTTAATATGATTATTTCAATATAGCAAATGTCAACAGCCAATACTCTTGGCTAACACATATAACTGACAGCCACCTACAGTCGTACCAATTTCTTATGCACTAAATGCTATCAAAAAATGCATATGATTTCAAAAATGAACCTGATTGGAGACGCCTTATTATCCCAAATAAAACAATAAAAATGCTTTAAATTGGAGACCCAACACAACCCACACGAATTTTGAGGAAGTCGCCCCTATAAGTCACCCCTGTTTCAGATCTGGAATAATAAATTAATCTGACAGCTTCCAAGTTTCCAAAAATGGCTAACGCCTCAAGTCTCCAACAACTCCTGACACCTTCAGTCGAACCCCTGGAATGATATGCCCCACTCTCCAATGGAAATTGCTACTGGTATAAATTCTAGCGAATAGAAAAAAAACTCAAATTGTGCCTCTGTTATTTCAGACTTGGCATCAAAAATTTTAGGGTCTTCTGGTCAATTCGCTGACTCCCTCCAACAAGATTACTCCAAGGCTAATTGGCCCTGATATAAAGATCCCAAAAATTGGTCTTAAGCCACAAATTATGCCCAAATGAAGTGACTGGAATATCACTTCCAACTGCAATAATTTAGGTGATATTGCACACCCTCAAAATTGCTATCAATGGGATTTTTCATTCCCAGTGACAATCTGGTTATCTGTAGACCGTTCGGCTCCACAAATACTCAAGAAATTCACCAACACAACAATTTAACAAATCTGGATGCCCAAATGGTGAGACCTCAAGGTCTATTTAAGCTTTTCCTCAAGAGGTCGTCCTTAATAAAATAATATTTAAAAAATATTAAATTATAAAATAAGGTTTTCCGTAATTATAAATAATAATGAAATCTAGTGAAAAACCTTATTTCAATCGAAATTGAGCCAAGTAATCACCAAGTGATTGCAAAAATGACTCTCTCACCATGCCTCATTATCCTACGAGAACCAGGAATATGCTAAACCCTCTACAAACTGATGCTCATGAAAATGGGGACATTACACTAATTTTATAGCATCAACCCATTCTTTATTTTGACTATCTTCTACATAACTTATAGGTTCACTAGTCACATATGATAATGCAAACATAGTATTTTCATAATAAGCATCATAAAATAATTTACCTTCCAAATTTTTTATCCTTGTGATCCTCATTTAATAATTTGTATCCAACATCTAATTAGTTGGATGATGATTGTTTGGTGTTGATGTAGATGGATGGTTGGTCTCTTACAAAGAGCTAGTATTATTTCCTATAGAACTAGAAATATGTGTAGGACTTTGTAAGCTCTCAAAATAAAATTCAAGAGGATATTTCCTTTAACTTATTAATTTTGTAGTTACATTATCAGAATCAACATACATTTCATTTTATTTTTTAAATACAATTCCTAGAAACAATTATTAATTTATTAGTAGGATTATAAAACTTGTGATGAATACATTTAGGATACTTATATCACAATTACCTTTACTAGTTATGATTTTCATGTATCCATTTACTTCAATTGAGATGTACTGTACATCACCTAATTGCACTTGGCTTATGAAGGAATTATCTAACTTGCTAAAATCATCTTTTTGACTTGTCACCTGATTTGAGCAATCTGAATCAAGAGAAAACAAATTATTTTCTTCCTCTATTCCAAAAATATATGTGAGGCAATAATATAAGCCCTATTAAACATCACCTTTCTCAATTTATAAAACTTTCTTTTCACTTTCTTTATTAGCTTGATTCTTAGCTATTAGTATCCTGCAATCTTTTATCAGGTGTCCTATTTTTTTCAGTAATGACAAGTAAAGTATTTATTATTCTTACTTGTGAAGTTAGTTTCAACTTTTCCCTTTGAATTTATGTTTTTATAACTCCCTTGATACTAATTTTTATTTTTATCTTTGTTCTTTGAAATATTTTCCTTGGTTTCAAGTGTTTATTCTTGATCTCATGTGTATAGTTTCGTCTTGTCTTCATGAGACAAAAAAGAACCCACTAAGTCATTAACACTTATAATATTCATGACTTTACACTCTTAATTTTTATGAAATTATATTTGACATAAATATATCAAAATATTTCTTACTATAATACTATCTTGGATATTTTCTCCATAAACCCTCATTTTATGAACTAAATCATTTATTTTTATGCAATAATCTCCTACTCTTTTAGAATTTGACATTCTCAAATTCTCAAAATTCATTTTAATGGTTTGTAGTTTTGATTATCTTTCCTTAATATATCCTTGATATTAAGTCCCAATGTATTTCATGCCTCATGAGCATTCTTGTATCCTACAATTATTGGATAAATGCTTGGGTCTATGACACTCTGAATATAGAAGAAAGTTTATGCATCTACCTTTTCTTCATCTTTTTTTATTATTATTTGATCTTGAGTCAAGGTATTTCAATAGTGAGATGGTGTGTACCCATGGATAAAATTCTCTCAAACTTTTTACTACAAAATAATTATTTTCAACTGATCTCTCCAATACTCAAAGTTGTCACTTTTGCAAACATGAATATTCATGAAAGTAGAATTCACAAAAGCCATTATTTCTTCTGATAACAACCTGAAAAACCTTATGAACCTTACTTGAATATGGATATGATTTAAAATGAAATAATCAACTTTTTTCTCTATAAAATTGAAGTTATGTATCAATATAAACTGTCACATAATTACTAGTTGTGTTGTAAGTGAAATTGTTAACCAAAACTTATATTGAATAACTTCAAAACCAAAAACATATGCTTATTGGTCTTCCTTTGTAAATACCTATAACAAAAACTCAGATATAAAAATATGAAACATAAATTTCCAAAATAAATTATGTTACCACACTTGTGCATAATCTTTTATCAATAATAAAGGTTAAAACAAGCCTATTACAAGATAACTTGTATGACAAGTTATTTTTAAATTAAATATAAAACAAAAAATAAATTATTAATTTTACTTAAAAACTAATTAATTTATAATTAAACTTATAAAAATAGACTCTAAGATAATTAAAATTAGACTAAATCAAACAAAGTTGACTCATGTTTAAGACACAATCAATATACCAGAAGCCTTGCTCAACAAATCACAAAATCATGCAACCTACCCAACTATGGCATCTAAAATTCCTTATAAAATAGGAATAAACTTAAATACACTCTAATTTTACTTAAATAATACTAAAATTTTTCCCTACATTCTGAGAATTTATTTAAGTACTCAGACATTGAACTGGAGTTAACTGGCAGTTTCAACTATTTTTTAAAGAATTCTCAAAAAGTGTCTAAAATTGAAGAAACAACTAATTTTGGACATAAATAAATTAAATAACCTTCTTGAACACTTAAAAAATCAAATAAATTAAATTTTATATCAATAATAAAGTGCTCAAACTAGCATCATACTCAACACTTACCATGATTAATGGATTCCCATGGAGCTTCTGAACTATATCTATAAATGTTGTCACTATTGTACTTGCTATAAAAATTTGTGATAATGCACAAAAATGGTCTTATTTTTTGCATCTATCCACAACAACTATGATGACATTTTCTCTTCAAATTTTTATAGAGCTCTGATGAAATCCATGGAAACTTCCTCCCACCTCTAGCTAGGAATAGATAAAGGTTGCAATAGACCTGGGGTCTTGATTGTATCTCTATTTTTCTGAAAAACCCTGTATTTTTGTGAAAATTTTAAGGACCTTCCATTTTAGCCCTTTCCAAAATAAATTATACTTGACTCTATGATTATTTTTCAAAAGGATCAAGTGGCCACTTATTAGGGAAGCATGAAGTTCTATAAGCATCTTATGCTTAAGGCTTGCATTTTTGCATAAGTAATACCTATCCTTGTACCAAATATCATACCCTTTCCACACAAAAAATATCTAACATGTTTATATCTTATTGCAAATTCTGAATAAGATCCTTTGTAAATGCATCAATCTCCCACTTTGATCTTGCTTCATCCACCTAGACCCCTATGGGTCGATCCTGTCTTTCACCTTAGCAACAAATAATTTTCAAATTTCGACCCTCTCTTTCAAGTTGGTTTGTATTTTTAGGAAAGCTAACATGAGTTTCTCCCCTTTTGAATGTTATAAAGGCATATCTAAGTCTCTTATTCTATCACTTGGCAATTTCCATATTGAGGCATACTTACACTATTGCACACTAAGCAAAGCTTCCCTATTCTTCTCAAATATGATTCTAATCATTTTAAGTATTCCCTATCCAATTCAAAATCATATTAGATCTAGGTCAAAATAAAAACATTATCAATTATTCAAGCCATTTCTAGATGCATATATGTAGCAAAATGAGCATAATCACATAAAACACTCTAAGTGGGAGAAATACATGGGTTTGATTTACCTCTTTAGAGTATTGGATACATAGGGGTGATTGGGGTCATCTCAGTCCCTTATACTCCCCATTTTTTTCTTTGCATGTTTTTGGCTATTACAAGCCCTATTATGGTTTTAGCTTTAAATAAGTCATTTTCAGGTCATTTGCAAGCATCCAAAGGTTAAATTTCCAAACACATGTGTTTTGAGTAGGTGCAAGTGTCTATTCCATAAATTTATTGATATTTAGTGGAGGTCATAATCAACTAGTAGAGGATAGTAGTGCTAGTTGATCTCATCCCCTTCTTAATGATCCTAACCCTAATTGGTTACTGTCACAATTCTAGTTGCACATGCACGGTTAGTCAGAATTGATTATTTCTAGTCTTTTTTTGGTGCACATAATAAGATTGCAGACATAATTTAACTCAGTTATATTTGTTTTCTTTGTGCCTTTCATAGTTATATTTCTCTCATTTGTTTGAACTTCATCTATTTCAATACTTTGCATTTGTTTTGTTAGTTGTAATTTATTTCACAACATTTTCTATCTTTTAAACCATTTTATCTAAATTAGATTTAATATAATAATTAATTCAAAATTTTGACAAAACATATTAGTGAAGGCTACACATTTTATTTAAGCATTACTTCAAAAATATTATCATAGGGTTTAGATAAATTCCTAAGCATATGACACTAAAATAACTTTGTTTTAACCTTGGATCTATTATCTGACACTAAAATAACTTGCTTTCAACTTTGGATTTAATAGCTAACACTAAATCACTTTATTTTGACATCAGAGCTAATATCTAACACTAAAAGCACTTTATTTTGACATTGGATTTTAGGGAGAATTTAATAATCTCCATACACGCAAAAAAACCTTTTTTTTAAGGATCTAAAATTCAATTATTTATTACTTTATTTTCAATTTATAAAGAATTTATAGTTATATGGGATGAGCATTTTTTGCTTCAAGATTTTCTAATTTCCATTACATGTTGTTTCCCCTAATAAGGAAAATCATTAACTCTTGTAATTAAATGAATCAAATCACATGCTAAAATACAAACACCATTAATGCAAAATTTTGTAAAGTGAAGCATGGCATGGGAATGAGAGTAGTCATACATTCAATATTTTATAATGCTTACTCGTGAACATCTTCAAATATTACTCAATTGTTATTGTTTCAACATTCAATCAAAGATTTTACCGGTTAATATTAGATGACAAAGTGCACATATAACTTCTTCCATTACTCCTTCTCCTTGACCTCAAATTTATAATAGCTACCATCCTACTCTCATTATGTACCCATGGCTTATACTAGATTTTGTGGTTCATGTTGCTAATAATCGAAGAGGTAGGCCACCACATCATGGAGGAAGTTAACATGATATTCCTCATGCTTCCTCCTCCCATGAGGTAGGAAAATAAACGTAAAGGGTATTATATCATGGATCACCTAAAATATATCCATGCTAAAATTTATATTTTAGAGTTACTAAATAGTTCATTACTTTATAAGGATATTTTATATGTTGTATTGTGGCATAGTACTATTTATAGTGATACATAACTTGCCACTTTTATGCTTCCATTATGAGCACATTTAAGCATGTTGAAAAGATTATTACTTTTGAAGATGAATAATTGCCAACACAAGATATAATCCCAAAAAATATCCCAATCTTTATTCAAGTTAGAGTGAAAAATAAAGGAATCAAATGAGTGTTGATTGATGTAGGGTCTGAAGTGAACATTTTAGCAATCCTTTCTTACAATAATTAGGTGGAAACATTGACAGTATCTAACAAACAAATCAAACTATCAAAGGGTTCGCTGACTCTTCATGATGAGTACTTGGAATAATGTCTTTAGATATAAACTTGGGTCCTAAAACAATGTCTATTATATTTCATGTTATGCCTATTCACCTACATTATAATTTACTATTGGGGTGACCACAAATACATATGATAAAAATAGTACTATCTACATAATGTAGGTGTCTTAAATTCATGCATAATGGATACTCATATGAATTTCATGTGGATGATAACCCTTTCAAACATTGTAAAATCAAAGCATCTCAATCATGATTAGATGATCCAACCACCATCCTTCCTTCTCATGCATCCCTTGGGATCAAAATTACACATATGAAATTGGAGAATCAAGTACTAATAACAAGCAAGTACAATAATAAAAATTGTGAATGGAACAACAAAAGCTACATCAAGCACAAAAATAACTTGAACAATTGAAAACAACACAAGCAAAGGTATAAATAGAACTTCAAATATAAGAGCAACATTAAAGATTGTATAAAGAACATTTACAAAAGAAACATTTACAAAGTCAAAATTTAAAAATGGAACAACTTGAAAAGGAAAAAGAACAAAAAGAACAAAAAAGTCTCCAAATAGAACAAGAAAAGTTACATAAGGCACAAGTGAAAAACAAAGTATACCAAAATAACATTGAGATAATTTGGATCAACAAAAGTCTATTCCTAATCTCCTTTTACTAGTCAATTTAGAGGTACAAGATGGAAATGTTTTGGATTATTATGATAGTGATGATGATGAAGCTAATATGGTTAATATGACAAATGATCAACTACATAACTTAAATTTCAACCCCTCAGATGAATATTTATCTCATACTTTATTTACACCCATTGGTCTAGTGGTATACCATGAATATTCAAAATTAATCACTAAAAATCAATCAAATTCAAAGGGCAAGCATATTTTAGGTATGCCTAAAGATGATAAAATGAATAATCATTGCAATAGTAGATCTCATATGTTATTTGTGACAAATTCAGTGAATAACATGGAAATAATTGGTACAAAGGTTTCACAATTGTTATAAATAATGTAACATCAAGATACACCCATAATAATTTTAAAAATGCTTTTGGATAACAAGCTTATTAAATTACCTACTTCTAGACACTGATCAATAACACGTCTTTCACATAAACCAGACAAACCATATTGTGTTTATCATAGAATTACAATACATGATACAAAACATTAAGAAACACTGCAAAATAAAATTTAGAAGTATAAGTATGAAGGTATTATCTTATTAATGCATAATAAACAAATATATCTTACTATAGAGGTTTAAAAGGCATCATCTATAGATACAACATGAAAAAAATCCTCGACAAGAAAAATTAACCATTGCCATATATATGAAAGGAGATAATTATAAACACAATCCCATTTATACTACTACATGGGCACTATTTGCAGTGTCAGAGGGTTACACCAATTAGAGCATAATATCAATGAACTACATCATAGTGTAGATTAGGAAGAAGCTCTTGGATATATCATATACCCAATATTTTGTGGACCAAAATTTGTCGATACAAAGGTATGGGTTATGACTTGTATACATCGAGTACCATTTACATTGGGACAATCATGGTTACAACAAATACATTCTATAGTGGATACTAATAAATAGTGCATCAGTTTTCCATGTGAAGGAATAATAATTCACATATTGCATGATGGTAACAATGAACATGATTATGAAATATCTTTAAAAAATAATAGAATATGCAAAATTCAAAAGGTGAAGAGAAATATGTCATGTATTTACTTAACTCTTAAGGATTTCAATCTTGATGAGGATGACTTCTTAGATGATCAATGATTATAGTCAAATATTATAAACAATTCAAAAATAAATCGAATAATTAAAAAAATGATTGTACATAGCTTCTTGTTTGCTTCATCATGATATTCTTATACTTTTTACATATGAGATCAACTTGATCAATCTTCTAACCCTTGGATATTTGTAACTTTTTTGGCCTCTTGGCTCTTCTATTTTACTTTATATATTTGAACAGTCTAATATAGTTATCTATAGTCTAAATAAAGCAAACTACGCATTTTTACATAAAAGACAATATCATCCAATAACAGTAAAAAATTGACTACCATTATAGTCCTAAGCTAGTCGATTCTATCCTGTAGAATTTTTCATAGCCAAATCAAAAACTAAACACATATAGCCTTAATACTGTCAATTTTTTATATTACATATGGTTCCAATTTACACAATTGTACGTATTCATGTAAAATATTTTTTTTGTGTATTATATTGCTCATACATGCATGTTACATACCTTGACTAGTGTACATTTGATGAGATGAAGATGTATAATCATTCCTTCATATATCTTTTCTATCTCCCATGTGGTTTTCAACTATATTCACATGTATAATGGGGGCATCTTGCTCATACATGGTCATGCCATCATATTCAATGCATAATTTACATTGACACATATTATGGATTGTTCAGATCTTTTCCCTTTATTTTGCTTTTAAACCTACGATTATTTACTGTCTTTTGTTCTAACTTGAAAAATTAAAAAACTACAAAGTTCAAATATTTCAAAAATGCAAAAACATTTAAAATATTCTAAAAAATAAAAAACTAGGACATGTGCATGATTCAACATATACTTTACATCATTTTCACATGTTATTTATCTCAGGATTGGTATATAACATATTATTTTTCTATCACATACATTTGATTGGTATTTATGAGTGTTATGTATGACATACAACTTCACATGAACTAAGACGTTGGACTTGCCTCTACCTAGTGCTCATGTTAAATTGGAGGCATCTTATCCAAAGGTCATAGTATTTATAGGTGTTACCATTCTATACCTCCTATACTATTGAGCAATATACTTTTTACAAATGTCTTGCTAACATCTCTATCTTATATTGTGTACATGGATATGTTATTTTCTATGATATGATCACATTATATATACTTCGTGTAGACTATCTTTCTATTTCTATGTTCCATTGATGTTATTACTTCTACACATTAGATTATACTTTATTTGTCTATTGTGTATGACCCTTGGTCATTTTGTACAATTTCTTGATCATTTTATAAGAAATCATTGTTTGGTTGGTGTGAAATTTGAACATGTCCATTATTTTTAGCCCCTGGCCCTTCATTTTATGTGATATTTGAACATGTCCCTTATTTGTGACATTATTAATGTCCTTTGAGTGTGACCCTTGGCATTGTGTGTGAAAACTACATTTGAATATATCCTTTGTATGTGGCCTTTTGCCTTATTATATGACATTAAGTTTGTGTGTTTGTATACTTTTTGAGCTTGTTGGTTTTATGAGTGTCATGATCCATATCATTCACTAGTAATTGCATGTGCTTCTATTATAATTTAATATTGTGAGCTCCATTGATACATTTATCTACATTTGATACTTTAGGTCTTAATTCATATGTTACATACATGATTCAAATGGTACAAATCTTACTATGATGACATACATTATCACATATGTTATATTTTGGTCAATAGTGGCAGTTGGTCTTGACCCCTATGGGTCGATCCTTCACCTTAGTAATGATTAATTTTAAAATTTAGACCCTCTTTTATAGGTTGGTCCATAATTTTAGGATAAGTAGAATTATGTTTTACCCTTTTAGGTTGTTATAAAGGCACATATAAGTCTTTTATTCTATTACTTGGCAATTTAAATATTGAGTAATACTTACACTATTTCACATTGAGAAAAGCTTTCCTATTCTTACCAAATCTAATTCTAATTATTTAAAGTAGTTCTTAGCCAAGTCAAGAGCCTATTCTTTCCAAGTTAAATAAAAAAAACTATCAAGTATTTAATCCATCTCTAGATGCATACATATAACAAAGGGAGCATAATCGTACAAAGCACTCTAAGTGAGATAACTACATGGGCTTGATTTCTCTCTTCAAAGTATTAGATATGTAGGCAAAGATCAATAATAACATAGGTGATTAAGGTTATCTCAACCCATTATATTTCCTCATTTTCTATTAGTAGGTTTTTAGATATTGCCATCTATATTAGGGTTCAGATCTAAAGAAGCCCTTTTTAGGTCATTCATGCACGTCCAAAGATTAATTTTTTTTAGGCAAACATGTTTTAAGCAAGCACTAGTTATTATGCCCTAATTTTATTTATTTTTAAAATAAGACATAATCGTATAATAGAGGACAATAGTGCTAATCAGTGTCCCCTTCCCAATGATCATGACCTTGATTGACTACAGTCACAGTTCCAGTTGCATAGGCAAGGTCAGTCAAAATTAATTATTACCAGTCATTTGTTAGTGTGCACATTTAGATTGCAAATAGAATTTAGCTAAATCTTATTTTTTATTTTTGTGTCTTTTATAGTCAGATTTCTTTCATTTATTCTTACTTTTTTTATTTTATTACTTTGCTTTCATTCTACTAGTTGTAGGTTATTTTATAAGAATTGTTATCTTTCAAAACTTTTTATCTTAATTATAGTTAATATACCAATTAATTCCAAATTTTGATCAAACATGTCATTCTTAAATGAGTACTTCTCCCATGCCATATCGTAAATCATCCCATTCCATAATGAATGTTTTGGAGAAATATGAAGTAGCTAGGACTTAGGTAGTGCACATGGCCTCCTTCAGCTTCTCAAATTCCCAAGTGGCTTTCTCATTCTAAAGGAATGAGACCTTCTTAAATATGGTTGTGAGTGGTGCTTCTATATTGCCATAATTCTTTTTAAATGATGATAGTAACTCATGATCCCCAAGAATCCTCAAAGGGATTTTAGGGTTTAAGCACTTTCCATTCTACCATATCCTTGATCTTACAAGGATCCACCTTGATGTTTTCATGTCATATAATGTGGCCCAAATATTTGACCTTATTGATACCAAATGCAAATTTGGAAGGCTTGTCGTAATGTTGGTGTTGGTCAATATATCCAAAACCTAATTCACATGATGCAAGTGTTCCTCCCATGTTGTGATGTATATTAAATTGTCATTGAGTAAAAATGAGACAAATTTATGTATAAATGGCAAACAAATATAGTTCATCAAACTCTAAAATATAAATAGTGCATTAATGAGGCCAAAAGGCATTGCCATAAATTCAAAGTGGCCCTTGTAGTTCTGAATCTTGTCTTACGAATATCTTCATCTATTTTTCTAATTTGATGACAAATAAAAAGAAGATAGAGTTTTGTAAAATAAAAAACACTGTGTTATTCATCTAAAAACTCAATAATTAAAAGAATAGGAACTTATCTTTGATGGTGTACTTGTTAATTTCCTTATAATCAGGACACATGCACCATGTGTCATCCTATTATGCACCATCACTAAAAGAGAAAAATAAGCACTTTGAGTATGAATTTTAATACTTGCTTTCAACATCTTTTATACCATCTTCTCAATCGCACTCTTCTGAACTTATGGGATATGTATAAGGCTAATGTTTGAGTGGTTGGCACTTTGACACTAGTTGAATGGCATGATCATGATCCCCTTTGGGAGGAAGTCCTTTTGGCATATTTTTAAAAATTAGTGATTATTCCTCCATAATATCCTATAGATCTGGTAATGTAGACCCCTTTGGTGGTTTTGTGTCTATTGAGAATAGTTTCACCATAAACCCATTCGCTTCCTTTTTTAAACTCTTCTAAATTTGATGAGTATTAGAGTAATGAATACTCAACATCCATGATTATTTTTTAGACCATATCCATAGTGCACTATGCTAGAATATCAAATACACATCAATATAAACATAAATTATTAGTATATTTATGTATATTCAGTCATGTACAATCAATGAATATTATAATAGGGAGTCCCAGTATAAATAGTTGGGTAAGTTTATTTCTCAACAAAAAAATTATTGTTGTAAAAAAACTATTAGTTGGAGTGACTAAATATGCATTAACAAAATGATTCATGCATATATCACTCAACTAAACAACCTCCCTATATTTGAGCTTAACCTTTTCTATTGTGAATTAGGACGAGACTAAGCTAGATAGCTTAAAACAGTTTCTAGCTTAGTGTGAACTTACCAACACTCTGCCTTAAGTGGAAAATTAGGGAGAAATAAAAGAGGTAAGCAAAGAGATGGATCCTCAAATATGGGTCTTGAAAACTATGCTTGATCAAGTACCCATGTACACTGAAGTATAATTGGAAAAAATGAGTCATCGCAAGGTTTTCAAAAAAAATAGCAAAATAATAAGTGTATGGATGTGCCATGAAGCAATACAATACACAAAAACAATGTTGAAGAAGGTGATTGGATGGAATGAAGGTCATCATAAAAGTGTCGGTAGACTAAAAGTCACTAAAGATGCACTAGACTAAAAGTTGTTAAAGTACAAACAAATGTTGGTGAAGAACTTCAATGTTTCATGAGTGGTCAAGATCCACTACTTAATCACTTAAGAATAAAAACTGACATTGTATGCACCAAAATAGTTTCATACTACAAAGAGATTGTCATTCTATCAAATGAGGTGTCAAAATTATAATAGAGTTCCAATTAAGTTCACCAACTAAATGTAATCAACTGCTTGAAGTAGATGTTGGTAAGTCCCAATGGTTAACAAGGAGCTCAACACCATAAGAAGCAATATGTACATGCACCCCCACCCATAATGTTTATTAGGTGGAGTGACTGAAAAAACTATATGAGTGTAAAAATCCCATTCATCAATCACTGAAGAGACAAGCTGACAATGTATACACTAGAATGGCTCTTTATGAAAAGGAGATTGTTAGTATGTTGAAGTGTTGAAGATACAAACAAAAGATCTCTCAAGAAATAAGATAGCCCTAGTGGTGATAGGAGAGTCAATTAAAAAAAATAGATTAAAAATACTCAAAATAGAGTATGCATCCATGAAGGTAGATTAGGTTTAAACAACAAACCATCCATGGCTCTTTATGAATTAGTGCGACTACAAAATACATCCCATAAAATGAACCCACTAAACGATGTAGGGAACTCCAAAATGTTGCCAATTTATTGATGAATCCATCATCTATATGAGATTTTATCCTAAGACAACCACCAAAAAGGAGATCTTAATTGATAAAAGGACCATCAAAAGGCCAAAGGATTAGTGTGCAGGCTAAGAAGTTGAATAGTGGAGGTACCGTGCATGTAGATCCCTTGTATAAAATGCTTATATTGTAGTTATAATTGCTCATTTTTCCATCCCAAATGAATATGGATGGTGTATGATGATGTTGTAGACATTGTTTTAGAATTATGTAGCACCTTAGTCTTGTATACATGGCAAATACATATCATGGATGTACCTTCAGCTTTTAAAGCTTTCTCGCTACCAAAAGGCTTGCATACACTATGTTTGTGTACCAAATTATTTATCTCTTAGTATAACCTATGTATTCTATTGACTTGGACCCTCCATGTTTCCCACAATGTTATAAACCTTCTTATATTTCATCTCTATAAGTTCTAGACCTGTACCTATCTTCCAACTTCCTAGACACTTACATCCTAGTCAAATGCTTGCATCGATGCAAGTGTCCTACCCTAATGCACGTATATACTACCCTAAAGTCATCCAATTTACAAATGAAATGTATTATTATGGTTAACCTAAGTGCTTTAATGTTATTCTCCAAGAGGATTTGTATAAGTATAAGATCAATCCTCACTCAGTCTTAACCTAGAAAGAACCTAGAAAAAGACCAAAAGAGACCAAGACAACTTACCAAAAGCATTTTATCAATCACTCAAGTGAGAAAAGCTTTCATATATTCTCTTATTTCCATATAATTCATAGGGACATCACATCTACAAGTTTTAATACTGAAGGAGTCATCCAAGTGATATATTTGCCAAGTTACAAGTTAGGTCACTATTGTACTTGCTTATCACACATTACATGGTTTACACACAATCCAACATGTAGGGGAGACTACACAAGTCTAAGGCCCTTTTCAAAGTATTAGCTATGTAGGTAACACTCAATAATAGAGGGATATTTAGGGTAGCTTGACACCATGTCCCCACTAACCCATTTTTCCCACAATGAATATGAAGATGAAGAACTAGGGTTTTGTTATTTGACAAGGAGAGACAGTCCATGACCCAAATATGAATGCACCAGAGTGAAGGAAACATAGAACCTAGAATCATCTAGGTGGTTGTATCTTATTTTAACAGTTGTAATGGACACCTGCATCCAAGTAAGACAATAACATCGATGTAATTATCTTAGGCTAATGCAAGTTTCTACTACTATAAAGACAATTTCCAAAATCATGCAACTGTTCCATAATCTAGATCCAATCCAATTTATATATGTTCGAGATCTAGATATGTATTAGCATCAAAACCAACTAAGTATATTGTTTTCATTATTATATCTAGCATAGTTGCACTTTCTATTCTTAGCATTTTAATTTAATAAATTCAGTATATGTTTATCTAAGTTTTATGAATAATTAGCATGCTTTAGAGATAGTCTATCATCCTTATGCCCTAGGTTATCTCTTCCCCCTTTAACCTTAGATTCATTATATCTAGATTTTAGTGTTAAACCTTTGGTGAACCCAACTTTATATTGCTTCCTCTTCATTTGGCATATTTTTGTCAACACAGACTTTGGTCTACAAACCCTAGTTAGCCTAAGTTTTCCTATTTTCTGATTTGTAATGTAGTAATTATTTAATTCAAATTTTTATTATCATGATTGATCGATCCTTATAATTTGTATGTCTTTCTTATCATATTCCCATATCAAATTTTATAATATTTTAAATGGATACAAAAGAGCCTCTTCGTCATCCTAACCCTAAGGAGGATGACAGTTACCATCCTTCTAACCATGTCCAGGCTATCACGTATCCAAGGGGTAAGGTCATCCATACTATAGTTTTAAATAAAGGTAATCATTTTGAAATACCTAAGATTTGTGTGTGTGAAACCCTAAGATATCAAATCACTACTATGATTAAGTTACTAAAAGAGTTAAAAAAGCAAAATGAATACTTTAGTTCAAAGATCACACTATTGGAAAATTAGATTCCATGTGACCAAAATCCAAAACATGCCAGTGTTAATCATGTATTTACTTGTTCATCTACCAATGTTGTGCCAAATAATGTTTATTTTCCAAATTAAAATTTAAAATAAAATGCATCTAAAACCAATGATTCAAAAAGTGAATAAAAGGCTACTAAGAGTCCAAGTGAAATCCTAAGAGAAATGATTTGAAATAAAATAATCCCATTACCTCCTCTACATACTATAAGGAGATCCAAATATTATTATGCATATCATAAAATGTATGGGCATCATACATGTTGTTGTTTTACCTTATAGAATAAAATACAAAGTCACAAAGGTGGTGGTGATCATATCATTGATACATCAACCAAGAAAACCACTCTCATTATGAGTACTTATCCTAAACCACAATTACCAAAACAACAAATATGGGTACCAAAAGATAATTCAAAGCAAGAGAAAGGTCAAAAGAATAAATAAATAGATAAAATACCATTCCTAAAGGTTTCCAAAATTCCAAATGATGTACAATTACCAAAGGAACCAATGATATTAAAACCACTAGAAAATAAGCCATGTGGGCTCCCCTTTTTTGGTCAACACTAAACAACAAGATGGCACAAATCCAAATGATTATGACAATGGTGATGATATTCCTAATACAAAACTAATATAGATACAAGCAAGGCAAACCATGTAGTTAAGGAAATTCGCAAGGTATTAACATCTAAGGTGCACACGGATACAAATAATGCCATACCAAAAAGGTCACAAACACAATATGTCATAGTTACTTATTCATATACAAATAATCCAAATGGTATATCACATGTTCAAGAATAACCTAAGAGATTACATTTATCCTTTAATAATTATTACATTAATGATTATGATCCTAATAATATTAATATTGGTATGATCTTGATGATATCGATTACACAACATATGAGTATGACGCACATGATATAAGGCCTCCATAGAGACATCCCATTGATGAGATCCTTGGGATATAGTATCACTTTTACCTATACATGAGCATGATACACACAGGTTATATCATTCTACAGTCACTTTATATTATCATGTTCGAGCTCGTATATATACTTACATGTGCCTTTATCCATGCTTATATATTTTTTAGTGTACTTGATATGCCATGTACTTAACATTTTTTGTTGACACATATATCCATGGACTAATATGATATATTTATATTGGTTTCTTATGCTTTTATTTATGCACTTATTTGAATGTCCTACCTTGATTACTTGTTTGATCATTTGAATATGCTCCATTATTTATGGGCCCCATGCCTTTGTTTGCCTCTTTAACATTTAAATGTGTCATTTTTTATTGTATGTTGACATTTGAATATGTCATTTCTTACTTTATGGACATTTAACTAAGTCAGGTCCCTTAGATTTTGTGGCATTGGAACATGTCCCTTTGATTTTTTGGCATTGTAACATGCCCCTTATCTGTGGTCTCCTTGGACCATTATCTTTTAACTTACTTTTAAGTGCTCTTATTGTGTGCTTGATTTACTTGTTGAGCTTGTAGTATTACTATCTAGATATTGTTGTGATCTACATCATTCATATTAGGACTTGGCATGAATATATTTTTCATGCTTCAATGAGATCTCTACCTAGACATGTTCCCTCTATATACTACATGGTAATTTCACATTTTGCATGGTTATTTTAACCTTTTGAGGTAAGGTGACTACCAATTTCTACTTCCCTCACCTCAAAGGGGGGCATATTAATGGGGTATGTCATGGAGGCATGACTTCCACATTACTTCGTAGATTCAAATTGTAGTGGGGGTATATTTGGGAAACATGTTCTCCACATTTGTCACAGTTTCAGATTCAGTGGGGGCATGTTTTGGAAACATGTTCTCCACACTTATTTAGTATGTGATGTACCTAAATTATAGTGGGGACATGTTTTGGAAATATCTCCTCCAGATTGGCACTTATATCAATTTTTAGTTTCAAATTATAGTGGGGGCATGTTTTGGAAACATGTTCTTCACACTTAAATAGGTTCAAATTGGCCAAATTGTGCAATTCTATGATGCAGATACACATTTGTGGCAAAATACTATACATTAGTACCATTGTTAGACATATTTTTAGTATGAGACATATATAAGATTCATATGTTATGTAATGTGTCCCTAATATGTCAAAATCAAATCAATTTCAGATTCCAAACATTTTTAGGGACTGTCACTTCCATCAAATTGGACTTTTACGAACTACATTGAGCCAATCTATTGTAGTAGTTGGTTCACTTTTTGGTATGGTTGAGGTGATTAAATCACTCAATCCTTTCAAGTTTATAGATTGGACTTGATTGCATCATCCAAACTCACCATTTTTATAGTGTGATTCAACTTTTATTACTCACATTCACTATGTTATAAGTATAATTGAGTTTCACAATTGAGCTCATTTCAATTACCAGGTGGCAACTCACATTTTCTCCAAGGTTGGGGGAATGTGTCCTCCAATCTCTCTCTCTATCTATTTAGATATATGCACTTTCCATAGTTATATTTGTCATAATCTCAATTTTAGTGGTTCATAATGATATATCTTTCCCATCAAATTGATAAAATTGCAAAACGGTTGCACAATACACAAGTGTACTCTTAAACCTTGCTCTCTTTCAATTTCAATCATTTTAATTATTTCAATTTCAGATTATATATATATATATATATATATTAATTATATATTGTAACATGCTCTTGGTTGTAGGTTAGTCACCAAAAAAGCACTCAAGTTGGACTCAAACAAAGGTAAGGTGGGTTATACACACCCAAGTATGCATTCCTTTTCCTTTAAACTAGTAATTTAATAACTAGATTAAAGGGGGGAAATGTAGACACTATTTTGGAATTATATAACACCTCAGTCTTCTACATTTTGTAAATACATATCATGGACATACCTTCAAATTCTAGACCTTTCTCGCTAACAAAAAGCTTGCATACACTATCTCCTTGTGCCTAATTGCTTACCTATTAGTTCGACTTATGTATTCTAATGACTCAACCCTCTATCCTGTGTAAAATGTTATAAACCTTCTTATCTTCTATATCTATAATTTTTAAACCTAAAAATGTTATCCAGCTTATTAGACACTTGTGTCCTAGTTAGATGTTTGCATTGATGTAAGTGTCCTACCCTAACGCAAGTGTCTAGTGCCCTAAAGTCATCCAATTTATAAATGAAATCTATTCCTATGGTTACCCTAAGTGCTTTAATGCAAGATATTCTCTAAGAGGATTGGTATAAATATAATATCAACCCTCGTTCATTCCTAACCTAGAAATAACCCAAAAAAAGATCAAAAGAGACCAAGGCAACTTACCAAAAGCATTCTATCAAGCACTCAAGTGATCAAAGCTTCCATATCTTCTTATATTTCTATATTGGTCATAAGGACAACACATCTACATGTCTAAATTACTAAAGGAATATCCCAAGAGCTATATTTTTATAAGTTACAAGCTAGGTCATTATTGTACTTGCTTATCACACATAGCATGATTCACACACAAGCCAACACATAGAGGAAAATTACATAAGTATGAGGCCCTCTTCAAAGTATTAGCTATGTAGGCAGTGCTCATTGATAGAGGGGTATTTGAGGTAGATTGACATTGTGTTCCCACTAACCTATTTCTCCCATAGTCAACATGAATATGAAGAACTAGGGTTTTATTAATTGATAAGGAGCGACAGTCTATGACCTAGATTTGAATGCATCAGAACAAAGGTGGCATAGAATCTAGAAGCATCTAGGTGGTCGCATCCTATTTTAATAGGTATTCCATAGTGGAAACATGTATCCTAGTTAGATAGTAGCATCGATGCAACTATCCCAAGTCGATGTAACTGTCTGCAACTATAGAGGCATAATTTCTATAATCAGACAACTATTCCAAAATCCAAATCCAATCCACATTCTACTTTTTCTAGATCTAGATTTGTAATAGCATCAAGATCAACTAGGTATCTTATTTTCATTATTATATCTAGCATAGTTGCACTTTATAATCTTATCATCTTAGTATAATAAATTCAATATATGTTTATCTAAGATTTTCAAATAATTGGCCTACTTTAGAAATAGTCTACCATCCTTATGCCCAAGGCTATCGCTTTCCCCTTTAACCCTAACTTCTCCATAATAGATTTCAAGGTTAAATAAATGCATGCATGTGATTAGTTCCAAATTACATAAAATATGCATGTGATGAAACATCCAAAAGTGTGTCAAGTTGATCATGTCTGACTTAAACAATTTCAAGACTCTCATACCTAAGTGAAGGTCCAACATAACACGTGTTACTCAATATCCTCATTAAGAGTGGAGTGAAAAAATTGGATTTGAACTGACATAAAGAGACCCCATTGAAGATAAAACACCTACTTGATAGCTAATGTTGTGGAAAGTAATCTAGTGAATAGGTTGGATAGGAGAAATAATGCCTTATGGATGTTTACGAATACCTCCACCAAGGTGATCCATAGGATATTTATGAATAGTTGTATGATTCTAAAAATTACCAAGCACACATTTAGGTGGATCTCAAGTGGATTTTACAAAAGGTGTAATAACAAGGGCATCAAATATAGTACGAGAAACATATACTAATGAATCAAGGTCATTAGGTGCAGAAAAAATGATTGTAGGTAGACTAGACTTAGGGGAATTTCAATCCAATGTATCAATATGATGTTTTAAACTAGAAAATTTGATTGTAGTGAGTGTATGAGTATGCATCAAAAGATGAAAAAGTGACCCCCTAGCAGAAATAAGCCAACCCTTTATACACAGTACATTTATAAAAGATCTTACAATAAAAATATGGTTTTTTTTGCTTACAAGTATAAATGAGAGACAAAATAGAAATGTGATTCCATAATTATGAAAAACACAAAAAATGTGCAGTTTCAAAAAAATGGTGCCTCAATCCAAGTTATATGTCTGAAGATATGACCTTCGAAAGATTAAAAAAACTACGATTGTGAAGTAAATTCTATAAAAAACTATAATTTTTTGGAGATTGACTACTCAAATGGAAAAAATAATTGCACCATTACGTAGAGAATAAAATAAAATAGGCATGATGATTTTTTTTACTCCCCTAGGATTTTGGTTGAATGAAAACAAGCTTTCACAAAAAGCCGTATCAATTTGAACCCTCCAATAGTGCAAGCAAGAAACTCCTCTTTGAAAAAAAATTCCCAAGAGGGTCTCTAAGGGATCAAACCTTTGACCTCCATCAATAAGAGAGCTTTAGAAAAATTGATATTACCATTGCACCAAGGTTTCTCTAAATACATGTGTATGGAAAACATTGTATTTGTATTTTTAAATCTAATTAAAAATTCAAAACAAATAATATAAACCTTTTTGTTGGAAGGTCTTTGAAGTGGTTAATGAAAGGGTCTCCAATAATAGGTTGGTATATATAGATACCTAAATCTAGTCATAGGTACTTGATAATGTTAAATTTTTTCCACATCTTGAACAATTTGGCTTGCATTCAAATATATGACTTTTATCTCCACCAATCTATCCATCTATTTATATGTACGCTTGACCCCTCTTTTTTTTGTTACTACTACACAAGAGTTCCCAATTCATTGCTCAAACCCCTTTATATGTATCTCATACTGCTCCCAACCTCAGACAGTTATCCCTACTTTTTCGTGATAGGTTTGCATTCTACAAATAGGTATATTATAAGTGGACCTATCCACTTATAGTGACCTTATCCCTACATCATTTAACAGTTAGTTTCTAAATTTTTAAATATCTATATGAGTCATCTTGCACATTAGCGAGTTAGTTAAAGGAGATTATTCAATTGGATTCCTATAAATATAAAACAAAGGTCATGCATTACACATTAGATCTCCCTAGAGTTTGGCACTATCTATACATTGCTTCACATTGAGAAAAAATCCACTGTTCTTTCCAAATTAAATATAAATTAATAGGAGTAGTCACAAGCCAAGTCTGAAGTGATTCAAATCAACCCATTACACTTCCACTTCTTTTTTGTAGGTTTCTAGCTCTCTGAAGTACACTTAGGGTTTTCAAGGTAAGGACAAGAACAATAAAGGTTTATTCGTGACATTAACAAAATCAAAATATATTAACCCTCTTAGTAGACATATGCACAGGTGATAGATCAATTATATTTTCATAACTTTCATAGTAGACAAATATGTGGTCAACAGATAAGGCCACACTACTTATCCATCCAAGTAGCATAGACTTATCTAGATATAACTGCAAACTTTGTTCCTAGACCTGAACTGTCATAGGCCTATTTTATCCTATTTTCCACTATCATGTGCCCACTAAAGTCAACCAAAAACCATAAAAGATAAGTTATTATTGGTTGTACTTACAACATATAGTGTACACACCCTAATTTTGTCAAACAACCACAAGTATTATGTCTCTTGTTACTTTTTCATAGGATGGTCTTAGTGATGAATGTAGTTCTTTTTCACATGGTCATTTTGGGTCTTTTGGTCTTTATTATATCTTATTTTCCCTATTTATTACACCCCTAGTAGTCCTAAGTCATCCCCTCCTAGTCATAAGGGCCCCTAGCCTATTCAACCCAATCTTTGCTCTATTTTGATACCTCAAGACACTAGTGCCCTTATTTAAATAGTAGTGCCATTGACACAACTGTCCAACAGTCATTTTCTTATGTGTTTTGGGTCCTAACCCTCCTTTGAGCCTTCTCTTATTGTTTTTATCCCTCTTTTACATTTTGTCAGCTACTGAACAAGGGTCTTACATTCAAATCAAAGTTCCTTCTATATAAAGAGCCTCATAAGGCATTTTACATCTACCAATTACTGTCTTGTCACATAATACATAAAATTATTCAATAGTACAACTCAACATACTGCATATTACTCAATTATCACACATAGAATTGCATTCTTGATCAAAGAAAGGCCTAAGCAAAAGTCATTCTAGCATACCAGATGCATTGATTATGCACATTCCTTAAGGGCAAACTACATGCGATCTGAGACCCCTAGCATTAGGGTTAATGTAGGTAATGGCCAAGATAATATGGGTTATGTCCCTCATGATCATAATATTCCACAATGCATTTTTTCCCTTTTTTTGCATTTGATCTAGTTATTATTTCATGTGTACATGTGCTCATCAGGGTTTGAAAGAGATCTCACAAAATAGTGGACAAAATAGTGGCACATATAATCTTCCATAAGACACTAAATCACCTACATGTCTCAACATCTCTAAAAGTTTTAGGTAACTCTCCTACAGAAGGAAACCAATGCCATTGACACTACTCTCCTCATAAGGGTGCTATTGTCTAAAGCCTATTTTCAATTACAATCCCAGAATGAAAGATGTTTGATTGATTCTCAAGCCTATTCCAGCCTCCTGATTTATAGAAAATACCTATTTTGCTCCAAGCACACTTTCTCACCATCTTTACTATTTTGGTAAAAAAATCATTAGATTAACTATTTCTTGTATTTATCTCAAGTTATTACTATATTTAGAGCTTTAACAACATAGGATTTACATCTACTAAGTCCTAAATAGTTAAAACATTTGGTGAACATGACTTACTTTGAATATTGTTTAAAACCCCAATTTAGCCTAGGGTTTACTTTCTTCATTTTAATGCACTAAATTAGAGTTAAAAAACTTATATTTTTACCTAATTTTTGCACAAACTAGCTAATACAAAATAGTCCTATATTAGGGTTTCATTACTTTAATACAACTTAAATTATTTCTAAATAACCCTCCAAAACCCTGAATTTGCATACTAGGTCCCTGTACATCCAAATACTAACCTTTAGGGTTTCAATTACAATCTTAATTTTTTCCATATGTTGGGTTGAATGTTTCCCATTGTTACACATATACCGATGTTATATTACATTCTACCTATTGTGTGCTTGTTATTCATTGTTTACATTATCTTATTTGGCAAGTTTAAAATGACATCCAAGCAGCGTCTTACCCCTCACCCAGTTGATGAATTTTTGAATTTTTCTCATAATTATAATAATGCATGGATAAATTTTCAAGATTCCACATTAACACATGATAATGATTTCATTTATAATGATGATAATTTTTGTAATCATTTATATGAGGAATACTATAAGTATTGATAAGGAAATATTAAATGCATCTTCTTCTCTTTCCTCTCCCTCTTCTCTTACACCTCACAATCACACTAACACTATAATGTCAAAAGAACCTCTTGTTGGTAGTGTTTTGTTCCAATGTGATCCTATATTTTCAACCACTTTTACTACCTCCTTATAAGTGCAATAAATGAAATCTACTTTTGCATGATTCAAGCAATATAGAAAAGAACAATGCATCTTCTTTACCCTTCTTAGTTAAATTTGAAAAAGCATGTGAAAATGATATTACACCTTTTACCAATACACAAAATAAAGTAGATAAAATTATTTTATCACCTTCTTTTACATTCCAAGCTCAACACAATGATTCTTTACAAAATGTTGATAATGCAAATATCCCTAACTCTTCTCTCACGTGTCATCATATGTCAAATGAAAATATCAGTGCAACTTCTTCTACCCTTGACTCCAAGATTGAAAATTATGATAGTACATGCATTCCAATAATCACTAGTGAAGATACACATTGCATTATATCTACACATGATGATATATTTCATGGTAGTAAAAAGTTAATTTCTTCTTCTATTCTCTCTCTTAGTGAACATGCAACTAAAAATTATTCTACTCTTACCTACCACTTGTCAAT
Organism: Torreya grandis; assembly: GCA_037957365.1. NCBI lineage: Eukaryota > Viridiplantae > Streptophyta > Pinopsida > Cupressales > Taxaceae > Torreya > Torreya grandis. Next base: position 1,368,744 of record JARHVA010003378.1, on the reverse strand, counting down.
CAATTTATCTTAATTTGGATTTACATTCATATTTATGCTTAAATTCCATACAGTACAATATAAATTATCTTTGAATGTTTATTGCTTATTAAATAGTGTTAAACCAAAAGTAGGGTTAAACATATTGGTGAACCCATTTCTTATTTGAACATTACTTTCAGATTTTTGTCTTGGGGTTTTAGCTGAATTTATGATTCTTATACACTAAAGAGAAATATGATCATTTTTTATAGGATTTGATTGGGTGCTAATTTAGTATTTATCTTTGAACTAGGGGTTTCATATTAAATTATTGATTTTCATGCACAAAAATATTTTCTTCTTTTGGTTTTCAATTTATTTTTCTTTTCTTTTCTCGATTTCTAAAACCATGATCTAACAGTTCTAAAACTCATAGGAACTATCATTTTGGGCAAAGAAAAAATCATTTTTACCTGAGCCATGATGTGAGAGGTAGTGTTCCAATACTCAAGCCATTAGCCAATACTTTATATGGACTTTAGCTTCCACATACCTAACAATTATTTATGTAGTGCACCAATAAGCAGTTAACCCCCATAAGTTACTTTCAATGTACCTCAAAGATGGGATAGTGTGTCTATGGGATGGTGGAATAATCCATAGTCAATGCCCATTTGGACCTTGTTCATTATTTACAACTAGGACTAATATATTTGAGAACTTACAAATCAAACACATCCTACCTAGTTTGCAAATTCCAAGTTACAAAATCAAATCATGGCTATAATGAATGAATTTTGATTCTATATTTTGATCTAGCTTACGAGGTTCATCATCACATTTTAAATTAGTTTCTAAAGTGTTATTTGAATTCACTATATATTTGCATAGATCAAACTAAAATATAATAAAAGGGCTAAAATGAATAATGTACAATTTCAAGCCTTTCTCAATTCATATTGTTTCAATATTTAATCTTACCTACTACTTTTCATCACCAAGCCCCAAAGGGTGTGCACGACTCAATTTATTTCTCCTACTCTCTATATGGGTTCTAAAATGCATCTTATGCACTCTATTAATGGAATTGTCATGATTGTTGAGTTTGATAAAGCTAATATAGAGTAATTTGATGAAATTAATGACAAATAACTCACTAAATATCTTAATGCCAATCTACATAGAATTGATGCACTATTATACATTGCAAGAGATGAATAAAATAAATTTTGGCTTGAGCTTTTACATCGAGAGAACAATATGATTCCTTACACAATCTTAACCATCCTTTTCAAGTTAATACTTCCACTTTAGGTGTTCTAGTTTCTATTAGTACTTATATTCTGATATCAACACCTCAGGTTATATATGGGAGATAATCCCTAGGTATGGAGGCATCAAAAGAATTACAATAGATTAATATTTTTATTTTTATACAAGCATCATACACACCTCTTTTGATTGCTACACATGATCCACCATCAACCTTTCCTAATGCACGTTCTCTTGAGCATACTATTATAGTTATGCATGCTAAAGTGTTACAATTAGAGCAAGGTGTCTCAACAGCTAGCCATCCAATGGATTCCCATACTTTTCTTCATAATCATTTGGCACCTGAGATAATATCTTACCCATTATCAACAGGATTTGTAGTTCCTAAGCTTCCACTCTATAAAGATAAAGGTGATTCCGAGCAACATCTTCAATCATCTCATGTAGCATGCATGGATAATTCCTACAATGATAAATTATTGACACAGTTATTTCCATGAAGCCTCAAATAATATGCTTTATTATGGTTCTATGATCTTTGATTCCAATTAGTTAAAGCATTCAACCCTTTGGTAGATCAATTTCTAACACACTTCTATGTTAACATTGGTGAAAAACTATCTTATGTTAAGCTTAAGGGTCCAATAAACCAATCAATGAATATATGATTCGATACACAATTATGTTAGATAAAATTACCAATCTCATGGTAGGTAATAATTTACAATATATCTTCACACAAAGTTTTCTATCACCACTTCATGAGTCTACCTTGTTTGACAAATTCAAATCTTTTAATAAGTTATGCCATACAGTTAAAGAATGATAAGTCAAACTCATAACTTTGAACAAGCTTAAGTATGCACCAAATGCTCCAACTATTTAACATATTGAGTTTCAAAGTAAAAATAACTACAATGTCAAATCTGATGAAAATAAGAATGAAGCAAAAGTAACAGCCAATGGATTGTCACAGTTAATGAATAAGCTTCAGTTGATAGTTCCACCAAGGAGGCATTATTTTTTGTTACCATCACCTCCTCATATATTATTACATAAGTTAGTTGAGTACAATCTCATGCCTTTCCCTCCACCATTAGAGGTTGATACGACTAAACTTTGACATAAGGGATTCAACAACAATGCTTATTTTGACTATCATAGATGTACTGGATACTATACAAATAAGTATTACAAGCTAAGACATAAGAAACAATATATTATCGATGCAAATATCATTGAGTTAAGCAAACCCATAGAGGAGGTTAGACCACAACAAAATTAAAATGCAAAGTTTAAAATATTTAGGAATATATTTCCAAACCATGGAACAATAAAAAGTATTGTTAATTTAGAGGTACACCATGCATTCAATGCACATCCTCCTCCTTTGTCATATGTACATCCAATATATGGTATTATTATTACATTTACATGCACATCAACACCATGTCTTATGATCACATTTGATGATGGTGAGATTTTTTATGATGATTTAGACATACATGTACTCTTTATTTCAACTTATATCAATAAACAACCCATACACAATGTCATGATCAACAATGGATGAATTGAAAATGCATGTACAATGACACTTCTTTGCACTCTTGGGTACACAAAGCATAACTTATAAGATACATAAAAAGTAGTTAAAACATTCAATAGACATATATAGAATACTCTTAAGCATATAGTGTTACCTCTTCATGTTGGCTCAATAACAATGACTACTCCATCCTTTGTTTTATCAAGCATAGGGGTCTTTGACATGTTCTTAGGATGCCTTTGGATATAGAAACTCCATGTAGTACCATTCACAATACATTAATGTCTCAAATATTTACATTGTAATTAGGTGGTTACTATTTTAGGCATTTGATATGAATACCTCTACACTCAGTGGTATTTCATCCTCCCCGAACACCACCATAGTTTATTATTACACATTTAGGAACATAGTGAAAATTTAGTTATTGCACATATGTAAGATATTTATATACAATAAATTTAAAGAGTAGTAAACCCTCCTGGACATCAAACTTTAGATCAAAGAGTTATTTAGATTTCACATCTTCATCTTCTACAGTGCATCATAAGGCAATACCTCAGACATTTCATTAGGTTCCACAAGAAACATAGGTTGTGAAACATTCTTCTACTGGTCCTACACATTTTGGAGTTACACATCTTACACAAGATTATATGAGCAGTGATTAGGATGCTTATACTACAACCCTCGATCCCTTTTTAGACTTTGATTCATCTAAATATAAACTTTTCATTTGTACAAAGTCATCCTTTGATATAGGCACGCACTGTGGTCCTCCCATTGATGGAATCATTAGCTAGTTTATTTTATATTTTACACATATAAAATATATAAATATTTTTTAAAAAATCAAATATTTAAAAAATACAAAATATATATATATTTCAAACATATAAAAACATCCAAAATATTTTTCAAAAATAAAAATAAAATTGAGTCTTGAGCATGACATTGGGTTGCTAGTTTAATTATTTACATATGTTATTTATCAAATATTTTGATACATATAATATTTTTTTCATACACACATGCATTTCATGAGGTATATAAGTGTGATGGAGGATATACATATTATACATGGATTTCTAGATGATGGACTCCCTTCTACCCATTGACCATGCTTGTGTTGGGGTCATCTTATTCTATATGTTACATTCTCACATGTTATATCTATCTATGAGCTCTACATAATATTTAGCTACATATATTACAAGTGTATTGTTAGTTACTCACATCTTACATTATGCTACGTGGATATGCTACTTTACTATGATGTGACATTTATACATATGAATGGTGTAGACTAGTTTTCACATATTTTATGTTCTTTTTATATTGTATCTTTCTTGCATGATAGGGTAGAAATTTCTTGCTTATTGTGTGTGGCCACTTGGCCTTGTGTGTGCGACATATTTGTGTCCCTTATTTGCAATAATTTTATGTATTTTGTGTGTGTCCCTTGGCCTTATTTGTTGCAACATGTTCATTTCCCTTATGTGTGATATTGTGTGACATTGTATAACAATATGTTTTATGTTTGTTATGCTTGTTGAGCTTGATTAGTGGTACCATGAACCTGATTAGTAGTGCCATGATCTAAATAATGTACTTTTACTAGATAGGCTTATTAAGAAAAGGTTACTTTAATGCATGCCTCGTTACTTTATCTATCTAGATATGACACTTGCATGTCTCACATTAAATATGTTTCGTATATACTTTGATGGCATATGTTATACTATGATAATATACTCTTCACATGTTAACATGGTTATACATGATTGTACTTTTATAACAAGTTACAATTAAATCTTCTTTTGAGATGAGTGGCTTACATGCTACATCCTTCATCTCAAAAGAGGGAATTACAATGGACTTATCTTAGAGATTCAAGCCTTCATGAGCAAAAATAGATTTTATGAGATAATATCTGTTTCAAATATTTAAAAATCAAATATTAGTACATTGACATAGGTTATGGGGGCATGTGACATGCGTATGCACTCACTTTACAAATACTTGAGTAAATAATCATTCACACTTGGATACATATACAAAACAGTTATAAGAACATGAGTTACAGGCTTCACATACAATAATAGTTGAGCATATAGATGCATGGTATTTTATATCATTTGACATATATTCAGATGTCATGATGTTGGTTTATGCACAAAAATACATTTTTTTAAAATCAAAATGCATGATACTAGTTCATGCACATATATGCATTTTTTATATTCAAAAGTAATGATGTTGGTTCATGCATATTTGCACTACAATACAATTTACAAATTCAATGTCAAATACTTGTTATTTAACTTCAAATTTATTGGCATTGTGGCATGATGGGGGCATGGAAATTATTCATTCTCTTTTGATCATTGTAAATAGAATCTAGATCCATCTATAGAGATGTGATTCATTATTTTATAGGTAATATATGTTTGAATTTAAAGACATTCAATGACCTTGGCATTACTTATAACAAACCCATTTGTGGTTTCCACCTTTTATTACAGGTGATGTACGTTTGAGTCTATTGACACTCAATGGCCTTGGCATCACTTCTAGTAAACCCATCACGATTATATCTTATTTTTTAGTAGTACATTGGGAACTTCTCTCCATCTATGAGAGTTTAAGCATGTATATTTATAAATCAAGGGATTGATTAGTTATTCAAATTTGGAACTTCATCAATCTCAATTTACCAATGGTTCAACATGAAGAAACATCTCTCCAAGTGCTTCGAGAAGGGGTCACATTTCTCCAATGCTTCATATTTTACAGGTTACAGGGAAACATGGTTTCATCTCCCCGCAAGTGTACTTCTTCCTTACTCTCCTTTCAATTTCAAAGTTCATATTTTCATGTTTCAAATATGGACATTGACTACATCATGTCTTGTTGCAAGGTTTTCTAAATTGAGTGTCCTACAAAATTAGAGTTTTCTATCAAAACATAAAGTACATTGTACACACTCAGGTATATCTTTTTCCTTTACTCTATAAATTTCATAACTAGAATAACAAGGGGGGAAATGCAGATATTTAAATCTAGTCACATGTACTTAATAATGTTAAATTATTGACATATCTTGAACAACTTGACTTACACTCAAATATATATCTCATATTTACCATTCCTCTAGTCATATATCTATATGTGGGCTTGATCCCTCTATTTATCATTACTAATATACAATTGTTTCCAAGTCATTGATTAAATCACTTTATATCACTCCAATACTACTCCCAGCCTTGGGCTAGCTATCACTACTTTTTAAAGATAGGTTTGTGTTATACAAATAGGTCTGTTACAACATACTTATCCACTTAAAATGACCTTTTTGCATTCCATTTAATGGGTAGTTCCCAAAATTTGAAATATACATATGGGTCATCCCATATATTTCACAAGTCAACTAAAGGAAATTATTCAATTGGATTCCCA